>CM031595.1:134211503-134379003 GCA_018398815.1 Conus ventricosus | reverse complement strand
TTGAAACTAATGCCTCTAATGATCATAAAGCGGTCAGTGTTGGAATACATATACTAGCTAAACCTTTGTTAGAGAATGGAGTTGATACAGCAATACTAAAACTTAAAATCAACAAGGCTTCTGGTTCTAACCAAATCGTGAATGAATTCTCGAAATCTGCTTCTTCAAAAATGTTTTGATTCTGAATTTTTTTTCATTTTTAAAATTTATATTTAACTGTAGAAAAGTTCCTGATAATTGGTCCGTAGGTATCATTAAACTCATACATGCAAAGAGAAATTGCAATGATAATCCTAATAATTGCCGGATAATGTTTATTCTTTGGTGTTGTTGCTATCGCTGTTTTCGGAAATCACTTCACATGTTTATTGACTGCGCGATTGACAGTCTTTTCCGAACACAACAAAATACTGGATAAAGAACAAGCTTGTTTCCGAGAACGTTTTCTGCAACAAACCACATTATCACTTTTAATCAACAGACTTTTTCTGCAACAAACCACATTATCACTTTCAATCAATAGACTTTTTCCGATCGTACGTGCACGTATACAAGCAGACAAGACACACATGAACGCGCGTGCTTGCGCACACGCCGCCCACGCGCTCGGTGTGTGTGATTGGAGAAAGTTTTCACCACGATTCCAGACAACTAGAGACGTTGGCACTCACCATCAACATCAACAACATCAACACCAACAACATCACAGCCAATACCATGACTACCACCATGACGACTACGTGCCTTCTTTCTCAATGATTCTGAAAGCAGTAAGGAGGTTAATGCTCGGCCTTTGCGGACGACTGGAAATGTACAAGCATAATACTACCACTACAACCACTTTCAGTACCCAGGACATGTGTGTGTGTGTGTGTGTGTGTGTGTGTGTGTGTGTGTGTGTGTGTGTGTGTGTGTGAACAATAAGATGAAAGAACTGAAGCGCCCGTTTGCAGACGACTGAATATAATCATCTGCGCAAACACACCACCACTACATACACCACCAAAACCACCATCATTCACGCACTGTCTTTCTCGGTGAGGTTGAGCGAGTTGAGGAGGTTCTCGGCCACTTGCAGGCGGTCGGAGACGTTGTAGAGCTTCTCCTCCATGTGGGCGGTCAGGTTGGGCATCTGGTCGATGCTGAGGCCGTCGTCCAGGCTCTGCTGCACCGACTCCAAGATGTCGTTCACCGCATTCAGCCTGGCCATGAAACGGTCGCGTATGAAATTCTTCAGTTGAATACCCTGTAGAAAAAAGAAAACATACCAGCTTCCGCCATAAAAAGTAGATAATGCCTACATCTGGGGGTAAAGTCTTCAAAGTCTTTAAAATTTGACATTTCCTTAGCTTATCGGTTGTTGGGGCAGTGAGCTGTCGGAGGCTCACCGCGGTTAGGGCACGGTATGATGAAAGACGGAGTCCACCTTCCTTCGCCGCCTTTAACTTTCCCAGAACTGAATCATGCACCCATTTACTGCTGGGTGAGCAGAGAGGTTTGGGTGAGCAGAGAGGTTTGGGTGAGCAGAGAGGTTTGGGTGAGCACAGAGGGTTGGGTGAGGAGAGGTTTGGGTGAGCAGAGAGGGTTGGGTGAGCAGAGAGGGTTGGGTGAGCAGAGAGGTTTGGGTGAGCAGAGAGGGTTGGGTGAGCAGAGAGGTTTGGGTGAGCAGAGGTTTGGGTGAGCAGAGAGGGTTGGGTGAGCAGAGAGAGTTGGATGAGCAGAGAGGGTTGGGTGAGCAGAGAGGGTTGGGTGAGCAGAGAGGGTTGGGTGAGCAAACAGGGTTGGGTGAGGAGAGAGGGTTGGGTGAGCAAACAGGGTTGGGTGAGCAGAGAGGTTTGGGTGAGCAGAGAGGTCTGTGTGAGCAGAGAGGTTTGGGTGAGGAGAGGGTTGGGTGAGCAGAGAGGTTTGGGTGAGCAGAGAGGTTTGGGTGAGCAGAGAGGTTTGGGTGAGGAGAGGGTTGGGTGAGCAGAGAGGTCTGGGTGAGCAGAGGTTTGGGTGAGCAGAGAGGGTTGGGTGAGCAGAGAGGTTTGGGTGAGGAGAGGTTTGGGTGAGCAGAGAGGTTTGGGTGAGCAGAGGTTTGGGTGAGCAGCGAGGTTTGGGTGAGCAGAGGTTTGGGTGAGCAGAGAGGTTTGGGTGAGCAGAGAGGTTTGGGTGAGCAGAGAGGGTTGGGTGAGCAGAGAGGTTTGGGTGAGCAGAGAGGGTTGGGTGAGCAGAGAGGTTTGGGTGAGCTGAGGTTTGGGTGAGCAGAGAGGTTTGGGTGAGCAGAGAGGTTTGGGTGAGCAGAGGTTTGGGTGAGCAGAGAGGTTTGGGTGAGCAGAGAGGGTTGGGTGAGCAGAGAGGGTTGGGTGAGCAGAGAGGGTTGGGTGAGCAGAGAGGGTTGGGGTTGGGTGAGCAGAGAGGGTTGGGTGAGCAGAGAGGGTTGGGTGAGCAGAGAGGGTTGGGTGAGCAGAGAGGGTTGGGGTTGGGTGAGCAGAGAGGGTTGGGTGAGCAAAGAGGGTTGGGTGAGCAGAGAGGGTTGGGTGAGCAAAGAGGGTTGGGTGAGGAGAGGTTTGGGTGAGCAGAGAGGGTTGGGTGAGCAGAGGGTTGGGTGAGCAGAGAGGGTTGGGTGAGCAAAGAGGGTTGGGTGAGCAGAGAGGGTTGGGTGAGCAGAGAGGGTTGGGTGAGCAAAGAGGGTTGGGTGAGGAGAGGTTTGGGTGAGCAGAGAGGGTTGGGTGAGCAGAGAGGGTTGGGTGAGCAGAGAGGGTTGGGTGAGCAAAGAGGGTTGGGTGAGCAGAGATGGTTGGGTGAGCAGAGAGGGTTGGGTGAGCAAAGAGGGTTGGGTGAGCAGAGAGGTTTGGGTGAGCAGAGAGGTTTTTCAAGCTGAACAAAATCCAACCTCTAATTCTTCGAACTTTGAAAGATGGTAGGTTACGTATTTTCAGTCTATCTTCATATGTTCTATCCCGCATGCCATCAAAAAGTGTTGCCTCTCTTCTGTGAACTTCTTCGATAGCCAGAAAAATGTATGAAGGGTGCCAAATCCCTTTTCCATACTTGATATGAAAAATCCAACCCCATGTGTGGTTTGAACTCCCAATCGTTAGCCCGCAGGCAAATGTTCCAGTCATCTGACTGCAGGCCACTCTTGACCATGGGCCCCAGTTTAGGATGTGGCGTTTGGGATAAGACGTTAAACTCCGGTTCTTTGCGTAGCGTGCTCTTAGCGCATGCAAAAAGAACCCAAGACAACGCAAAGTGGCAGTTTATCTCTAGCCTACTTGAAAAGATTGCACAGCCAATACAGACACTTAAAAGCACATATTTTTTATGTAACAAAAATCGGCGGTGTTTTTTTTTTCTTTTTCTTTTTCTTTCTTTCTTTCTTTTTCTTTGCTTCAGGAAGAGCCCATATGTTTATGTTACTTTTGTGCTGTGTGCCTGTAGGTGAAGCTGTGTGCCTGTAGGTGAAGCTGTGTTCATCCTCCTTACCCGTAAATATTTTCGTTTCGCATTTGTGCGCCTTGTTGAGGCTTTCTTCTGGATTTCACGTTCACAAGAGACAATACGTGAAATGAATGCTCGCGGCGCTGAAATGAATGACCGACCAACTGTCTTCTTCTTGTCTTTCATTCATTAACCTTCCGTCAGCCAAAGATTTTTACCCGGAGAGGAGATCTTTAGTTAGGGTGAGATGATTAAGTTAATAACTGGACAGACAGGTGATGAAGAATACATGGGAGGTGAGGCAAGCATCTAATCGGGAGGAGTGGTTTGGTGAGCACACACGGTAAGTTGTTCATCTGTAGTATTTCCTTCTCGAAAGAACTGATTCGTGAGTGAACTAAGTGGTTTTGATATGAGTGCGTTGATTACTGTGTGCGTGCGCTGGTGTGCATGTGTGTGTGTGTGGGGGGGGGGGGGGGGGGGGGGTAAGAGAGGAGAGAGAGAGAGAGAGAGACTTACTTTGGTAGCAACGGTGTCGATGTTTCCGCCGGCTGTCTCGTCATCGAACACAACGTTTTGCCCATACACCACCATCAGACACACTGCCAGCAGCAGCAGCAACCGCAGCAGCATCCGCAGAGTTACGGAGTCAGGTGCTGTTGTCGTTCTCATTCTTTTTGGTTGATAGCAGTTTCCACTGATGTCAAAAACCGAATACATTGTCGTAAACAAAACAACACAACAACAAAAAGAGGGGAAACAAATTTAAAAGAAAGAGGAAAAACAATTTGAAATTGATGATGATGATGATTGTTGTTGTTGTTGATGTTGTTGTTGTTGTATTGTCTTTGAAAACAGGAAATCTTTTTTAGATGGGGATGTTTAACCTGCCCCGTGCTCGCAGCCTTCAAGTAGACTATTATGGCACACAGGTTGCATGTATTGTGTATTTTCGTGTAGCCGGTACTCACCGTCTTAGGACATGAGCATCGGGATCTTTAGAGTCCGTGTATGATCTTTTAGTGCATGTGACACAGACTAGACCTCGGTTTATAGTCCCATCGAACGACTATATGGGGGATGGAGTCAGAACCAATGTTAACTCCGAGGGAAAAATCCCCCTAAACCGAAATTCGAACCCGGAACCCCAGGATCACGAGTCCGACGCTCTACCAACTGAGCTATCGGCCCCCCTAACTATGTTAACTCTTGTTTTTCTTATTGTTATTATTACTATTATTGTTGTTATTGTCATCATCATCATCATCATTATCATTTTTACTGTTATTATCATTTTCATTCCGCTGCTTCACTCACCTTAAAACGTTACTGATAGCTGCAAATGACGACGCTTCTTCTGTCTTGCCGGGTTGTCGGCCTGTTCTGACGCTCGCTGTGCCCACGCAGAGTGTGGCCCACTGGTGAAATACTGTGTGCGTGGGATTACTTTCAGGGCACTGCTGGTGACAGGTTAATTTGGACGGTCAACAAGTCCAACTTTGAATCAGAACCCACTGATTTTTGGATTGTATTTCCTCGCCAGGATCAAAGATCACCACTCTCTATCATTTACTGTACAATTTCGTTGTTTTTGTGTCAACCAAGTTCTGGAAGAGAGTCAAACACAGGTTCTCTGGCGCCTGCTTGTCGGCGCACGCGCGCGCGCTCGAAACACACACACACACACACACACACACACACACACATACATATGCACGCACGCACGCACGCGCGCGCGCACGCGAACACACACACACACACATACACACACACACACACACACACACACACACACACACACACACACACACGCACGCACGCACCACCACCACCACCACACCCACACACACACACACATATACACACACACGATCAAGTTTGATTCATCCTTTGACCCTAAGTAGGGTAGGGAGAATAAAAACAAATTAGCACTTAACCAATACCACAAGAAAAAAAAGGAAAGGCACATGTACCGATTTGACAAAGGAGTGAAAACACATACATGTTTTCAGAAAACTATCAATTAGCAATTGAAAAAGTAAACTAACAAGCATTAGACCAGAAGCCGTATCGTAATTTTACTGAAATGAACAAATCAAGCTTATTTCAGCTCACTTTTCCAGCTGACAAGAACTGCACAGACTAAACATTGATTTGAAGTAGTATTTCTTTCTGGAGCAGAGCATTTCGGACATTCCCGTATAAAATGGAATTCGTCTCCAACAGCACACACACACACACACACACACGCTCGTGCGCGCGCGCATGTACACACGTACACACGCGAGCGCGCACCACGCACGCACACACTCTCTCCCTCTCTCTCTCACACACACATGAAAAAAGAATGATCTATCGAACATATAATCCTGTTCAGAATTATTGAGTGTCTGAAATTATCAACTATAAAATAAATGAAGCAATCCACCAACCATCACCACTCTCTCCTCCTCCCCTCCCCGTACATGTTCACTCCCACCCTCTGTCTCTGACACATGCACGCACACACACCACGTACGCACGCTCGCATGCATGCACACACACACACACACACACACACACACACACACACACACACATAGCGCGCGCACACACACACACGCACACTTTGATTTATCACTCAAGAAAGGAAGTCGTGTTCTATGCGGACGCGCATTCTTTCATACTATTGTGTGGAAAACACTGACCAACATAAGCCTACAATGTTGGGAACCAAGCCTAGTCCGTCATGTCATGTGTTAATAATTAAACGATCATAATGCCAACACGGGCCGCAAAGCAAAGAACCTGACACAAAGCCCCGCTCTTCAACATGGTTAATTCGACCCAATCAACGTGTCACTAAAGACAGTGACCCGCAATAAAAGGAACCAGTCGTTATTTAAGATGAGATCGACAGCGTGTCAGTATGTCATGAATTACCTCTAACTGTGGCGTGTGTGTAAGCTGCATGGTCATAATTAACCGTAGCTGGCAAGGGGTTCATGGGGGTATCACGGTTACCTGAAGTCATCATAGACTATCATACCCTGGATGTTGCTCAGGACAGTCCCGATGTAATTTGTTTGGTTCGTCATGCTTTACAAGATTATGAGCCGCCTGGTTCATGTTCAGCATGACCTTGGGGACCACAAATGTAGCTGGACAGGTCTAGCAGGAGATCCGAAAGGAACAAACGTAGTGCAGTGTGTGTGTGTGTGTGTGTGTGTGTGTGTGTGTACGTTTATGACTCTTTTTCCATCCTCGGTATCCCACACTGCGCTAGAGGCGCATGTGTCAAGAAAAGCAGCTCTTCTACTTACCTTTTAAACTTTGGAAAAGATCTTGGGCTCAGCCGGGTGTCTTTGCCGTACTGCTTATCTAGTCAGAGGCATCAACAGTATTCAGCAAGATGATGCCTGGTAACCGAGGCCCTGAAAGCTTCTGGACACAGCTTCGACGCCAGCTTTGTTGGGAGATTCTTGCATTCTCTCTAATTAAATATTCTGATCGTTAATAATAATATAAAAAAAAAGTTGAGGTTAAAGTTCCCATAGCCTATCGACATAGGTGCAGTAAGTAAACTGCCAGAGGCTCTTCGTGTCTAGGGCATGGCACGATGGTAATCGGAGCCTAGCCCTTCCATTCCGCCGCCTTTAGCCTCCCTGGGCTGAATCAAGAACCTCTCTGGTGGACAGAGATGGCTTTAGCTGGAAAAAAAAGAAGAAAGAAAATCCGACTGCATGTGTGATTTGAACTCACAACCATCAGCTCCCCTGGCAAACGCAAACCATTTAACTATTGGTCCCGCTGATGACAAAACACACCAAAGAGCTGAAAAGAGATGGGTAGTCTCCCCTCTCCTGATCGAAGCATCAGGCTCTTGTTCTAAGGGTTGTTGTGCCGCATGTAGTCGTTCGTGCCGATATCAACACACTGATGCTGAATTTTCATTGCTTTCAAATAACGTCCATACACTTACATTCTTTTCTTTCTTTCTGCGTACGCAGGCTGATACTCCTGCGGACACTCCCTGTATAGCCAGGCAGTGGAATTTTGTGTGTATGACCCTTTTTTATCCCGCCATTAAGGCAGCCATACTCCATCTTCGGGGAAGGTGCATGCTATGTGTCACGTGTCATCCATACCAACGGCCAAACTGGCCTTCTCTTCCGAAAGTTGGTGATGGGATTTTACGTGTGTGCAAGATGTTATGCGTGCGTTCACACACGGAACCTCGGTTTATAGTCTCATTCGAAGGACTATATGGGGAATGGAGTCAGAACCAATGTTAACTCCGAGGGAAAAATCCCCCTATACCGAAATTCGAACCCGCAACCCCAGGATCACGAGTCCGGCGCTCTACCAACTGAGCTATCCGGCCCCCCCATACACTTACATGATTTGGAGACTAATCCTGAATCATGGGTCAGACCATTCATGTTTCTCCAGTCTTTCTAGACTTTCCCATTTCAATCCCACCCTACGTGTTATCCACGAGGCTTGTTTTGTCTCCAGTTACTTTAACTGTTACAAAAGAATCTGCGGTCTAAACTGGGCAGCACTGCTTAAACTGGCGTTTTTTTTTCCCCTAGGTAGGGATAATAAATTGCTGAAATACACGTCCAAATAAGTCAGTCCATGGTGATGTTGAAATGACTTTAATCACCCTGCAAGAATGATCGTTGAAATCGACACACCAAAGTCCCTACAGTTTTCTGCTCCAGTTTTCCTGTCGTCATCCTGGAAGGTTTTGGTCAGATTGTTTGCGAGGTTCTTTCATAATTCGTCATCTTCAGACATTCGAATTATTCTATCACAGAAGAGGTATGATGATGCATTGGTTCTTGTGCTCCATTTGCCAGGTTTCTTCCACTGCTCCAGCAGTGACAAGCTGTCTGGCTGATCCTTCTCCACTGAAATGTAACAAAAGAGAAGGCATGTGTCTACAAAAGTGAAGCTTGGTGAACGAGACGTGGAACACACCTGGAAAGTCAGTTAAACAAGGGAAAAAGGAGAGGTCAGGGAGACAGTACACTTGGGGAATTTCTGATGGGACCTCCGTCTTCTAAGGATAAATGATAATTACACCTGTTGTGTGGTATGGATCCACCATAGACTGTTATCTAAGACTCTATTGTTATTCAATCTTATCAAGTGGGAAGGCAGAGACATCTTGTCAATTGAAGTCAAGCAGAATTACCTAATCTTGTGGCTATGCTTTTAGCGAATTCATGGAAGATGACAAAAATCTGAAATTTTGGTGACAATCAGTAGATAGACGTTTTGCAAGAAAAACTCCTGGTTTGGCCGAGACACTCCTACAGCACTTTTATTGCCACATTGTGAACGTCATTTGTGTGTATGTGTGTGTGTGTGTGTGCACATGCTTGTGTATGTGTGTGTTTGTGTTTGTGTGTGTGGCGCGTGTGTGTGTGTGAGCACCACCAAGGTTTAATCTGACAAGAAGCGTTTTTGTTGTACTTTGACAGGAGTGAGAAAGAGCAGCTGTTGGAAAAAGTGAGGCTGATATGCTGGTGTTCACATAATGGGTTGGGAACGGAAGTGGATAGTGCGTTAATATCGATTCTTTCCTTTTTTGTGTGTGCATCGAGGCATATATTAAGAATATTCATACAATATTATTCATAACATTTCCCAACTTTCCATAACCAATATGTTATCAACTGAAAAAAGTGCAAGCAGCTTTAACAAAAAAAAATTTTTCCCAGCAAATCCAAGTCTCAATGTTCCAGAGCAAAGGAAGTTATCCTTGACAACTTAGTCCTGATACAAGACTTTGGTTCTGCAGTTTTTGGCAAGGTCTTAGATTTCAGACTAAAGTAAACTTTTCTTGTCCTGCTTGTGATGTTGTAGACCTGTGTGTGCTTTTTTTAAGCATACAGTTGTGTTTGTTCAGCATGTAAGCAAAGTCCCTGACTTTTGTCTATCCCTAGTCTCTGACCTTTTGGTGAGTGGAAAAGCTCCAGGGTTTTGCAAGACTTTGACCTTTCCCTGACCCATACATACCCTGTACATAAATTTTGATATTATCATTATCACTATAATTTTTACATCATACTCATTTTCAGCTGCAGTCACACATACACGCCCGTACACACCGGAAAACGGCAAGTCTTTTAAAAACATTTTATTTAATTTAAAACCACAGGAAAAGGTGTTTGAGTTATTCATTTTCCTTTCTCACTTTCTTAAATGGTAAATGGAATGTCTGGAGCTTCTCTACAAAAGATTTCTGGTGCACATGGAGTGCGATGAAACAAGTGTTCTGAAATAAAGATTTATGAGAATAAAAGTTATCACAGTATCAATAAGCAAATGTTTTACCCTCACTGTAAACAAACATTTGTATAGTTACAAAAACAGATTCTGGGATGCGCCACTTATGACATTAAAAAACCACAGCAAGACTGGCATTAACACTTGTAAATTAATTCACAGAGTTATATATATTCTGATAAATACTGACTGCAAATCTAAGCAATGATGTGGCTCAGAGATTCTGTTTTCTTACAAATAAGGAAGAATAACTGAAAAAATAATCAATGAAATAAATGAAATAGAAAATACAATAATAAGAAATTAGATGAGACGTAATGAAACAAAACAAAATTTCAAGTGAAGTAAAAAAGGGTTGGTTTTTTTTTTCAAAGTATGTGAGATTTGTACACACCTCCATACAGTCAAAACAGTTCTTTTAATCACTCAAAAAAAAAAAGTAATATATGAAGGGCTACTGTTGTATAAGAATCATACAAATTCAACATCACACAAAACAGATTAAAACATTTCATTAACATTACCTTCAAAGAGAAAAAAAAAACCATGACGGATGTGTATATCACGTAAGCAAAAGTGACAAACGTGCACAACCAAGTAACAATTAATATCAGCAGTCATTAATTTTTTTTCCAGTAAATGTCACAAGATTGAAACTCTTAGAGGGACAATGAAAAATGTGAGGAAGGCGAGATATGGGGGTAGGGTAGGAGGTGGGGGAAAAAACAATCAAAGACAGGATACAAGAGAATACAGATCAACAAATATATAAGAAATCTATGATTCAAAAGAATACAAATCAACAAATATATAAGAAATCTTTGATTCAAAAGAAAACAGATATACAAGAAACTGAAATGTATAAGATACAATATACAAATTTTAAATAACATGGACTAGAACAAACTGGACACAGTGTCAATAATACTGAAACCTGTCTAGACTAGACAAAACAAATAAACAATCAAATCTAAATCTTCGAAAAGAAAATAGTCAGATATCTCATCAAAACAGCAAGACTAAACTGTGAACACATGACCAAAAAGTATTCAGGTGAGTTGGCACACAGTGGGAACACTCAAATGAGCCCAGTAAGTGACATAAAAAAAAACATGTCATCAGTAAAACAAAATGAAAAACGGGGGAGCATCAAATAAATAATGTGAATAAAATCTGTACTAATAATACTGACAAGGAATGGCTTGGCAAGCCAAGGATTTAGTTTTGCCAGCTCATCTTTCATGCTGGTCTTTGGTTTTGTGATACTGTGTCTGACATAAACACACTGAAAAAAAATTATACTTACAATTCCAGGTAAAACATCTGATTGGATCATATTCAGTATTTTGAAAATAACAGTCATATTCAAAATAACAATCATATTCAGTATTTTGAAAATAACAGTCATATTCAAAATAACAATCAACAACGACAATAACTGATGAAAAATCTATTTTCTGCATGCCTTGAGAGGCTTTGGGGCAGCACACCCTAAATCATCAAATGCCCTTAACAAATCAGTGACAAACACTTTAGTTTTTCTTCAACCGCTTCATAGTGTCATTTTCTGAACTGGCTTATTTTTCCCTTTTGAAGAAGAAAATGAAAGAAAGGAATCACAGTGTCAGAATCATAAAGAGTTAACAAATGCATGGTCTCATCATAGAAGGGGGAAAATAGTGATAGATTACTCCAGTTATATGCTGGTTGTCGCGACAGAGAAAAGGGATACCTATGCATAACATCTGCACAAGTTCCAATGTGCAACGAATAATCCCAGTGTGCAATGTTTTCATCAATTAAGTTCTTGCAGCAAGTAAATTGGTGACTAGTAATTGAGCATAAAGGCAGAATCTGTGAATTCTTATCTGCTCCCTGATGAGAACAAGAAATCATTATACATATTTGGCACAAATGAAAAACAAGTGACAAACATCATTTCAGAGACTGAAATAAAACAAAGACATTATGAGAAAGAAGTGTGTGAGAAAGAAGTGTGAGCACAAAGGACCAACCAATTTACAGGCAGGTTATGGACAGGCTGAAAGAGAACAGGTCACTGAAACAACAGGGAAAAACAAAGATAAAAAGACACAGGAGACTGGAAAAAAAAACCACCAGAAAGGGAGACGGTCCAGCCCCTTCTAATAGACACCAGTATCATACACACTTTCATATCTCTCAACAGATTCCTCCCTTCAAATAAAGCCACAATACCCACTGACCAATTCAGAGATTAGATTCTTAAACTGAATTAAAAAAAAAAAAAAAAAAAAACAACCCTGATAACGCCTTGATATGAATGAATTTAACAATGCAAGCAAAAACACACATTAACACGTATGATTTCTTTTTTTTCTATCCTGAGTGTCTTCCCTTCAAAGAAATATTTTTGTCTGTGTCTATTCACGAAAGTTTCAAGTAAGCCAACACTTTGTCACGACCAAACTGTGTGCTTTTGACTTGGCAGAAAAGGAACAGCAGAAAAATTCAACTAAAAAAAAAAAAGGAAATCAAAAGTGAGGAATATGGAGTCTGTTATTTTCACTGACTGGATGGCAAGATGATGCACACATCAAACAATGGAACATGAGGACATTGATCTGTAAATTGAAGCAACTAGACAAGCAGGGTTTCAAAGCAGGGAAGTGGGCATTGACTGCATTGCTGTTGTGATTATTCGTTTGGTTATTTCTCCTCTAAGTGTGTGTGTTTTTAGGTATATAAGATACCCATGTCATATTTCTGAATCAATCTGCCATAAGTGACCCCTCTGTTGTCAGTCGGTCACACTGCCATTCAATGTTGAATCATAAAATGAAAATAGATTTTTTTTCTTCTAAATTTCTTAGTCAATTGGGTTTTTCAAGTTTAAAGTTTTGCTGGAATTGATGCAAATTCACAGAACTTGTAACTTACTGCTTCACCATATCTGAAATTCAGTCTTTGGAAAAAAAAAAAAACTTTTAAAAAAGTTACATATGGAATGGCATTTCTAGTAGCTTGTCTTCACAGGCATAAAATGCATGGAATCCAAGAAGGAGAATGGCAACCTTCACCCAGGGGCCCAACAGCCGACTAAGTGAATCCTTTAATCATCCAGCTGACACAGCAGTGCCACACCACGGCCGATCCAATGCTCTTGTGGTTTGTTGGATGGGACCTGCATGCCGATGACAAAGTTGGTGGAGTGACCAGTGGTGGACAGGGTGCCCCGACGCTCGCTGGTCTTGTAAACAGGGCAGGTGTAGGCGTTGGTCTCCGGTAAGTCGGAACGCTTGCAAGGTTTCAGCCACAGCTGTCGGTGGAATCAAAGTGAACAAAGTGTATGGATACTTTTCTTTGACGTTGTTCTAAGATTAGGTTTTCAATGGGGAGAAGTGAATCATCTGTTGTTTGTGAAGCAGTTTGTTCATTCAGACTTCAGTGTTGTGTGGAGCTGTTGAGTGGGTAATGGGTGTGTTGTCGTGATGTGTTGGGGTGGTGTGATGTGATGTAGCGTGTTGTGGTGTGGTGTGGTGTAGAGTGGTGTGTGTGTGTGTGTGTGTGTGTGTGTGTTGTGTGTATTTGTGTGTGTGTGTGTGTGTGTGTATTTGTGTGTGTGTGTGTGTGTGTGTGTGTATGTGTGTGTGTGTGTGTGTGTGTGTGTGTGTGTGTGTGTGTGTGTGTGTGTGTGTGTGTGAATATGAAACTGACTGAAGTGTGCTTTTTGAAGTGCTAACAAACAAGTGCTAACAAGTAAGTGCTAACAAGTAACTGGTTAAACTATATTCCCTTAGCTGCATAGAAATTTAACCTCTGAAGAAAACGAAGATAACATTACACGAAGACGATGATCATTAATTCAAAGGGATCAAGTTATTTCTTTTTTCCCCCCTCATTTTCAAAGATTAAATGGAAAAGGTGACAGATTCAGTGTGTATGTATATAATAATACAGCTGAAGTACTGGACACATTACATTTAAGAACTAAAACATGCATTTATAATGGTCGACTTACCGGAGGCATGACATCAAACAACTTTTTGGGCTCAGACTCGGCCAGAACCTTCTGGTTTCTGTCCCACCGTGACCCTTCCAGGAACAGGCCATACACGTACACACCTGCAGCCAAAACAACTTGATTTTCAACAACATACCACTATGGCCAACATTCTGACAGCAACCAACATTCAGTCTGAATTTACAGCTGCTACTCTCCATGTTCAGGACAGGGAATGATGAAGAAAGTTTAGCTTCTATCTGAAAGCAGTCATTCCCAATTGACTGAACTGAACAAAGGAGCATTTAATGACAAAACAGATCTTTCACATCAATGTTGGCTCTTTCAGCAACATTTATTAACTTTTCTTGAAGCTTTCATTTCATTATTTTTTAATTCAGTATCATTTTCACCAAGTTCAAGAGCGATTTTCAAAGCAATTGAATTACTGACCATTTGGAGACAATTGGCAGATAGGTTAAACAACAAAGGACGATGGTGAAAGCATTAATGTCCAAGGTATTCTGCAATGGTGATGGTGATGGGTGATACATCTGGATGGGAAATTAAACTGGAATCGGGAGGAAGGGGGAAGGGGGGGGGGGGGGGGGGGGAGACTGTACTTGGAATTAATATTGGAAAATGGGAATGTAAAAGCTTGGAGAATGGGACAGTAGTTTCCACGGGGGTGGATTACTGGTGTTGGAAAATGGGAATGTAGTTTGGATGAATGTAAAGATTAGTGTTGGAAAAAAGGACTGTTATTTGGACAAGGGTTGATATTTGAGACTGGTATTGGAGAACAGGAATGTAGTTCATCTGAGACAGACTGGTGTTGGAGAACTACTGGTCTGTAACTACTGGTCTGTTTTCTTTGTAGAACTGCCCAGTCAAATTCATTTTGGCTCTGAATCCAGGCAACTTTTCATCAAAATGTTGCTGAATCATTCCAGGTTCCTGTGACGTTGTCAACTAAAGTGTGAGAGAAGTACACCATTTGAGCTTCTCATTTCAACAACAGTGCCTATGACGTACATGTTCATGCGTTTTCCAAATGCTATGAAAGTTTACACACCAGCACTCTTCCCCAATGCCAAATGTAAGCTACGCAGTAGCAAGTTCTCCAAATAAAAAGGGTTAAATTTCATTGTCAGAATGAAAGCTTCTCTTAAACTCTTGACCACAGCTGCCATAATGCATTCCAGCACAATTCAACTTCACCGTCATCTGGTGCAGTTTTGTACTCCATTTCATCCAGCACCTCATAGTCGAAGGCCAGCAAGTCGATGGGGATGGTGTATTTACGGGCGTAGTTCTGCTGAGCGCCTGTCAGGAAAGCCTGGGTGAAGAAGAATCCAGACAACCAGAAGATCGGGGGAGCTCCCGAATCATACCAGTCCTGATGAGCAAACAATCATGATAATGAGGATAAAGAATCTAGATCTAGACCTATCTGTCTTCTACAGATTAATATTTTACACAAAAACAGAAGAAAAAAAAACACCCGCCAGCAGCTGCATTGATGACAGACCATAAGGAGTAACAGAAAAGGTAACTTGAGTCCCCCCAAAAAATCAAACCTTTCATGTCACATTCTTAAATACTGAAAAGGTCCAGGGGTTGGTAACAGTGGTACAAACAACAACAAAACAGACGCACATTAAATTTTTCTGAACTCGCACACACACACATGCATGCATGCACACGCGCGCACACACACGCACGCATGCACATACACACACACATCTATGAACACACACGTACACAGAAACAACTTCACACACACACACATATATATATACACATGCACACATACACACACACACGCATGCTTGCATACATACACATACACTTTTTATGTATACACACATACACAGCAACAACTTCAATAAGATGAAGAAAGGAAAAGAAGGATGGAAAGAGGGAGGGATGGGGAGGAAGGAGGAGCAGAACTTTCAGTCAAACCATTTTAGCAATTACCATACAACCATGAATAAAGAAAAGGAACAAAAAGAAGCCACAAGACAGAAAATCATCAATCTATTCATTCTCTAGCATAACAATACACACAGGTGTCCCATCTACCTGCAGGAACTTGAGGCGAGCGAGGAAGTCGCTGACATAGGACCCAAGGGGTTTGAGGGAGGGGTAGGAGACCTTCATCCACATGCCTGGGATCTTACCCTTCAGGATGCTCATTACCACCTCTTCCAGGTCTGACGACATCACCACCAGACCCTGAAACAGCATCATTAACATCATTACCAGATCCTGAAACATCATCGTCATCATTCATCATGATCAGACCATCACCAGATCCTAACCTGTATCAGATCTCCATAAGACCCTGCAACAACATTGACATCATCAACAGATCCCCATCAGATCCTGATGTTATTCTTATCTTCACCCCAAATGATCCTGAAACAACGTCTTTACATCATCATCTGATCACCAGTAGACCCGCAAACAACACCCAGTTCAACATCATAAGTTCAGCACCAGATTCTAAATCACCACCAGATCCTGAAATTCCTTTTTTTCTTCATTGCTCAGCCAGCATTCTGAGGTTCATCACCGGTCAGATTTTTGTGCATGCGACCATTTCACCTTTAAGGCAGTTGCATTCTACCTCTGGGGATGATGTCTGCACAACATCAGTGTGCATCTGTTTTAATTTTGCAGCATCCATCCCGTTGACCACGGTGAGCTCCTCTTCTTCAAAAGGTGGAATACAATTTCAGGTGGGTGTAAGATCTTTTGATGTACATATTCATGCATGGGATCTACATCTAAAGTCTTCTCCCAAGGACCAGGAGTTTCCACAGATGTTACCTCTAAGCAGAAAATCTCTTCCAAACTGGCTCTCTTGAGCACAAAACAAACCTTGGACTTTGGAACAAGAATCTGAAATGACATAAGCTTAAATCTCCACCCATTCTTGAAATAGCAACATTAGACATCACCACCAGACCCTGAAACAATGACATCATTAGATGACATCATCAGATCCTGCAAAAATGACATCATCAGATGACCATGACTTCAACACCAAATCCTATAAGCAAACAAAAATTGAGAAACAAACAAACACCATTAAAAGCCTTTGTGTTACTTCTATCTGTTGAAGGCCTTTTGGGCTCATCTTAAACCAGGGTTTTAACATTTGTGTCAATTACTGCCTGCAGTCACTTCACTTTGAAACTAACTCAAACTAGAATTTGTTAACTGACCTCACAATTCAGTCCCCAGATGTTGGTTTCACAGTGGTATTCTTTGCAGATTCTTTGCACAAAGTACAGATCATAATTTCTTTTTTTTCCCCACAGTGATATTCTTTGCAGATTCTTTGCAAAGTACATATCATCATTTTTTTATTATCATAAACGGTCATTCATTATGTCACATTACCCTTATTATCATCATGAATTTTAAGTACTAGCAAGTATAACAGAAGTCGTAGTAACAGCAAGGATGGTAACCATGGCAACACAGTGTGTCCCATTCTCTCACAGATCCAGTTATGTTAACAAACTGACTGACGACACTTCAGTAATTATCCACATACACACACACATAATAATAGCATCATTATACAACAACTGTCCATTTCTATTCATTTTGACTCAATTTTCAAATACAACAATGTCAATGCATACATTCATAACCAAACAAGATACAATGCTCAGAATCCAAACTTAACAATAACAGGGAATCTCCGCAAGTTGGCACACCTAAACAATATTAGCACTGCCACATCCTAGCCATACACTGCATTTTCCAAACTTCTCTTTTTTCCTCTCCCTACTCCCCCTTCTCGTCCAAACTGAGTGCACTAAAACAGTTTGTGTATAAATTTGGTAAACCATAAATATAATTTAACGAACTGACCAATCACAGTTATTGTCTAAAACTCCCTGAGCAGTAACCTCCCTTACAAGGGCATGGCACTAAAACATCCTAGGTAGTTCTCCAGTTTTTCAAGAGATTTGTCTGCACAGGCTTCAAGTAAGTAGGACAGAATGATTAAGTAGTTAAGCTAAAAAAAAAAACAAACAACCTTTTTCTCTCTGCACGTATACCTGTTGACAAGACAAAGCCAGTTCCATATTTGCAGCTAAATTACCTTGATGGCTTTGCGGATGTTGATGAGAGAAGCACGCACAGTGACCAGAAGTCGGTTGAAGCGCACCATCTCCTGAACCAACACCGTGTTCATGCTCTGTTTGTACGATGTCGGGTACTTGCGCAGGGCGTCGTCCGTGTCAAAGTCTGGTGGCAGTTTGCTCAGGATGTCCGCTGCTACTTCTTCAACCACGTCATCCGTGGACTTGCCTCCCCCTGATGATGCTTTGGCCTGCCCAGCAACGCATGCACCAAGTGAGGATTTTTTCCCCGTCAGTTATGTGTTTGGTAAACTGTAAGATATACACTGCTGTGCCTCATTTTACAGCTGTTTCACATGGATTTACACATCGCATGGCTTTGCCTTTACAGGAAACATTTACTCATATTCTGTATTCATTAACAGCGCGCTAGATGAAGCTTTCTTCTGATCACTCTTACACCTGACACACCAGTTATTATACAAAACAACAACAATGTTTTTCTCTTGGTTGTACAGACCAAACTGCAAACTTTGCTCAAGTCTTTGTTCCAATTTCTCTCCCTTTCTCTCTCATGCACACACACATGCACGCACACACATGGCATTTACATTATACTACTCTACCAGAAAAACCTATTGTACTCAAATGAACAACCAGCACTGTACATACTGAAAAGTTCAATAAAACTTATTACACACACACACATTATTTCCTAGCAATAAAATGACACCATGAGGAAGAAGATAAATCAAATTTTAATTAAATCTTAACATTCTACAATGTGTAATTAATCAACTGTCACACTGGTAATCAGAAAACAAATATTCATTGCATGTATTCAGTAGTGCAGAAATCAAATCTAATTTTATGTCAATAAATATCACTTTTATAGTCAAATGATGATAACATAAAGCAAACAAAAATGACACTGACTTTCACAAACACACTCACCGAAATCAACAGCTCAATTGTAAAGCGGTCAAATTTCAACTAACTCTGATTCACAAGAACAATTACAACACATATCTGAACCAACACAATCTTGCACAAAATAACATGTTCAACACAGCCAAACATTCTTCTTCCAAAATGACTTTATTAAGAGAGTGCTGGGTGGGGTGGGGATAAAAGAAGTGGGGGTGAGGTGGTGTTGGGTAGGGAGATATCGAAGGTAATGAAATCGTAATAGTTTACATGATCAAGCTGAACACTCACTTATCCACAATATCTACCACACTTTACCATCACTTGTGACTAAGTGAGATTTTCCCATTCTCTTTTTCTACTTCTGCACAAGATTTCGTTTCTAGAAAGAATAACTGAACAATCATGGAGAACAAGAGTAGCTGATCATTTGTTTAGCTCGGAAATATTTGGGGGAAATTAAATGTATATGTGTGTATACATATATATATATATTTTTTTTCCAATTTAAATCTTTATGACTAGCCCATTATGAACACCAAACATCTTACAGAACTGAGAAGTGAAATGAACTTTCAGTTCCATGCTTCTGTGCTAGAGAGGTAACAGACCCATTAACCTCTGGACAGTCCCAGACTGAAGGGAATGCATTCACTGAACCCAGCCTGGATGAACCTCAGCCCAAGCTTTCACACGCTTGGCAACAGCACAGATTATGTTGGGATCCTCTGACAAACATCCAGGATAAGATGATTATCAATGTTAATTTCGTTCACAGCTCTGTAGTGTGTTCCCATAAAGTTATATGTGAAGAGTGAAATATGACAAAACTGCAGAAACATGTGATTCTTCAGATGACCAGGTATGCACAGTACTGAAGCTGCAGTATAAGCACTGATGCATGCAGCAACTAAACCAAATCATGTGTGGTGTTTACATTGCACTTGAAGGACCACCGAGTGACAAAATGCTGTTCCTCTTTTTCAAAATGGCTATGATGTATAACTGAACACACACACACACACACATATATATATATAATAATTCTCATGGTCTGATTAGAATTCATATCACACATTAGTAATGGAATTAATAGGAATACAAATGACTGAGTAAATAAGTAGATGAATACACCGTTAAGCGAATAACAGAGTAAACGAATGAAAAACAAGGAAAAGGATCGAACAAATGTTGTTACTTTAATCAGCTGCATTATCAATTTCAAATGTATTCTTTCCACAAAGCTGTCACCTAAAAAGCTGATTAATCTCTTTCTCATGAAAGCTAATAAACAAAACAAAACAACTGTATTGGTGAGGGCAAAAAAAACCCAGAGCTTAAAAAAACTTTTAGCTATATAACTTTACCGTTTTTGAAACTTTGCTTGGCAAAAACTACAAAAAAAAGTAATTAGATAAATATATGCAATCAGGGCAAAAAAACCCAGAGCTTAAAAAAACTTTTAGCTATATAACTTTACCGTTTTTGAAACTTTGCTTGGCAAAAACTACAAAAAAAAGTAATTAGATAAATATATGCAATCAGGTTATCCTTATCTGCAGGTTACAGTTTAAGAGTGAGAAAAGAACTGCTAAGGATATTAAAGTCCAACAAAAGACCAGGCAAAGAAAATGTGCAGAAAAGGAACAGTTTAAAAGCTGCAGATGTGTATTAACTGGATGGAAGATAGCAAACAACTTAAAACATTTTTCTGATCGGAATAAAAACCTACAAGAAGAAAAATACCAAAAGCAGTTTAGAATTTCTTCCTAGTCTGAAATATGTGATTTGATTGCACAGTCAAAGTACTGTGTATATATGTGTGTGTGTGTGTACATGTGTGTACATGTATGTGTGTGCGTGTGCGTGTGTGTAAGTGCGCACACATGCATGCATAAGTGTGTCTATTTTGTACATCTTTACATGCACAAAAATGCAAAACACACACACACACACACACACACACACACACACACACACACAGAGGAACATAGCTATCTCTAATTTCTGAAACACAATCCCTTGTTTCCAAACTCACCATGCAACATGCCATGCCGATACAAGACTTAAAAGAAAAAATTGAAAAAGATTACACATAATAAAGGTATATATCTAACTGTGACATACACCAGTGACAGAACCTTTTCCTGTTTCTAATGAAGGTACATTTTTGTGCCATGGCAACTGTCTTGAATACCTAGTGATAGTTGTTATGATATCAATCCTCTTGTGACAAGCTGAAAAAAAACCCCACCAACAGCATGCCCATCAAACAATTTGCATCATCTTTTGATATTCACACAATGACAGCAAATATATAATACATACCTAAGCCATCTTGATTACATAGTGACAATGATGATATCAAGTCATACCAACTGTCTCTCTCTCTCTCTCGCATAGAGAAAGATAACTGGTAGGACCTGGATGTCATCATATCTATATACATATATGGTGATGATGCACCATTTTGTGTCATAGCCATTAAACACAGTGAAGGGTGACATGACAATAAAAGCCTGGGAATACTTGAACACAGAAAGACCAAAGCTCGGGTGCCTGCCCATGCTAGTGGCACAATGGGGCCACGCCACACCACAACAGTTCACTGCTGCAGCTAACACTGACGGACTTCAGCACTGCCACAAAAACACAGCCAGCATTTGGTTTCTTGCTTTTGGTTTGTGACAGTCACATTTATGAACACCCTCTCTTGGTACCTGAAGTCTATAGTTTTTGAGTATCAGAAATAAAGACATACATGCGCTAGTTGGGAGGTGAGAGGAGATTTTTCCTTGTTGTAGGAGAGAGACAGACGCACGGAAAGAGACTGTGGAACAGGTAAAGAGACAGAGACTGAGACAGACAGAGAGAGACAGGGAGATATTGAGAAAGTGAAAGAGAGAAAGAAAGGAGGGAGAGAGAGAGAGGGACAGCGAGAGAGAGGGAGAGAGAGAGAGAGAGTTTGTGAGTCTATTTCATATACTTATGAAGTTACTTCTCTTCCATGCATAATTCATATGTGCATGTGTGTGTGTGTGTGTGTGTATTTATGTGTGTGTGTCTAATGATACTACTAAGAGTGTGCTTCTTGTGTATGAGCATGTATGTATACGCCTGCAGTGTGTGTGTGTGTGTGTGTGTGTGTGTGTGTGTGTGTGTGTGTGTGTGTGTGTGTGTGTGTGTGTGTGTGCGTGTGTGTGTGTGTATGCATGTGAGTGTGTGTGTTGTGTGTGTGTGTATGCGTGTGTGTGTGTATGCGTGTGTGTGTGTGTGTGTGTGTGTGTGTGTGTGAGAGAGAGAGAGAGAGAGAGAGAGAGAGAGAGAGAGAGAGAGAGAGAGAGAGAGAGAGAGAGAGAGAGAGAGAGAGAAGACCTGTATGTAAATGCAGGAACCTGTTTTTGTTGTCTGTTTGAAAACTAGTATACTGAAATCCATTTCAGTGTCTCACTGAAACTGTAATTCCAATTTAATTGACAAATATTAAGTAAATATCTTTTGGCCTCTAAGAAGAAAAATCAAAATGCAAATGACTTGGCTAGAGTGCATGCACATGTGTGTGTGTGTTCACTCGCATTCAGTTCAGTGTCTTTTCACTGAAATACTACAACAAGAGAGAGAGAGAGAGAATGTTCTGAATGCATGCATACTATTTTGAGAGAGAGAGAGAGAGAGAGAGAGAGAGAGAGAGAGAGAGAGAGAGAAGACCTGTATGTAAATGCAGGAACCTGTTTTTGTTGTCTGTTTGAAAACTAGTATACTGAAATCCATTTCAGTGTCTCACTGAAACTGTAATTCCAATTTAATTGACAAATTTTAAGTAAATATCTTTTGGCCTCTAAGAAGAAAAATCAAAATGCAAATGACTTGGCTAGAGTGCATGCACATGTGTGTGTGTGTTCACTCGCATTCAGTTCAGTGTCTTTTCACTGAAATACTACAACAAGAGAGAGAGAGAGAGAATGTTCTGAATGCATGCATACTATTTTTCAATTCTCACATTTTATATGGCACTGTTTTTCTCCTACTATTACTAAATCAGTAACAGTCTTGTATGTTTATACCTTAAGATTACAAAATAAGTAATAAACTTGTAACTGTATTCCTCATAACTGTCTATCGCACTGAACACATTTATCAATTAACTGGCTTAATGTGACCATTTAGTCATATGTTTGTACATGTCATTTGACTTCATTATTTAATCCAGTCTTGTTAAAATTATTCAAATACATATCTATGTACTAAATACATGTTCATTTGTCTACCAATAAATAATTTATTTCTCTATTTCTTTTTAATTTAGACAATTATATGTTTTTTTTATATATGTCTATTCAATTATTCTGATTTATCTGTATTCATTTCAGTAGAGTCATTATCTAATGTAACTGCAAGTTCCAAGTGAGGGTGTTGCATTGACTGGGCCAGCGAAGTAGCGGCGGACAGTGTATGGTACCAATTGTGGGTTTTGATGGGCAGACAGGGTGACACCCGAGACCTCCTCTCTCTCCAGGGCCTTCATTATTAGAGTTACCAAGAATCCTGGCGGCTACACAGCGGGACAGAAAACAGGGAAACACTTGAAGAATGCCCATTGTACACAAAGGAAACACATCTTATTATTCAACACACACACACACACACACACACACACACACACACACACACACACACACACACACACACACACACATACACACACACACACTATAAAATCTGTATCAATATGTTAATTAAGTCATTACACAATTTTTTTCCCCATCTTCCGTGTCAGCTTTCAAACATTCTGTTGTACTGCCCTCAACAGCGACAAGACCACTATAAGCTAGCTGAGAACCAGCTCTAAAGAAGCACCAAAAGAAAAAAAACATGAATGATGCAAAAGGTAATGCAAGATATGAAACATATATATGCAAAGATGATAAACATGGGGATTACAGGGAACACGCCTACACACATGAGACAAGTTTAGACGTTTTGCATAAGACAGCAATCTACCAGTGAATATCAGGATTATGAATGTTCCCACTCTCCCCTTCCAGCTATTTAAACACACAAACACACCCACATATATTCAAATACCCGTACTTGTATATGCATGCACACAAACACATACACACACAAACACACGCACACACACACGCGCATACATACACGCACGCATGCATGCATGCACGCACACGCACACAAATAGAGAGAAAAAAGGAATCAGGTATAGAAAAAGCCCTAACTACAACTAAACTACAAGACATCTATTATTCAGAGCAGAATATGACAGTTGCAATAACCCAGACCACAGGTTAATTACCTTCCTGGAAAGCCCAACGACAAAAAAACAACATCACAGTACCATTACTTCCATACCAGCTCCGTGTTCTTACATGCTTCTTCTCCCATCATCTGTCTTGTTTAGCAGAGTAAAAAGAAAGGAATGTCAGTTTGTAAAACCAAGGAAGGGACTGTTGCCAAACAAGTGAAAATGCAGACAGAAGAGAAAACACATGTCAGATCAGAGATTCCAGTCCTGTCATTAGATCAGAGCAAAGAGAAAGAAAAGAAATAGAAAGAAAGAAGTCAGTGAAACAAAACAAAAAAGACCACTGAGAAAAAAAAGGGAAAAAAATGACACATTGATTCAATATGTGTCTGAACATTGATATGTTTATATTTAAAGGAAAAAAAAAACAGCGATAGGCAGACAGACAGACAGGCAGAGAGGACAAGACAAGACAACCTGGTCTACATTCCAAAAGTAATTTTTTAAAAAAAGCACCAATATGCTTTTCTTTTAAATGCAGTCTTCAAAACTTTTGAAATCATAAAATGTGCTGCAAGCCTATGTGACACAAAGACAACATAACTGTTATGTCTGCTTGCAGAGAAAAAGAGAGTGAGACTGAGAGGAAAAGAAAGAGGAAGAGAGGGGGAGGGGGAGGGGTTAGAAAGAATAAGTGGAAGCGAGTGAGTGAGATGGAAGACTAGCAGAGGAGAGACGATCCCAGTTATGTTCCAAGCTTCCAAACCATCACAGGCCAAAGCACTGGCAGGGAAAAGACATCTTCTGCATGCCCTGGGAGTCAGTAGACTGGCACACTGAGATACTTTCGCTAGCAGAATTCACAATCAGCAGACCAGTCTACTTTGACGATCTTACCCGTTTCTGACCCCGTCAAGACAGAAGTCCAGATTGATGACAACAGCATGCCATACCCCAATCAGTCCACACCCATACATCACACAAAAGTTAAGCAAATCATCAACTGTCATTCAACTATAATGAAGACAATTTTCAAGAAGCAAAGTGGGATCTTAGGGCACTAGTAAGTTTTCAGCCAACAAACATGTCTGGTAGCCAATGATAATTTTTGGCTCATCAATAATGAATTGTCGCTTACACTGGATGTTGACAACTTCAAATTCTGTGGCCCTTTACAAGCTGCTGACATGGTGACCTCAGTTTGGAGTTCCTCTCCACTCTGTGCCCATGGTAAGTCCGTGTCAACCCCTCCACTGCTAGCAAGCTCATGAGGACTGTCTTTGAACTGATGTGATAGCGCCTAAGTCCGTGTCAACCCCTCCACTGCTAGCAAGCTCATGAGGACTGTCTTTGAACTGATGTGATAGCACCTTCTACCATGGGAATCCTCACTCATGCTGACTCCATAAGTAAGCAGTGACCTTCTTCAGCAGAGGGTCAGATGGATGGTGTTCTGCATACCTTGAATTAGAACAGGCACTATCATGCACCTCTAAAGTGACTTACAAGTAGCGCAGTGTCTCCTCTGGTGGGTTGTCTAAGTACAACCTGATTATGATTGCTCCATGTAGCTATGAAAATAAATGTTAATAATTATTAGATATCAAATATACGTATAAAAGATATGAGGTAGTTTTGAGGCCACAAATGAGGCAAAGAGCCTGAAGGAAATGTAGCCTCATAGATTATTCAATTAACAATGAAGAATAAAATCCATGGTCTGCAGTTCAAGTCTCACATGGAGTAGCTTTTTATCTACCCCTCCTCATTAGATCTCAAGAGTAGGTCTCAGTGCTAGTCTTTTGAATGAGAACATGAAGCAATGTATCATGTGCAGGAAACACATATCACACATAAAAAGTACCCATGGCAACAAGGAAGCTGCCTATTGCAAAATTAAGTAGCTACTCTGATACATCATCAGTGCCACATACAGAGAAAGACTAGGTGGAAAAATGCATAAGGTTATGCTATGGTGATTCACTACCCCACGGAGGTCTGCCCTAATTTTACGGAGAAATGCATTTTTACAATAAAGTCATCAAATACAAACAAATAATCAATAAACACAAAGAAACAAACTTGCACTAAACCAATCAATTGATAAAGCAGCAAAACATTTGAAAAACAAACAAAGGAAACAAAACATTTAAATTAACCAAATAGAGCAACCATATATCTCAAACATAAAACTGAAATACAGTAAATGCAACGTGGAGAAAACAAAACGACATGAAAACACACAATGCATTGCCATATTTGTGGGATTTCTAAGCCAGAGGTGAGTGTGATATGGGCTAAAATAGGAAGACTGGAACCACAAAGACCAGTCTCATCCACCGTAGAGATGAGTCTCTGAGACTGTTGCTCAAATTTCCTGACCAACACCATGGATCTCTGCCTCTCTCAGGCCTGGCTGTTGCCACAACACACTGAAAGGAAGCACTGAGCACAGCCCTGTTTCAGAGCAGAGTGAAACACCATAGCAGCACTTTCATCTTCCTTGCTGATCCTCATTTGAAAAAAAAACAAAAAACAGTCTCAAATGCTATGGGGAAATGGCCCTTCATGCACTGCTCCTGTGGTAATCTCTGTTCCAATTTCCTCTCAATGTCAACACCCATGGTAAGTTTGTCGCAAAGAGGTGTTCAGTGTTGGCCAGTTTGCAGGGACTGTCTTTGGCGGTGTCTTCTCAGTGAGGTGCTCACATGCTGATTAACAGATGGCCAGATCAGGCACAACTCGCTGCCCAGAAATACAACTGCCGTAGCTTGGATTTTTTGCATTTTTGAGATTTTTGGTATACTATAAGAGTGGGCCAAGGGGCATCACGTAGCCAAGTCCCAACCACATTATCCTAAAAATAAACATGCTGTAATCAAAATACTTGAATTGTAACTCAGCTCGCAGTATATCTTGTGGGACAATAATCAGTTGGGTTTTTTTTTTCGTCTACTGTCAAATTTGATTTTCAGACTTACGGCAGTTGTATTTCTGGGCGGCGAACTGAACTCAAAGGCAGTCTCTCAGTGGTAGTGCAGTCTCCTCGATTGAGCTGCCCAACAATGACCTGATAATAGATGTTTTCTGTGGACTACGTGTACAGGGAGCTAGGGAAAGACTTGACAGGACAAGTAGCAGAAAAGGCATTTCCTCTGGCACCTCGCGATGACCTGATACTGATTACTCCAGGTGGATTGCTTGTGTTGGGCTGCAACTTGGCCGATCAGGATGTGGCTGTGTGGGCAGCCAGAATAAATAGCAGGGGGATAATACAATGAATGAGTACAGAAGATCAAACACACAACAACAAAAAAACAAACAAGTCCAAAACGCAATACAGTGCGAAAATGATACAATCAGAAATAATTAATTCAAAACAATAAACTTTGTGATTTACTTTTGATGATTTCTGGAAGCATATAAGAAGCAATTAAATCAATCTCTGTCTCTCTGCCTGTCTCTCTATCTCTCATGCGCTCTGTGTTTCTCTGTCTGGCCTTTAGCATTTGATTGATGGATAGCCTTATAAATAAAGTGGAAGAGAGACCGATAAATAAAGATCAATAAACAGATAAACAGAGAGAGAAAAAAATAAATAGATTAAATTTTTTCATTCACACAAAAAGTTAAGATGTTCACTTTCTGTGTATAAGCAGTGCACAAACATTTCAAAAGCATGATATTGACACTGTCAGTAAAAACTGCAAACTTGTGTTTGACGGTGCACAGTATACAACAGAAAACATGGAGCACTCAATGTTAAGTTGATTTTTTTAGTCAACCTTTGTAAAGAATCATAAATTTCTTCTAAATCATAATTTTCTTCTTAAGTCAAGTGAAACACATTAAGATTCCCTATTTCTGTTATGTTGAGTTGATGCAGTCTGAAATACAGACTATTAAGAGAAGATTCCTATAGGTAAAAGCAGAATTCACAAACCTGAGTCAGAAGGATGTTGTCAAAGAGCAACTGGGTTTCCTTCTGGTCCTTGGTGATGTCAGCGTTGTCATGCATGCCAAAAATGTGGGGAGAGGGGTTGATGGGAAGGCTTCGAGTGTACTCCACATAGGATTCCAGCTAAGAAACAGAAACAATGTCAAAATGTCATTCATGAATATAAAAATGCCTCTGAACTTACTTTAAAAAATCAAAGTTTACATTAAATAGCGAAAGCCTATACTTTTTTTTTCTTCTGCATTCTCTTTCCTTTGGGTGTACAGAATATTTTTCTCTACTGGTCTGACTGAAATCTTTATTTCAAGTAACACATACAGCATATAATTATAAATCATAACAATCATCAAATACACATTTCATTATGTCATTAAGTAAGAAGCCAAGATTATGAACAATCTTGCACCACTACAGAGTAATGATGCAAGAATAACATTTCATAACACCCTAGTCTTTTAGAAAGAAAATCATAACATGATTATAACTGTACCTTGGACTATCCATTAAAAAAATACCACTCGACAAACTTTGGAATAATATTTACTAAAATCCTACCTCTCCTTCTGGAGGAGCATAGTAGAGCTTGCTGTCATCAAAATAGTAGGTGTCTTGTTCCACGATGCCTGTGCAGTAGAACTTGGCCAGGACGGTACGCAGTGTGCGCCTGTCCCAGTCATCAGTCACACGGCCACCATAGTTACACTCTCCCGTCAGATAACGCAGAGCATCATACTGTACTTCCTGTTGCACATAAACAGACATACGATTTACATCAGTTTATCTGTCAGAAAAAAATGCAACAGCTGGAGAGACTGGGTAATGTACATCCAGAGCATCAAATCACTCAAGATATAGTATCTTAAACCTGTCTGCAATGTTGACAGCAGAGATTTGAAAGATCAGGACTGGTGTCTATTTGGGTCATATTCCCTGGATGTATATGTTACGACATTACATTCAAGTTAAGTCATTACTTTCCTGTCTTTTCTTGACAAAAGAGTGCATGTTTTCACTGGCATCAATTCAGCAATAAAGTCAATGTTTTCACTGGCATCAATTCAGCAATAAAGTCAGTCGCACTAAGTAATCATGTATTCAAACTATTCACTGGCATCAATTCAGCAATAAAGTCAGTGACACAAAATAATCATGTATTCAAACTATTCAGACTGATTGAGACAGCAAATCATGTATTCAAACTATTCAGACTGACTGAGACGGCAAATCTCACATGCGTGCCATTGAACAGTTACCTCGAATTGCCTCCAAATCCAAAACATAACAGTCTTTAGTCTAAATGAAGATTACTGGGGAGAAGAGGGCATGGGTGGGAGCAAGAGTAAAAGAAATAAGTGAGAGAAAGAGAGTGAAAGAAACAGAAAACAGAGAAAGGAAGCAAAGAGAAAAATAATATATATGCAATTTATGCTGATTTAAGAAAATCTCAATGTAACGGTGTCAATAAATAACTATATCATTATTCTGTTTCCATAACACTGGTAACACTACACTAAATTCAGTGAGTGGACAGCCCTTCTTCCTTCAGTCTCCAACAACAGATCCTCTGAAAAAGGCAACAAAGATTAATACAACTCTACCTCATATTCATTCAGGAACATCTGCAGCTGTTGTACACTGATTCGCAGATCAGTCTCGTTAAACTCATACGGAATGTTCCAGCCCAGGGGTCCAAATTTCCGGCGCTCTTGCACCAGGGCATGGAAGAAGCACAGCCCATACAGCATCTTGTGGAATATGGCCTGTCAACCACAGGGAATATACATGTACCAAATGTCACTATCCTTGTTTGTCAACTTATCAATCAATACAATCACTCTGGCTGCCATCATAAGACACAGGTTGCCAGCTCTGCCTGTATCACTCATCAGCTGGCACAAAATTAAAAGAACAGGCACAGGGAAACTAGGAAATCCTTACAGAAAGCCATATCCCTCCCCTTGATCCCCCCTCTCCTTCGCCTGCTCGTATACCATTCATCTAACATGCATGTACACAACAGCAGAAGCAGAGAAACATGACAACACTAATTAACCTTTACTTAAGTGCTGACTCTTTCTGCATGTAGTATCACACTCCTCAATGTGACATATGCACACAGCAGCAATAAGAGAAGAAATTTAAACAAACACAAAAAACTAAAAACAGAAAAGCCCCCTCCTTACCCCCTCCCCTCCAACACTCATGCACAAACACATATCAACATTTATTCAAGTCTGACTAAGCCTGTTACTTCCATGGTGAAACTTCAAACATTAGTCACTGGTTAGCAGCTTGTGATCGTTTCACTACAGGAACAAAGTAACCTTCCTTGCTTCATATTAACTGTTTTCCTCTCCCTGTCACTTGAGATTTCTTTTCCAATGAATTACCATATCAAGGTAGTCTAGAGTACAGCCCTGTCATATAGTTTCTAATGAGTGTGGAATTACATAGCATCATATTCATTATCCTTACTGATCAGCATTAAACAAAAGTCTGTCTTTTCAAGCCCTGCTCTAATTGTGACCTCAGTTTCAATTTCCTTTATATGTCAACACCCTTTGTGAGTTTGTATCAAAGTCACTGGTACTGGCCAGTTCATGGGTATTATCGCTGGACAGAGGTGAACTAAAGCGGGAGATGCTCATTCACATTTACATTGTTGTCAGTACGGAGCTTAGGAGTGGTGTGGAAGCAGACATGCACCACAGAACATCATAAAAGTAACTTGACAGCATTGCAGTGTCTCCTCTGGTGGGTTTCCTCATGACTGCTTCACGTGGATTGCTGGTGCCAAGGCTGCGACAGGGTACACCAGCGTGTGGCTGTGAGAACTTGCTGTGCGGCGGTAATGCCGCTGAAGCGGTATGGAAGATGAGACAAAACAACAACAAAAACCCTACTCCAGGATCAATACCCTGTGACAGGATTTAAAACAAAGTCTGCTCAGCGCTGTTTGGCCTGCCTGAGGATGAAAGTAACAAAACCAGTCAACTAACATAACAAACTGTACACATTCTTGTTTGTGATCAACAGCAACAACCACACTAACGAATCGTTCTGCTAGTAAACAATATGGTATCTCCACTCACAGGCTGCTTGCAAGCCCCAAAGAACTCTGGGTCATTGATGGGGTCATTGTAGTAGGAGCGGATGACGTTGAAGCGTAGCCCCTTGGGAGCCTCATTGGTCATCTTGACGCCATTCTGCAGGATGGAGACTGGGAAGGTGGTGGAGGGGTAACTGGTCAGCCACAGGCGGAAATCTGGGTGGGTTTGCTCTGGGTTGAAGTCCTGATGTGAGAAAAGTCAAATCCATGTTAACACTTAAGGAGCCTTCATTTTTATCAGAAAAGACTTATTTGTTCAGCTTTGAAACAATGAGGAAAAAAAAAAATCTGTCATGAAACTAATGTGAAAAAAAAGTTGGAACAGCAACATTTTGGTAACATGGCACATGTGCTTTCTTTTTATTATTTTTTATTGTGGGTATGTTGTGTAAGTGTGTGTATTTATTAAATGCATGCATGCATGCATATGTTCATGCCTGGATATGCTTACATGCACATGATGATAACCTTTACCTCTTTGTGTGCATTCTGAGACTGTTACATTGTGTAGGTTGTTTTCTGTTGGCATCAGCTGGCACAGATCAGTGACAACACCCTTACCTCACAGATCTTTTCCAGGGTGGGCATCCAGGAGGCTGCAAGATGGCAGTTCTGCAGCATCACCCATGTTCCCTCCTTCACCCCTTTCTCGATCATCTTCAGCGCAATGGGGCCCTGACCTTGACCCAGTGACAGAGAGTCAAACTTGGCTCCCCCGAAGCCCTGTCCAATGCAAATACCGAGCTTGGTAATGTTCTGCCTTTCACATTTGAAGATTGGAAAGTCTGCAATCTAGATCTTGGCTAACACAAGAAAAGAGCAATGCTACCAGCACTGTTACAATCTCTTTGTTAAAAGACTTCAAGCATCAAAACAAAGCCTATCAGATATGCCTTTTTTTTCACTGCAACTGATTTACCAGCTGAAAGATTTTAACATCTGCAGTCTGATGCAAAATCATGTCACTTCTGAGTTACTAAGATCTTTCATGTAAAAGACTGACAGAAGATTCTTGTTTTTGATTACTCCACAGAATGTGTTTGCTCATCAGCAAGTCTTTCACAAAGTGACAAAATGCTATCACTTTAGTTTTACAAATGAAATATTGCAAACTGCTTCTTTTCTTTATTTTTTTACTAAGTGAATTTCAGATGTTGTAATTCTAGTTTATTGCACTTGAAAGCACAATGACAGCGGATTTAGATTTTGTGTCCTTATAGATGTTATGTAATGCTGAAGTCTTTTTTTAAAAAAATGAGAGAGAAAAGACAATCAGTTTTCGATGATCTGATGTGACATGTCAGTGCCTTGGATCCCAACAAGAATTCATGAAATAACTATATCCTTGCAGTTACATTAACAGACTAACACATGGCAAGCTTTCATCCTAGCAACATGAACATGTCTTGGGGTGTTCATGTCACTGTTGGCAAGGTATGGCACTCATCTCTACCGAAGGCAACATGACAACCTGAGACACATGAAACAAGTGTACAACAGAGAAATTTCCAACAGTTCCTAACTGTACACATTATCATCATGCTTGAAAAGCTGGTATACAAATACAACAACTCATCACACATTAAATATTTGAAGGTCTGACTTTACCTGGTCATCAGCGAACTTGAGGAGGGCGGCCATAGGGTCACCACCAGGAGACAACACAAACAGCAGCGGAGCACAACAGTTGCTGTCCCCAAATGCCTTAGGCAGGTCAAAGGGTGGAGGCTCAATGAACTTCTTCCCTATCTTCTCCGTTACAAAGTCCTGGACAGCTGGCACCACCTGAATGCAACAATGAACAATAATGGGGTAAAAAAAGTATTAAAAAAGAAAAGAGGGGGGCAAATCAAAGCTGCAAAATCAGGAAGAGCCTAAACATTAAGGTCTTTAATTCCAAAAACTTTTAGCAGGAATGAAAAAGAACAGACAAGAAAGCCCAGAGGCTGGCATGCAAAGAAGAGAGAGGCATTCCATGAAACAAACTGAAAGATCATATTTGCTGACAAGAAACAAAGAATAAAGGGATCGTAAGAGAAAGAAAATATACATTTTACACACTAACATGGAAAGGCAGAAATACAGAGATCTCACCTTGTCTGGTCTCAAACAGCGGAGAGTCAGCAGTCGCTGGAAAGACTGCATAAGAGTTTGCCATTCACCTGGGAATTGATCACGATGTGGTTCCTGGGACATAGTGTATAATATACTGTAAATTTCAATGTACAAGTACAATGTTTTTCCTTCTGATGACCACCAGCCCCATATCTGGTGCAGACCTGTTTACCCACACGATTTCACCATATTTTGTACTTGTATTTGGTAGAAATACGATAAATACAGTACTTGGGGAAACATACTGCGAAAAAAAAATCCGACTATCATTTCCGTGCACTACATTTTCTCAAGGAATGGGTGCATTGACATATATCTGCTGTGCGTACACTCTCCTCGTGACTTTTCGTGTCAATGTTTCTGATTGGCCGAGAGCGCTCAGTCCTAGTCCTCAGCTTCAATATTTGGCGTCGTTTTCGGTGAAGCCATTTTGTATTCTTAGCTTTGGCGATGAACCAAGCATTCGAGTTCTACTATCTGTGAAAATGTCTAAACGTTCCTCTTCTGAAGATGATGGCCCTAAAGCGAAAAAAGGGGCACAAGAATTTCTGGATAAACGTATCCAACCACCATGTTTTGCCGCAGCGCAGTTTAAACTTTCTCGTTGGAGTACGCCTATTTTGTAGGAAATACTCTTGTTTTGGATTTGGAATACTCCGAGTCAAATTTTGGGGTAAACAGGTCTGCTGGCGACTATAACTTTCAGCCTGCTGAAATAGAATTTCAGTATCAGAGACCGATGTTCAAATGAGTCCCAATGTCTAGACCAATGAAAACATGAGACATGGTGTACACCAAATTAGTGGTAAAAGTAATCAATGAAAGTCCAACATCCCTTTCTGGAACCCATGACATCAACTCATCTGAGCTTTACTATTGCAATCTTGTAGTTGATCAAGAATGAAAGACTTACAGCACAGCAATAAATGTCTCAGTCAATCAGCATCATGCCCAAAACAAAGCAAATGGCGCTGGATGCAAAGTTTAAATGTAGCACCACTGAAATGGCAGAATGAGCAGCAATCAGAAAACTGCATTAGTACATGAGATAAAAGAACTGATGGTGAGAAAGTGGAGCACCTGGAAAGGAGAAGTGGCATCCTGCTGCAGAGATCAAACAACTGTTCTCACTGGGAAACCCAGTACAGTACAACAGAAGTAAAGGACACAAATGATGATGGAATGAAGCCTCAACCTGACCATGGAGCCATCAGTGAAGAAATTCTAACACTGTTCTTTCCAACCCAGAAAAATCAAACCTCTCCAAGTTTTTTGCTGATGAAACTGACAAATGAGTATCACATTTCTTCTTAATTTTCCAGTGCTTTATCATTTCTTTTCTGTCTGCTCAATCAGTGTTACATGTTTTCAACTTTCATCATGCATTACTGAATGAATATAAGTATCAGTGTCATGTCTGTTATTGCAATTTTGTTTATTGTTAACTGTTTTGATCTTCCAAACAAGCAATGTTTTGGTGTCTTATTTACACCCAGAGCCTAACGGCTTGCCAAAACTGATTTTCTTTTTCACATTAAATGTGTGCACCTTATTGTGGTAATACAGTAAGGTCTGGTAAAGCTAAAAGAATCAAACAAAATCAAATAAACTATAAAAAGGTAACAGTTATGATGGTAGTGATATTAACAACAAGAACATTCATCGAGTGATTCCGCAAACTTGTGCATTTAAAATGTTCAGATATAAACAAAATGAGACAGAAAGATATGTGCACAAGTACTCATATGCACACACTCTCCCTTTGTCTCCTTCACATATACTCTCAAGTGCACAAACATGCATACATACAAACGAGATAAAAAGCATTCTGTACAGAGTGACAAAAAACCAGCTTCTGTTAACCAACTGACTGGGAATCTTACTGATTATGATAATCAATGACGATGATCAAACTGGGGCAGTAGAGTTTCATTTCCACACATGACAAGGACTGACTCTATGCTTCATTTCAAAACATATCTTAGTAAGTGTTTGAATCACTGTCTAAGTGCATGTGTACGGCTGTGGAATTACTGTAAGCAATCATATTTACCTTGCTGTTTAGGCAACAGTTTTCTGAGGAAACAAAATACAAAAGCAGTTAACAACAGGGCTCTCAAGGATGACAAACAAAAGTCCCTAACATTCAAGGAAAGGTCCGGGGGCACTGTACCCCTGAAAAATTTTGAAGTTCAGATTCAAAATGGCGCAATCTGATATGAATCTGGGCATCAAGTGGTATTCATCATCCAAACCACGCCCTTTACCTCTTTCAAGTTAGCAGCTCAAGCACATGAGACTTTATTTTCCCTTCAATTGGGCAGACAAAAAAAAGGGCAATTTCCTGCTCTTGCAAAGAAGTTTGCATTAGATTTCATAACACTGCTGTCATCTGCTAGCACTCCAAAAACACACTGCTCCGAATCCACTGATCCCCCAGCCACATTTTTTAAAATTTCCTACTGAATTTTTTCCGTACACTTTCATTCTTTTCTTTTTCCTTTTTTATTGTGACTTCCCATTTTTGAAATTCTCTGAAATCTGTGAATTTACAGAAAAACATGAGCCCAGACCAAGAACTAGGAACAGACATCATTTGTAAAGCACAGCCACTGCTTACAGTACTGTCATAGATGGTTTTCCACTGCTCCTTCTGAGTCATGAACTTCTTGCGGATGTCCTTGAAGTTGGGCAGGTCATCCAGACGGCACAGTTCATCCCAGGCCTTGGAAGGGAGCCAGGTGGTGGGGTTGGAGTGGGGGTTCTCCAGGCCAATACCTCCTGTCAGCAGGAAGCGCCACTCTTCCTCATTCACTTCGTTACGGTGCTTCAGGATGTTCACACACAGCAGGAAGGAGAACAGCAGCTGCAACAAGTCGGGATACAGGAATGTGATTCTTTGTGTGCGTGTTAAAAGTATATTTTCAAATGAAATATTAAACTGAAAACAAGATGCAAAGCACATAAACGTACTCCCAGTTTATCCTGAATATGCGTGAGATATTCCATAGAGGAAAAACCGTCTTGGACTGGTGTAACCGTTAGTAACGGCTATTCTGGTACACCTTGGCCATCATCTGTGACCTAAAATGAACATACTTACAAATTTTCAGAAAGACTGGCCAAGTACTTTCTGAGATTTTCCATGAAGAACAAAACCATTATGGGCCGTTAGTAACGGCTATAACGGTAAACTGAAACATCGGGCATCATCCATGACCCATAATGAACATACCTACAAATTTTCAGAAAGATTGGTCACATACTTTCTGAGATATTCCATAAAGAAGAAAAACCGTTATGGGTCAGTATAGCCATTAGCAACGGCTATAATGGTAAAATAAAATGTAGGGCATCATCCATGACCCATAATGAATATACCTACAAATTTTCAGAAAGATCAGGCAAGTACTTTCTGAGATATTCCATAAAGAAGAAAAACCATTTTGGGCAGTTATAGCCACTAGTAACGGCTATAATGGTAAACTGAAACATTGGGCATCATCCGTGACCCATAATGAACATACCTACAAATTTTCAGAAAGATCGGCCACGCACTTTCTGAGATATTCCATAAAAAAGAAAAACCGTTATGGGTCATTATAGCTGTTAGTAACGGTTATAACCATTAATCAAAACGTCGGGCATCATCTGTGACCCATAATGAACATACCTACAAATTTTCAGAAAGATCGGCCAAGTACTTTCTGAGATGATCCATAAAAAAGAAAAACTGTTATAGCCATTAGTAATGGCTATAACAGTAAAATAAAATGTCGGGCATCATCTGTCGCTCATAATGAACATACCTACACATTTTCAGAAATATCGGCTACATACTTTCTGAGATATTCCATAAAGAAGAAAAACCCAGATAGGCAGTTATAGCCGCTAGTAATGGATATAACGGTAAACTTTAACATAGGGTATCATCCGTGACCCATAATGAACATGCCTACAAATTTTCAGAAAGATCCACAAAGTACTTTCTGAGATATTCCATAAAGAAGAAAAACCGTCATGGGCAGTTATAGCTGTTAGTAACGGCTATAACGGTAAACTGAAACATCGGGCATCATCCGTAATCCATAGTGAACATACCTGCTAATTTTCACAAAGATCGCCTAGTACTTTCTAAGATATTCCATAAAGAAGAAAAACCGTTACAGACCGTTACAGCCATTAGTAACGGCTATAACGGTAAACTAGAACATCGGGCATCATCCGTGACCTGTAATGAACATACCTGCTAATTGTCACAAAGATCGGCCAAGTACTCTCCGAGACATTCCATGAAGAAGAAAAACCCATTACAGCCGTTAGTAACGGCTATAACGGTAAACTAAAACATCAGGCATTATTCGTGACCCATAATGAACATACCTACAAATTTTCAGAAAGATCGGCCAAGTAATTTCTAAGATATTCTATAAAGAAGAAAAACTGTTACAGGCCGTTACAGCCATTAGTAACGGCTATAACGGTAAACTAAAACATCAGGCATCATCCATGGGCCATAATGAACATACCTGCTAATTTTCACAAAGATTGGCCAAGTACTTTCTGAGATATTCCATAAAGAAGAAAAACCGTTACAGGCCGTTACAGCCGTTAGTAATGGCTATAACGGTAAACTAAAACATTGGGCATCATCAGTGACCCATAATGAACATACCTACAAATTTTCAGAAAGATCGGCCCAATAGTTTTGTCTGGAGCGAGTGGAACAGATTTTGACCATGGATGGACGGACACACACACAGACGGACAGCATTTCTTCGTTCCCATTCTAAAGTACTCCCTGTTCTATAAGAACTGGGAGTACAAAAAATCAAAAGTCAGTCACTGAACAGACAATGCTACCAGCAAAATGATAATAATGATAGTGTGTAGATATAATGACAGTCCAAAACATTATGCAACAAACGGGATCATATATACACACATGCAAGCACGCACACATACAGACACATATGAGCACACGCACACACACTCACAGAGCTAACAAGGCCTCAAAAGCACAAACATTTTGATGTTTTAAGAGAAGCATTCCAAATTTAAGCATAGCACTCTTTTGTGATATCACAAGTTGGACTCAACAGCACTTTCAGATGCGCTTGGCTCTGCGCATAACATGATGGCAGACCAAGAAAACAAAAATCTCACTAGTTTATGCTTGACTTTGACTTGACCTACAAAAATAATGAAATGTCTCACAATGAAACCCATCGACAACACAGCAACATTGCATACATTTCTAGCAATCTTTCATTTGCTGTTTCATCATCTCCTTACTGAACAGGGCCTTTTTTTTAACGAAATAAATATACAGTCTAAAGATCTGTTATGTCTCCATTCCATTTAAGCCTTCGCTAAGTCTATGACGCTTTTTCGTTGGACGGACGTGGTGGCGCCCTCCGGAGGGAGAGCTCACTCACGCCGGCTCCACGACTAAGCAATTATTGTCGTCAGTAGGGGGCTTAGTAGGTGGTGTCCTGCGTATGTTAGATCAGAACAGGCGCCACTGAACACCACCAAAGTGACCCGGCAGCAGTGCAGTGTCTCCTCCGGTGGGTTGCCTCTTGACGACTTGACATTGACTGCTCCCTGTGGATTGCCGGTGCCGGGGCTGTGGCGGGGCCGACCGGGCTGTGGCTGTGGACGGGGTGTCAGAATGAGCGGCGTGGGTGCACTGCCTCTGAGGTGGCGCAGAGGTTGGGACAGCAAAAAAAAAAAAAGTCTATGACGCTTTTTTGTTTGTTTTTCTTTTGTTTTTAGTACAGCATCTCATCACAAAGTCTAGCAGAGTAACTTTTCGACAAAATCATAGCATTCTACATAGAAGCACAGCACATGGCAGCTCTACACATGCACACAAATCTCTGTATGCACACACTCCTGCCCTCCTCTCCATATACATGACAAACAAATAGCTGTCATCAATTCGCAATGTAAGCATAATATATACATGAGTTAGATTTTTAAATACCATTAATCAGCGAAGGAAATATGACTGAAACCAAATGAAAAGAAAAACTAAAATCAAACACCATAATAAATCAAGAAAATATGGTTAACTGCAATAAGAACAAATATGTACAGGAATGGGGCAATAATCTTTTTCAATTTTTGTTTGTTTGACAGCATTTGTTGTTGTTGCTGTTGTTTGGGGATGGTAGGAGGGGTTGAGGCAATTCAAGGGCTGAGGGGTTCCATTTATTGAAAAGAATGTAAATTATGTTTCCAACAGATGCATAGAAGTGTCAGTATTTTACCTTGTCCTTCTCAAAGAGGGACATACAGACGTTGGTGTATAGGGAGTAGGTGAAGTGGTTATACAGGTGACCCAGACGAGTCTCCAGGTCATCGGACTTCTCAGCATTCTCGATAGACAGGTTGAAGAGATTGATGAACCAGGTGAGGGAGTACTGGTACATGGGCTCAATGTTGGCCAGGTCTGCGATGGAGAAGAACAGGATGGTGCTATGGACCGCAATCTTTGTGTAGCCCATGCGCGCCTCGTCAATCTTCTTCTCTGTCTCATCTGCAATGGCCTGCTTTTCAGAGATTTCATTGGCCAGTTTTTTGGACGAGGACAGCACTTTGATGGCTGTTTCATCTTCCAGGATGTTTCCTTCAGAGCTGGACAGAACTTCCAGGATCTTGTCTTCAATCTCCTTCAATTGTCTGTCAAAAGGAAGATTTGTTTTATCATTAGAAAACAGGAGTAATACCATGCTTTGTTCTGAGTGGATTTGAAAGCATCACAAGTCCTGTTTGTAAAATTTTATGACATGCTTTGCTCAGCACAGCATCTGAAACAATCATAAATGATTTTCATGCAATTTTATGACATGCTTTGCTCAGCACAGCATCTGAAACAATCATAAATGATTTTCATGCAATTTTATGGCATGCTTTGCTCAGCACAGCATCTGAAACAATCATAAATGATTTTCATGCAATTTTATGGCATGCTTTGCTCAGCACAGCATCTGAAACAATCATAAATGATTTTCATGCAATTTTATGACATGCTTTGCTCAGCACAGCATCTGAAACAATCATAAATGATTTTCATGCAATTTTATGACATGCTTTGCTCAGCACAGCATCTGAAACAATCATAAATGATTTTCATGCAATTTTATGACATGCTTTGCTCAGCACAGCATCTGAAACAATCATAAATGATTTTCATGCAATTTTATGACATGCTTTGCTCAGCACAGCATCTGAAACAATCATAAATGATTTTCATGCAATTTTATGGCATGCTTTGCTCAGCACAGCATCTGAAACAATCATAAATGATTTTCATGCAATTTTATGGCATGCTTTGCTCAGCACAGCATCTGAAACAATCATAAATGATTTTCATGCAATTTTATGGCTGGCTTTGTTCAGAGTAGCACCTGAAAGCATCACAACTGAAATATGCGCATTTTCACAGCATTTTTATCCATCAAGCAGCACATTATTTAACATTTCAGACAAACTAGTGAGGGACAAAGAGGTTACTCTGATCACAAAACAAGATCTTGACTCACTTCCAAGTAATTAGCAGGTTAGAGAATTCATTTTCGACCCAACTTTTTCCATATAGCATAGCACTACAATACAAGGCTAATATGCATAACATTTGAACTCCACTTTTCACTGAAATGACACAGGAGCATGAGAAAAAGAACACAGGTGAGTCAACTATCCGTCCAACTATTCAATGGAACATAATAATAAATGCTGAAGTACTGAGCCACCAAATGAACATGACAAGCATTAAAGTTTTGAAACTTTAAAAGTTTGAAACCTACATCATGGAGATGTGAGCGTAACTGTGAAACCCTGCATAAACTGCTGCACTGTTATCATCAGGCACTTACTACAGCTGTCTCAATCAGCTGACATCTACCAAGACAACAATCTGAGAACAAGGGAGATACTCCACATATCTCTATCTTTCTGACTTATGTCTTCCCAGTTCGTCTGACCTCTTGTTCTCGGCACTCTGCAAGATCAGAGCATTCTTCTCCTCCTCCAGCTCTGGCCGTTCCTTGGCCACCACAATGCCCAGCAGCTGGTCCTGCAGACCCTCTGGAGTGATCATGAAGTTCAACAGCGTCACCTGTCGGGAGAGACACATTTAATTCAGCACTTATCTATCAGTGTTAGTACCTGACATCTCTTCACTGGCACCATGTGTCTGAACTCTTTCACCTACTTCACAGATCAATACACCACTGAACACTGCAGCAATAATCTGACTAAATACATAAACAGGTCTTAGGATTTTTTTCCTATGATTAATGACACATTTGCATGCTCTAACTCTGTTCTTGTGCAAATTAGCGTCATGGAAAAGAAATCATCTTTAAATATTTAGCAGCAAAACTGACACCGAGTTTTCTTCATTCCAAAGAAGTGGCATATTGTAACTGTCAGCTCAAAGAACTGAGCTAAATATTTGAACGGATGGGCTAAAGTGAAATCTCTCAGGTATTTAGTAAGGCAAATCATTGCTTTTTCATTACCCAAACAGGCATGGTAAGGAACCTTCTGCATTTATCAATACTTCTTTAACTTTCCCGCTCTACCTCTGACTGATCTTAGACATCATTTAGTGATCTTTGCTTTTCTTTTGAACAGGTGCATGTGGCAGTCAAGCTTTATTGTAAACTGCTATGCAGTTAACCATTCAGTTCTAACATTCTGATCAAGTTACCACATTTGACTGATCCTTTAGCTGAAGCTGCAAAAAAATTTCATTTGACTGCAAGTGTACAGCAACGCTAATTTTCACAGTTTGATAATTTATGCTGAACTGCTCCCTAACGAAAGAGAAAACTAAACCTTACCTTACAGCCGACATGGACCTACCCCAATCCAAACAAGAGAGAAAGACACAGCCAACGACACAGAACTACTCGCAATATTGTCTTCACCCTTGAAAGTACAGACTTTTCCCCAAAGCCTCAGACTAATATGACATAAATCTCAACCTCATCATACCTTGACAGAAGTCTCGGGCAAGTAGTGGGGGTTCCGGAGCTTGGTGGTGATGTAGAACTTGAAGTCCTGGGAGTATTCAATGGTGGAGTCTCCCAACTTGATGCACAAACTGCCCGCCTGTTTGAATATCTGCTTCAGCAGCAATGACTCTAGGATAGGGTCCAGCTCTTCACCAATGTTCTCCAGCAACACCTGCCAAGGATACATTCCAGTCATTCAGTCCTGTACTTAAAGCAGTAGACTGGGAGGTAGGCTCAGCATGATTTGGTCACTTTATGTATTGGCTTATATATCATAAATGTCTGTACTTTACGTAGATCTCTTGAATATGGGGCCAGAATAGCTCAGTTGGTAGAGCACCGGACTCGTGATCCTGTGGTTGCGGGGTTCGAATCTCCGCTGGGCCATTTCAGTACAGGGGGATTTTTCCCTCGGAGTTAACATTGGTTCTGACTCCATTTCCCATACAGTCCTTCGAATGAGACTATAAACCGAAGTTCAGTGTGTGAACGCACGCAAAACATCTTGCACACACGTAAAATCCCATCACCAACTTTCGGAAGAGAAGGCCAGTTTGGCCGTTGGTATGGATGACATGTTACACATAGGATGCACCCTGCATAAGAAATGGAAAGAATAAAGGAAGTAAGGAAACTGAGTGACCAATGTTGAATGAAATGGACTGGATGACACAGGAAACGACTGAATGAAGTGCCAGCTGGCAGCTCTTCAGTCGGCGCTACCCAGGTAGGCAGCCTGTTGTGTAAACGAGTGTGGATTGTAAAGTGCTTAGAGCTTGGTTTCTAGCTGAGAATAGGTGCTATATAAGTATTCATTATAATATAACAATAATAATAATGTGCATATATCCATTTATAGCTTCTCTCTTTCTCTGTCTGTCAGGCACTTGCATCAAATGGCTTATTATTCATGAGAATAGTCAAAATAATGTGTGTATTATTTCTGATATGTTGGAGGATGATCCGCTCAATGTGTACAGACATCTGAAAACAAATATTTTGAAAGGAATTCTTGAACACTATAGGCAGTACACCAACATTCTGAAATATGGACTGACTGAAATACCCCCAAAGCAGCAATTTAAGATCTCTGTACTCACTGCTGAAGTCAAAATGACAATACACATGACTAAGCAAGTAAATTTTCTTTTTTAATCTGAGTCAGTTGTTGTGCCTGCAGATTTTCAAAAATTATTACAAAAGTTCTTTCTTTTACATTTGCAAATATTCTAGATTCATGAGAACAAATTTCTGTCTAGTCCCACACATAGTTGTTAGTGTATGCTTATAAATGTCACTGATCCTGTCGAATGGTTGGTAGCCTATAGATTAGGGTTTTGTTGTTGTCTCACATATATGTAGAACACACACACACACTCGCACACTCATACACACATACATACACACAGAGTAAATATATTGCTCCACCACTGTTGGGTTAGATCACTAAGCCTGCTTTCATGACTTGAAGCAAGGACTGATTGACATCAGTAGTTGTACAGCTGAATCAGTGCGCCCTATTTTTCGCACAGCAGCAATTAAGTTGACACATCACCCAAAACCACTAGCAAGGACAGCAGACAGACATACACAGACCTCCCACAAACATCCACACACACCAAAAAGAAGAATCCAAATCACTGACCGGAGTACCAAACTGGATGCAGTTCTCCAGTGTGCGCACAAAGTCAGAGTCAGAGAGCTTGATGACATGCAGGTTGTTGGCCTTCTCCATGTTCTTGATCCACTTGTTGGCCTGACCCTGTGGGTCAATCATTAGCGGCCAGCGACGAGAATTGCTGTAACACATGTTGATTTGGAGACTGATTTTGTCCGTCACTGTCTGTCTTGACAGGGAAAAAAGCTGCTGCTATCTCAGCTCTTTGGAAATGAGTGTGTGTAAGGACAGCACAATAGTTCGGTTTAGTGTTTAGTTCTTTTGTTTTTAATTTCAGTCTTTCTTCTTTGTCACTTGTTTAGCACTGTGAGGTTCAGCACAGGTCCAATTCTTGCATACATAAATGTCTTTTTTACGCCAGAAGTATTCTGCCTTTGGGAATTATATCTAATCATGACCAAAGTGTCATTTTTTGTGGTTGATTAGGGGTGGGGTATATGTCATTCATCTTATCAAATATTGATGGCTTACACTTTAAGAAGTATGGAATAGGATTAAATGTGTGGGCAAGGCATTTTTATGCTGTTGCATTTTTCATTCATGATTTTCATACAAAACACCAATACAAAGTTTCATCAAAGGCACTTGAGTCGACTGGAGTCTGAACAGATAGTTGATACTAAAGACAAAATTTTCTCAAACTACACAGGCTGTCTCATGCAGGGATGGAACAAAAGAAACCTTGGTTCAGAAGAACATGGCATTAACCATTTGCCCAACCAAGCCCCTTTGCATTTCATATTAACTGCATGTTTCTTGCTTCTTAGAAACACTGTTTTGCATTTCTCCCACATTCAAATTAAGTATACACTTTATCCCAGTTCATTTTCAGTTTCTATCATTCATCAACACTGTGTTATCTGCTAACTGAGAAATGTTTCTTTGTTTCTTCAAGTTATAATTCTCAGAATCTCAAATTCTAATCTTCAAATATGAAATTCCAGTAAAAGGAGTCATTAACTTTAAACAAAGACAGATATTTTTAGTTTTCTCTAAATTCTCTGGGTTTATCTCCTATAAGGAAGCAAACAAGCTATGTGGTTTACAAGTCACTATGCTTCATTTAACATTCTAAATGTGCACCATTTTACCTATAAGAAAACAAATAAGCTGTGTAGTTTACAAGGCACTATGCTTCATCCAACACTCTAAATGTGCACCATTTTACCTATATGAAAGCAAATAAGCTGTGTGGTTTACAAGTCACTATGCTTCATCCAACACTCTAAATGTGCACCATTTTACCTATATGAAAGCAAATAAGCTGTGTGGTTTACAAGTCACTATGCTTCATCCAACACTCTAAATGTGCACCATTTTACCTATATGAAAGCAAATACGCTGTGTGGTTTACAAGTCACTATGCTTCATTTAACACTTTCCATGTGCACCATTTTACCTATATGAAAGCCAATAAGCTGTGTGGTTTACAAGTCACTATGCTTCATTTAACACTTTCCATGTGCACCATTTTACCTATAAGAAAGCCAATAAGCTGTGTGGTTTACAAGTCACTATGCTTCATTTAACACTCTAAATGTGCACCAATTTACCCGATGATGATGCCGTTTTCTGTGGAGAAGCTGTCAGTGGGCAGACCAGCGATGTTCCAGGCCCGTATCTTGACCGGTTCACCCAGTGTGTTGATCAAGGAGAAGTCATGGGAACAGGGGAGACCATTGTCCACCACAGTCTTCAACCATTCAGCGCCACCATCCTTCGCAGAGACATAGGCATTTTTAAGACTTTAGCAGTCTGTAAATTACATTCGTAAAAAATAAATGGTATAAAATATAGTAATCGTACATTTGTCTTCAAACAGATGATGAAGTTAGCACCCTCAGATACAAAAAGGGATTTGACAGCAGTGTCTTGTTGAAATTCCTCCAGAAAGAAAAATTCACATTCCATAATGGATCATCCTTGACTAAAATATAAGTCTGAAATCTGAACTCAGTAACGAACATGTTTGAAGTGATACATCAACTCACAAGTACACAGTGAAAATAGACAGACATACACTGCCCTAAGACCTGCAGACAGACACAGAGACAGGTTCAATGGCTCACATGTCTGAAGGCTGAAGTGAAGGCGCCCAGGTAAGCCACTATGCCTGAGGCCACCAGCACATCACCAGTCAGGTTGATGTATTTCTTGCTCAGATCTCGAGCTGCTTGGTGCCATCTGCAATGCAACAAGGTCAGAAATGGTGCATCCTTATCGATTCTCATTGTATTTTCATCATTACATCATGAACAGACTCCACTACCCAGTTTAAACAAGTACATATCTGGAGATAAAGCCTGAAAGAAGTTCTCTTGCTGTCTGGTCACTAAAGAAAAGCCTGAAGACTGAAAATATGGTAGTTCTCAACTCTTCAGATTTGTGAATACTTGTACAATACACATCTATTTACTAGCAATTTCATGGAAATCATTCACTCATTTTCAAGATGAAAACAGAAACTCATATATTACCATTTTCCACTGAACATTCAACCAAGTCAAATCCGCATATGTGGACATTGGTAGCGAATGCTTCATCGTACAATGTCCACATATGCGGACATTGGTAGCGAGTGAGTTAACAGCTGCACAGCACCTGCAGGTTGTTTTCTGCATTTCCTTAAACATTAAGAAAGAGTCACCAAAACACAGCAGTTTCAAAATTCATTATGAGAACAGTGATCCGCTGCAATAACCTTAGGGAAGAGGAAGCAAAGTGGAAGCAGCAGCCTCATCTCACCAAAGTGGTCTCATGTTCATCACATGGCTCCAAAAGTCTGTGCATGTTTCTTGAAACCTGAGGCATTTACCAAGTACTAGGCTAGCTCAGAATCAAAGAAAATAAACAAATGTAAAGAAATGGATCTGGGAATGATACATAAAAATAAGAAATATATCAGGTATTTTCTCTTCTTGAAACAAGTCACAGGTGAAGCTCAGAAGCCAGTCAAATCACGAGTTTTCCCTCTCTTGATTCTATGTATGGATGAGAGTGAAACTATGCACTGAATGAGCATGACTCACCGGTCTTTCTCACCACCCAGTCCTCCAATGAGCTGCTCAGCACGCTCCAGTTTCTTGGTGCACAGGTCCACCTGGTTCTCCAGCTCAGCCTTCTTGGCCTTGTTGGCTTCCAGGGTCTCCTGCAGCTTGTTCAGCTTCTCCTGCACCTCTCGCAGAGACGCCCGCTTTGCCTCCAGCGAGGACATCGCCTCTGCCAGCTCTCCCTCGGCCTTCTTCAGCGACTCCTTCTTGGGAGCCACCACTTTGGCTACTCTGTTGGAATGCAAAGTCATGGGGTGTGCCAGGGTTACTTCGATTGATACAGTGTGTCTTGGTGAAAGGTTCTGTGCTTATAGACCGTTATTGGCAACCAGGTAAAGTGTATTAATAATTGTTTCTTTTCATAAGCTTCTTAACACCTCCTCTCTCAGAAACAAGCCATCTTCATGTTATTTTTTTTTCTTTCAGACATAAATCCTGTGTCAATCTGAACTTAGTAATTTCTCAAAACAAGCTCCAAAATGCATGGCTGGGTTCATACATTAAAGAAAAACTTAAGAAAAACAAATTATTTCACAACTGATAGACGCTTAATCCAGTCAACCATGTGGAACGTTGCATGGAATGGATACAAAGGTTCAGATTAGTAAGTGTAAAGACAATGCTAGATTTGTCACTCTCTCACACAGAAAAGAAAGGAGCAATCAAATCCCAGCATTACTGACCTGTCATACACCTCCATAGCACGCACCCATTTGCACAGCCCCTCACATGCTGTGGAGGCATTCTTCACTTTGTCTGGGTCAAACTCTGGATTGGTCATGTACTTCTTGCGGATGGTGGCCATTATTTGCACAGGGATGTTATCCTGACAACCCACAACCAACAGCAATGCTCAGATGACATGATCAATCCTAACACATGGTTTTTCATGTTATGTGTGACAAAGGACATGTTTCAACCATCTTTATACTTTTCAACGAAAGCAGTATTTACTTCACACTGTCACTCAGGCAATCATGACTGAATGACATATATTTTGTTAGTAAAGTTTTGGTGTTTTTTCTTTGTAAAGTTGTTACATGCACTAATGTTTATACAGTTTTCTTTTCTTATCAGAAGAAAACTGCAGACAGGAAAAAAGACAAAATGCAAGTAGAATAAATATGTGATCAGTTTAATAGTCTTCTGAAAGTGTAATGATCTGAAGTGTAATGATCTATATCTTGCTGGGGAAAAGCTGTGCCACTCTAAAACATTCTCAAAATTTTCCAGCCAGAAGAACAAGCAAGGAGAGGGTGGGAGTGTGTATGTGTTGTGTGGGGGGGGGGGGGGGGGGGGGGGGGAGGGTAGAGGTGAGGGGGGTCGACCTCCCAAATGTTTGTTGCAAAAGCATGGAAGGTGGAAGAAAGGGGCGTGTGTGTGTGTGTGTGTGTGTCTTTATTCAGGTTTGTTTTTGATTCCTTGATCATGTCATCATTAATCTAAGATTACCTCCGCTGTACTTCAGGCTTGACTCAAGTTCTCAAATACCAAACTACAGAACACAAAGCAAAAGTCTTGAAAGGAAAAATAGACCTGCTGATGACAAAATCAGGTTTGGGCCAGTCTCAATGGGAATGGGTTTTTTTTTGTCTATGCCCTAGTCAGTTGTTTGCAAAGTGGACAAAAACTGGGCCTCTGAAAGGATAATGTCGAAAGCAGTTTGCCAACTATCGACGACTCCATTCAATTTTCAGATTTTTCTTGTAGGATTCAATTTTCAGATTTTCTTGTAGGATTTCCAGTCTGACCCTGAAAAGAGGCACCTTTGATCCAGTAAAGCCAGAAGGAATTTTCCCAGCCTGAGTTGAACACCACAGAATTTCATTGGTCCTGAAAGGCGATTTTAATTTTTTTTTTTCATAGGCCTGATTTCCGGCCTGAGCATGAAAAGTGGCACCCTTACATGTACGTTAGTGTAACGTATGTTGTAGCTTTTCACAACAAATAGCACTCCTCTCAAATCATGAAAAGATTACATATCATGATAATCCATTCTTTGATGAAGATTTTACTAACTGCTTTACACATCCCTCCCTCATTTGAAGTAGCCACGTATTACTAGCTCTCAGCTAAGAGTGTTCACTGCAGCAGACCTCCTGACCACAGATCAAAGCACCTTGGACATATTATCTCAGCAATGTTTACAAACAAATCAATGGCTGGGCATCAGTGTTAATTATGCCAAATCCTCTGAACTATTTTTCGTAAAAATAAGGAAACCTCAAACCTTGCATCAGCATGAAGACAATGTCTACCTATGTGGCATACATACAGTATTTACCTGCAACAGTCAAATTCTTTCACAGGTAAGATACATGGGCAAGTGCTCCAGGACGAATGGTACCCATACATGAGTACTTTTTGGTGTAACATGGCCCAAATTTCTCCCATTGCTGCTCCTTAACAGTTCCAGCTAATTCCCCAACATATGATCGCTCTGTCAAATTAGACCCTTCTCCATCACAATCCATGATACAGTAAAGCAGACGCCAAAGAAAACTGGACACAGAACTAAGCCACATCTTTTTCAGTTTAAGAACAACAGATCAGCTAATTGGTCCACTCAACAAGGGGTCAGTGTAAACACGCATGAATTCGCTTTAACTCGGCTTTATCACCTGAGACAAGTAGTGTGACTCGCTATCCTAACTGGTTGCTCAGTACACCATGTGTATCATGAAACTTCCAAACAGCTTACAACAAGAGAGCAGATAAATGACTTCAACAAACCACAAATGACCTTGGTGGAACTATTCTCAACAGACAAAATACTACAAAATCAAGAAAGTTGGCATCTCTGCACTGTGAGCATTCTCCAAAAACAGCACGCACACAAGACTGACTGACAAACCTTATCAAAAGTGTGCAAGCTCTCCAGGAACTTCATGTCACCCAAAACTCTCTTGGACACAGGCCAGAAGTCGTCAACCTTCTTTCCAGATCCACTGGGATCTGGGACTTTTTCTGCTTTCATACCCTTCAGCACGCAGATGGTTTCCATCACCAGTCGCACTCCATTAGGGGGGCTCTTCATACTCTTTACCACGGTGATATCCTGAGAGAATATATACACACATGCATCAGTTGACCAGCAGTATTTTCAACACTTTCAGACTTTTTCATTATTTTTTTTCCTTTCTTATCATTATCATACTTATACAGCACCTATCCTCTATTTGAGACCAAGCTCTAAGCACTTTTGCAATCCACTCATATTTACACAGCTGGCTGCCTACTAACATTACATCAATAAACAATTATCAATGCTTTATTTCCTTTCGCTCCAATTTTAGGGATAATAATAGTAACAATAATCAAACAGTCACCCTCTTGAATAAATCAATCTGAACAAACGGGAAAAATGAAAGAACATTTACGCCTTGGCTTAAGGCTGTGTCAGACCAAATGACATTGGCTAGAACACCAAGGCTACATCAAAATATTGTTATGCTTAGCATAGTTATGCAGGGATTGTCTTCAGTCCTAACAAGCTCCTAGCATAACACCATCAGTCTCCAAAATCCCTCGAAGTCTGAGCATGGCTGCCCACGTGGCAGGGTAATCAAAAACGGTCACACATGTAATGTTCTCATCCCTGGCTGATGCATTTGTACTACAGCATTCAAGTACTTCCGTTGTTCGGATGATCTCTGGAGTCTTTTAGCCAGGGTAGGACAACAACAACAAACAGCATTTACTTCAACATTATAAAAAAAAGTTAAAGCCAAAGATCTATTCATGAACGTAAAACAAGACAGTAACATATCCCACTTGAAACAATAGACCACAAGTCATTTACTTATTTTGTGACACAATCGTCAACATTAGTTTAATCAGACAATAAAAACCCTAAAATAACAAATATCAAGCCAAACCTTGTGTGTTACAAGACACTAGGACAACGTCAATTTCCAGAATCCATTTTCTGTTCCACTATTGTGTCTGTGGCCGACAACGCCACTATACCTTGAACATACTTTTCACAGACATGTATGAATCAGCTCCCTTTGACAACAACAACAACAACAACAACAAACCTCAACCCACCCTCTATCCCCCTCCCAAAAAAAATTCTTGATTATTTTGTCCACATATTTCATAGTTGGAAGTATTCAAAACAAACCTTTGTAAATCACAGATGTATATGTTGTGAACACTTTGGTACTGGTTTGACTTCACACTTGGAATTATTCAAAATGAACCTTTGTAATCACAGACGTATATGTTGGAACACTTTAATACTGCTCTTCACTGTATCACAGATGTATTCGGTGTGAACACTTTGATACTGCTCTTCACTTCATGTGAAAAGGCTTCTGTCGCCGGATGAAAAACTGGGATCAAACTGAGCTAACACTGGTGCTTTTTTTTTCCCCCTGTCAATAATGGAGCTTGGTAAAGAGTAAAGATCACTTTCACAGACTTCTGTGAAGGAGTTTCGCCCACTGAGCGAGAGTGAAAGAAGACAGACACTCACAGCCGGTGTCAGGGTATCGAGGGCAGCCAGGGCCGCATTGAGAGCAGGCAGAGCTTCTGACAGGTCCGCATCACACTCATCCTTGATTGCCTTGGCTCTACTAGCCTGCTCGTTGGCCACAGCTTCATCGGCCTTCACCACCTGGTTGATGGGAAATCAGTGGGACAGAGTGACATACACCAAATCAAAGAAAACACAAATTAAAAAGATACTCAGGGAGAGTGCAGACCTACTCCAAGGTCGAAAAGTCCTAATGATAATGATGATCTCAATACTAATAATGAATGGCATTTATATGGTGTCCTACCTATGTATCTAGGCATTTAACAAAAACACCTCCCCCATCTCTTTCTCACACACTGTTGTTTAACACACACACACACACACACACACACACACACACAGAGTCTCTATTTGGCATCAAACAAATGGACAAAGGAACAAACTACAAAACATCTGGAAGATTCTGGACCAGGTGCTGCTTCAAAAGATACGATTTACAGTTGGATTTAAAAGATAAAAGAGAAGGGATATGTCTAACAGTGAATGGAAGAGAGTTTCAGAGGTGTGAATCATAGACATAGAATGGAAGCTGTGAGAAATATGTCTGAAACAGTTTTGCTGATGAAGTTATAAGTCAGAGGAATAATGGAAAGAGCATAAGGGTGTGTATTAGAGTAACTTAAGTTGGAGGGTTAAGAAAGGGTTGTTCAACTTCAATAAAACCCTAACTTGTGTTCCATCCTGTTGTCTCAAAAGCATTCCTTGACCCACCTCAGTATTGAATGGGGTGATCCTGGAGCCACATTATGTCTCTCCCCCAAACTTACTTAAAATCTGTATCATAGTTTTTGCATATCTTAGAGACAGAGACGAACACACAAACGAACAGATTAAAAAAAAAAAGCAGAGTTAATGATAGTAACAGAATTTTCAGAATATCAGCATAAAGAATGATCACAAATGGTTGAAGAGTTACACAACAAATGTATCGCCCCAAATTAACCCACGTACCTTCTCCACCTTAGCCACCTCAATGGAATCTTTCTCAATGTGTATCATGATTTCAGACACTTCTTTGGAGGCAACCACCAGCTGGGGTTGAAGGTCTGTCAGTTCCGTCTGCATGACTGCCACCTGTCCTGCAGCAGATTCCAGCTTCTCCAGGCCAACCTCATAGCGACGTTTCTGCTTCACAACTTCCCTGCAGTCACACACAACACAAACCATGGACTTCAGTACAGTATGTATGTGTCACTGCATCCACATTTGCACAATTTTTCGGCCAAAGATTCAGTATATTGTTGGGTCACATGCAACCCCAGTTCAAAGAAGGAAAAGAATCATTCAACTGCTCAAGTTCACACAGAGGAAAGAAACTATGAAAAAAGTACTGAAATGAGTTAGATTCATGATAATCTATTAGCCTGGCATGCATACACTAAAACGTGATCTAGATCTGCACTCTCAATTCAGAAATAAAGATTTCATTTGCCATGACTATTAACTTAAAAATTTCAAAGTCAATATGTAAAATTTCAGACAAAGTAATTGCTAAAATTCAGTCTATTCAAAACAGTTTTAGGTTCAGTAGGCCTCATGATAAATCTGTTAAGCATTGGTAAGTGGTACTTTGCTGGGAATGTTTTATCTCCTGTGAGAAAAGATCAGCTAGTAAGACAAAAAAACAAAGTGTGTAGATTATTCAAACAGAACAATATGTACATCATGAGTTGTCAACCACTTTAAAAACTGAGAAAATAAACTAATGTTCGTCATAAGTCCACAAATTAATAGGTTTTACCATTCAGAGCAGCCTTTAGAGCACCCAGTTCAGTGCCTTTAATGAAAAAAAACAAAAAAAAAACAGAAAGCATCAAACACTATCTGACAGTTACAATGTAAAATTTATACTCCTGCGTATTATTATATCAGCTACTAAGGCAAGAGAAGCACCTCCATATGCAGTAACTCTAACCATTCTCATTTCAAATATTCAGTAACATAGCTGGTACAAAAGCATTCACACAAATAGCTGACAATAACATACATACAAACACACATAGACTTGCATACAAATGTAACATACATGCAGACAACAGACAGTGACAGACATATGCACAAACTCACATACACAAACTCACACATGCACACACACCACACAAACTCATACATACACACACACACACATGCACATGTACACCTATGTGCACACACACAGCCCCACCCTCTTTTCTTATCCAGCAATGTCTTGAATGTATTGATCAGCTCCAGATAGGAGGTTGGAGTCACATAGTTGTGTCGTTCCAGCTCCAGGGTGAAACGCCTTGACAGCTGGATGGTGGAGGTGTGGAAGTGTTTGCACATAGTGATGCAGCCCTGACGCTCATCATCCGACATCTCTATCTCTTCCAAGAAACGTGAGGCTACTGCTTGAAGAGCATCTTCTGGCCATGACTGGTAAGACAAGTCATAATGCCGGCAGCTTTATTACATCTTTCGTGAACTTTTTGTTTAATGATTGGATCAATGACTGGATGAGTAAATAAATCAAGTGAATGAATAAGTGGATGAATGAATAAGTTAATGAATGAACAGACCTACCTACCATTCTGCCCTGTTCTGCCTGTTCGCCATGACCGATTAAGACCATTACCCTGATCTGTCCATCAATTTGTTCCCATATGGGTCATATGCAAAGCTTTCAGCACTAACCTGCACTGTCTGAAGACATGAGCTGTTGCGAAAGTGGCTGCCATTTGCCAAGTGCTTTGATTCCAGTCCAGAAAGTTTCAAAACATTATCATGTCAGCTGATGTCTTCTTCCAGATGGGGATGTTTAACCTGCCCCGTGCCCACAGTCTTCACGTAGACTATTCTGGCACACAGGTTGCATGCATTGTGTATTTTCGTGTAGCCGGTACTCACCCGTCTTAGGACATGAGCATCGGGATCTTTAGAGTCCGTGTATGATCTTAGTGCATGTGACACAGACTAGACCTCGGTTTATAGTCCCATCCGAACGACTATATGGGGAATGGAGTCAGAACCAATGTTAACTCTGAGGGAAAAATCCCCCTATACCGAAATTCGAACCCGCAACCCCAGGATCATGAGTCCGGCGCTCTACCAACTGAGCTATCCGGTCCCCGGTAGTCAAGTGACTACGAGTGACTATGATAGGTGAATCAACATGACTGTGGACAGTTCAGCACCCCCGCACCAATACATGAGTAACAATGGCATAGAAAGATATATAGACTGTACATGTATGCCCGCATTCTTTTTTTCTTTTTTTTGGCCATCTCATCTTCTGTGCTTCTTCAGTGGCACTGCACCCATGCCACTCATTCTAGATCCCCATCCACAGCCACAGCCTGGCTTGTCCCACCACAGCCCTGGCAATCCACAAGGAACAGTACGAATTCTTCATGAGTTAACCCGCCAGAAGAGACACTGCTCTGATGGATAATAACTTCAATATGCCTTCGTTCACTTGAAACTTCAGTGTAAGATGACTAAGAACTGGGGAGTTGGTGTCAAGGTTAGGGATGGATTCCAGAATGTCCTTAATCAGGTTAGTGACCACACAGGCAACAATCAGACTCATCACCGCCATGGTAATGTCCCGAGTAGACTACTGTAACTCTGTGTTAGCAGGACTTCCTTCAGAACAGCTTGCACGATTACAAAGGGTGCAGAACTGTGCAGCTCGGCTTGTGCTCAAAAAGCGTAAAAACGAGCATATTACACCTTTGTTGCGTGAACTCCACTGGCTTCCCATCAAATATCGATGGCAGTTCAAAATTGCAGTCTTTGCCTATCGTTACTTTGATGGGACACTCCCACAGTATCTTTCTGCTTCTCTGTCCACCTATCAAACTGCTCGGTCTCTTCGATCATCTTCTCAAAAACTTCTGAAAATTCCTAGGCGCTCGTTGAAGACAGTCGGTGAGAGAGCATTTAGCTTTAGTGCGCCCACTCTTTGGAATTCTCTTCCTGACAGCTTACGTGATCTGCCTACATTATCTAAATTCAAGTCAGAGTTAAAAACATACTTCTTTAGGAAAGCCTTCTTCAACCATTAATGCTGTGTCTATTATTCTGACCTGACTTTATATGTACTGCATGCAAAACTGTATTGTTTATGCTTGAACCGTTGAACTTGATAAGTGCGCCTGTGTCGGTAGGTGTGTGTGTGTGTGTGTGTGTGTGTGTGTGTGTGTGTGTGTGTGTGTGTGAACACATGTTAGTGCGAGTGTTTGAGTGTGTGTTGAGCGCAATGAGTTGATCCCAAGAATTGCACTATATAAAACCTATACATTATTATTATTATTAAAAGTCAGATAAACATCAATATATTATTATTATTAAAAGTCAGATAAACATCAATAGCACATAAACAGACACCTGCACAGTAAACCACATCTGCTGCCAAATCTTTATACAAAATTTGGTGTGATTTAGACATAAGCATTTTGTTTGCTAGTTTTCTTGTTTAAAAGGTACCCGCTTTTCAAAAGTTCAACTCAAGTCTGTTTAGAAATCTGAAAAATTAATTTGGTTGTTACGGGAATGTTTTGTAAAAACAAAGACCGGTACTTTTGTTTACCATAAAACTACATGTCTCTGCTTTGATGCAGTTAACTCAACTGGATCGTTTAACCAATCTGATCTGGTTTACTTGCATTCATTACAAAGAACTCCATGCCCTCTTCTGACAGACTTACTGTATTTGTTACCACTTAACTGCATTAGTATGTAAATGCTCTTTTTTCTGTCTGTGCCCTTCTCTATGAAATCCTCTTCAACATAAAATCCCCTCATCTGAATCTCTTTTTGACTTTAGTAAAACTCTAAAAACATAATTTCCGGCAATACTTTGGATTTCTCTGTAAAAGCATGTTCAGTTTTGCCTGCAGCACTATGGGCTTTTTGTATCAGGTTTTTTGGTATGTGCACACATGCATGTGTGCATGCATGTTCATGAGTGTGTATATGCATGTGTGTGTGATATGTGTATGTGCATGCGAGTGTGAATGTGAATGTGCATGTATGTGTGCGCATGTGTATGTGTGTGCATATGTAAATGGTGGTCCGCATGATTGCATTTGTCAATATGCTACTGGCTGTCAGATTTCTCCTACAAAATGTATGTATGGTGTTTAAAACATTCATGTAAAGCACCATAAGCTCATATGAGAAGAGGTAAAAATAAAACCCTTTATCACTGTTATTAAAAAATCATTGGCCAGAGAGAGAGACGGCAAAAGGTAGGACAGTGAAAAGAAATAATATGACTGAAAAAATAGATAGGTTAAGTGAATTTTTTTTAACAAATCTACTACATTTCAAATGTTTAGGAAGTGATAATCATCTTTATGTATTAATGACAAGACTAAGCACAGAAGCAGTTAAAAAAAAGAAAAAGGAAGCACTATTTTCCACAACAAAATAAGCCTGAACAGCCCAGTGCTGTAGAAAATGATGAAAGCACGCTTACCTGAAACCAGTCAATGGTACAACAGTTGACCAAGGAGGGGAATTTTCGCAGACGGTTGCGGAAGGCATCGCCAATGGGTGACATAGCTAGCACAATGTGCAGCTGATCCCGCACACGCTGGATGAACAGATTGAACAGTGCCACTGGTGACCCATCAGTCTGCTTCGTCTTGTCTCTTTGTCTGTAAGAAAACAAAAAGAAACAGTGTCCAGTGAAAGTATGACACTGGGTGTACACTTCTCAGCTAGCATTCTAAGGTATGCCTTCCTGCCTTGGAAACGAGAAGACACACGGTGCATCCAATATTTGTTCTTTCTCAAATTCTCCACCAGACTTAAACACTGGCTTGAGTGTTAGTTCTGCAAATGAGATGGCACCCTGATGCATCATGAGTAGCTTGCACTTGGTGACATAACCAACGTTACACGCAAGGAAGCTGACCTTGGTAGCATTCTGTCCAAAACTGCATTTATGTGCCAACAGCAAATAATAAACATTGAAGACATCTTTTGCTCCAACGGAGAAAAAGTGACACATCCATACATGAAAACCACTGCCACTTGTGACACCAGTTTAACTGGCACATGTGAAGACATGAAGCACACAGAACAAACAAGAAAACTGCCCAAAAAAATGATAACAAAACAAAAAAGAAGAAGAAAATTTCACTGAATGCTGAAGTTTGCAGCTTGCCTGTAGATCCCAAACCCCATGATATACAGATCAGAGTATATGAGAAACTTGGAACTTCCTAATAAAGGGATGTTTCTTCCCTTGTTCTGCATGGAGTTATCTGTAGGTACATAACTCATCAGCCAGGGAAACAAAAAGTTACCTCCCTTATTTGGTCACTGCCATTGATGGCTCATCATTAACATCCATGCAGTGGAGAGGAAAAAAAAGAGGAGGGAGGGAGAGTAGTGCCACTATAATACAGTCACACACTTTCCCCATAGACAGCAGAACAGAAGAATCTATTATTACATTTCAACATCTCAATAACAATCCCTCGCTTCAAAAGATTTCTTTGTCTCAGACATTATGCTCACTGTCTTTATTAAATTCTCAACCTCACTCATCTGATTTAAGATCTGATTCTTCTGGATTTCTGCGAGTCTTTTTTTTAAATTTTTTTTTTAGCTGTCCCAACCTCTGCGCCACCTCAGAGGCAGTGCACCCACGCCGCTCATTCCGACACCCGTCCACAGCCACAGCCCGGCTGGCCCCGCCGCAGCCCCGGCACCAGCAATCCACAGGGAGCAGTCAATGTCAAGCCGTCAAGAGGCAACCCACCGGAGGAGACACTGCACTGCTGCCGAGTCACTTCGGTGGTGTTCAGTGGCGCCTGTTCTGATCTAACATACGGATTTCTGCGAGTCTTTACAGACAGGTTCTGTTCCTCTTCAGTTCAAAACAATGGAAACAATTACCATTTTTTTCCTATGCAGTTATAACACCTACACACAAAACAACTGTGTATGGAAAACTAAGCTGAAGCGGAAAGCACAGAAGAGCTTCAGCGACCATCAGAGAGCTAGGTGCACTTGATTGACCAGTTTACTGTGCTAGAGTCACTCACTGATCTGCAGTCAAATAGCTGATGTGTTCATCCACCATTTCACACAAACATCACCTAATGTCAAAGAAACAAAGTCAGCACAGAAAAGACATCAAGACCCACTTTAAAAGCATAGTATCCCACATGCTCACACTTAGGGTTAGTATTAAAAGCATAATGAGAGAAAGCATATAGATCATGCAATGTTACACACATTACATAATGATCTCTCAATACATGCTTCCTGATTACAAACTTGTTTAACTTTTTTTCCCCACACTGCAATGAACTTTTCTTCTGTTCATATCTTGCAATGCAAGAACAGCCGATATTCAGAAATCTGCAAGGGAGGTAATCTGTGTTCCAGCTCAAGTTCTGCAACCATTTTCATGAGACAGATGTTGCTGGTGGGCATACCAAAAGCAATTTTGCCTCATCTGTCAGCTTAACAGTTCAATAGAGGGAAAATGCCAAAACAAGGGTGTCAGATGGTGCACCTATAATGAAGATTGTCAATACTCCCATCATTATCCTAGCATGTGCTTCAAATCAAATAATTGACTCTCTAGATCTACTTGTTTGCCCCATAAACAGAAAAGGAATGGAAAGACAGGCATTAGCTTCCCTGATTTTTTCTCTGCAACAAGTCTGTTTTGCCCATTAGTCAGGTTGACAGTTAAATCAGAGAGAGAAAATGTCAAAACATGAGTGTGAAACAGTATGTCTGTAATGCAGACACTGTGTTACAAATAGTTCAATTTCACTTATCATCATAATCATCCATTCAGATCTACATTTCTTGGATTTGATGTGACACTTGTTCCTCAAATGGTGAATGCATAAATTGCATAATAATTCTGACTAATAAACTGATAAAAGATAGCTCTATTTGCACGAGAAAGATGGGCATTATCTTCCCCCAATTTTTTCTTTTTTTGTCTGGAACAGATCTATTACAAACCTACCTGTCAACCTGTCTCATCTTCTCACAGATCTCCTGCTTCTCATCAATGGCAAACAGGTTGGGCACCTCACCAGCATTCAGCAGGTTATTGATATCCTCCAGGAAGGACTCTTGTTTGATCTGCACAGGAACATGAATGCAAGTGAATATTTGACACCTCTTGTTTGACCTACCTAAGAACATGAATGGTGAACATTTCACATCTCTCGTATGATCCACACAGGCACATGTTTCACTTTTTTCTTTTTAGATTTCGTTTGATCTGCACACCCTAATTAAACTGACTTTTTTCTGATATCCCATTTGAGCTCAACAGGCTGACTATCGAAGATCTCTTTTGATCCCAGCAGGCACAAGAATGATGTCTAGTTAAGACCTCATTCAAGTTGCACAGGCAAATAAATGGTGACTGTTTCAGATCTCTTGCATGACCTGCAGAGGCACATAAATGTAGACAGTAAGAAAATACTTCCAAACACTGTTCAAAAAATCATACTTTATTCTCTGGACTTGTGGTCTTTTAGCAATACTTGCAACTTTCAAAAATAATTAACAAAAGTTGATAATTCACTACAATCTTACTTGAATGACTGAAAGTGCGCTCACACCTTACCAATGTTCTAGAAAAAAAAGTACGCTCTGAAAAAAAATAGTTGTCCATAGAACTTCTTTGTAAGACCACAAGCTATGAGGCTGAACGCTGATATAACACAACCATTTAATATTTGTATTAGTATTAGCATTTGCTAAGGCCACAAGCATAGTTAAGCATGCTGCCTAAAGTAAGAAAGTGTTTCAAGACAAGTGTTAATATACTCTGCCTCAGCGCAACAGCATTGTGTTCAGACATTTTCAACTTTACATGCAACAGAACATGAACTTAAAAAGGACAGAACTCCCATAGCCTGACGGCCATAGGGACAATGAAGCCCTGGAAGTTCACCATGTCCTGGGCATGGCATTATGGAAGGCGTATGCTATCTCACTCCATCCACAGCCTTTATCTTCCCTGAACTGAATCAGTTACCCACTCACAGCTCAGTGGAGATGGGAGTTTTAAGCCATAAAAATCAGAATGGCTGGAATTCACACCTATTCAGTAGCTGAACCATCAAACCAGTCAGCCCTTGAAATATGTCTACTACTACTTCTCCCTCCTCTCCATGGGGAGTCACTGGGGTACCGGGTACCACACTAAAGGACAGCTCACTCAGATCCTCCAGTTCTGTCGCTTGTTGGTTAGGGCTTGTATCTCTGCACATAGTTTCCCTGTCCATTCTGCAATGTTGTCAGTCTATTTTCTTTGTTTTTCTTTTCCTTTTTTTTTTCTTTTTTTTTTTGGTGGGGGGGGTTCTGTCTTCCCCTCAATCTTTCACCCTAAACAGTTCCCTGGAGGACTGTTTCAGCAAGGCCACTGGATCTTGTTACATTGCGATACCATGGTATTTTCTTTTCTCAACTGAAGTCAGTAAATCTTGATATGGTCCAGCTATTTGGTGCTTTGATGCACTTGTTCACTGGTGAAATGATCATCACTATAATATTATATATGTTTAGAATCTTGCGGTAACACCTCATTTCGATGGCTTGGATTCTTTCCACTGCGATGTCTGTGTCTCACATACACTGAGAAATATGGAATACATCAGTGCATGCAGGAACTTTGTGTTTCACCGAGATATTATCTTTTCATACAGGTTTTAGTCTGGACAATGTTCATGTTGTCTTGGCTGCCCCTGAGGGGATTTCTGGTTTGGATCCCTCACTGACCATGATGGACCTCAGTAAGTGAACTTTTGAACAGTGTCAAGCTTCTGTCCGTGGACAGTTAATATCAGTACTAATGGTGGTGTCATTGATTAAAAAAGAATGAAGCCGACACTAATATGCATTTCATCTCCTGCCCCCAGCCCTCGTATCGCTCCTCCCCTCCTCACTTCCCCCCTCTCTCACACATACACACCCACACCCACTTCTCAATCCATCAATTTAACTACAACTGAAAACATTAGGTGAGTCTCAGCTCTAATGTGTAATTGAAAAAAAATAAAGATGTTCACACACAGAATCTACAACCCAAGTGTTCTATTGGATGAATCATCCATGCTTGGACTGTCCACCCAACAGGATTATAAGAAATACTATAATTACAAGTCATTAATGCATGCACCTTTATGTACAAAGCAATAGTACCGTGTGTGTGTGTGTGTGTGTGTGTGTGTGTGTGTGTGTGTGTGTGTGTGTGTGTGACTTTCAGAAGCTGGCAAGCAAACTACAGTGGACATAAATACATGGACATGCACGCACAAACACACATTTCCTATACGCAAATACATACATATACATATAGACACAGTCTAAGACGCATGCACTCACATAAAATATACACAAAGAATAACAAAAATGAGTCAAAACGAGTGACAAAATAGATAACATGCCAATTAATACCAAAAACAGAATCCTCTTACTAAAACAAAAAGTACAAATTACTTCTTTTTTTTTTCGATTGAAAAACTGAAACAGTTTTCAAATACACTATGTCCAAGAAAAAGTCTAAAAGCATCAACAATAGATATGTCTCACTAAAAAATATATGAAATAAAAATGTTCATTTTCAAACATCTCAAGCATACACTAATATGTCTCTTTTTTTTCTTAACCTGTCTTTCTGATGACCTATGTTTGTGCAGCTAAGAATATGAGGAGCAAAGAAAAAAAGACAATGAAACTGTGAGAACTGAATTCATATAAATGGTGAAATAAGTGAAATGCAATACATGGTACCAGTTTGCATGAGTTACCTTTCCTTCTTCTGTCTGACCCTCTTCACAGAAGAGGTAGTCTCGCAGCTTGCATAAATATGATCAACGTTATCCATGCTCTGCATTTCTTTCTTCAATTTCATCCTTTGAACCGGTATTGCAATAAACATTTTCCCCGCTCCCCTTTGATTTACACTACAACAAAAATTTCTTTCTCTATTTCTCTTTCTTTCTTTTGATTATCCATCTTCATTCAAGTAATACATTTATTTTTTGTTGTTGTTGATTTTTGTTTATCTGCTTTTTTAATTGTCAGATCATCTTGACAGCTATATAGTTCACTTTTCTCAGATTCTTTTTAGGCACCACACATTATGCTATACACCATGAAAAATCATATATTTGAGGAGAAACACATACAATGAAATGTACGCATTGGATATGTGACAACTCAGTAAAACATAAAGAGCCTGTAGTTTTTTTTAACTTTTTTTTTCATCTTGAAAATTTTCTCACCATAACTCCATCCATTACATACAAATAAACCAGTAGATCTGTGCCAATTACGTACAAAAATGCATACAACATCCAAACATTCTAAATCATTGCTGAATAATTATGAGGTCAACTTAAAATCTGAACAGATGTAAGATTTCAGATCTACACCACACCTCAAAATGCACACAAACTGACAGTTTACATTCAGCTTTTGATACTTCCTTTAAGGCATTACAAAACTGGGCATAAAATGCACAACAGGCTCAATTACATTACAAATACTAACAACATTAGCATAAAACACAGCACTATATGCATGCATTGACAATGGAAAATCAAATTAGCCTTCTGACCTAATCTTCTCTTTTCAAAAATCCTCAAAAGTCTTCTCTGAAAAAAGATGATAAAAATAATTATGCCCATGCCAGACTTTCAGACACCAAACTGTCTCAGCTGCAAAATGTTAGTTTAGCAAACATCTCTCTGCTGGGTTTTCAGACAACCAAATCACCAAAATACCTGTGTGTCTGAAAAGAGGAAGACAGCATGGTTGTCTGTCTCTGTAGACTTGCGCAGGATTCGTTTCAAATCCTCACGCCATTCAAAGGAGGTGTAGCTTTTGGAAATCTCCACCTGTCAAAGGGAGAATAACATGGCAGCATTCTGCAATGTCGACACTGGAAGAGTAGCAACATCTTTATCTCTGAAGAAATAAGAACAGTGAAGTGTAGTAATTTTGGTGTTTCTTTGTCCCTTGGGAATAATAACCGTGAAACATAGAAATCAGTTATCTTCCTGTCTCTTGTGTATAACTGTAAAATCTAATATATCTCTCTCTCTCTTTCTCTCTCACCCCTTTCTTTCTCTCCCTCCACCTTCTCTCTCTCTCTCTCCCTCAATCCTCCTCTCTCTTCCTTTCTCTCTTTAAGTATGTACGAGGAATAACTGTGAAATACCGAAAACTACCATCTCTTTCAGTATCTTTGGAACAATGACTGTCAAGTGTAGAAATCTTATATTTCTCTCAGTCACTATAATTTAACATCTGCCAAATATAGAAATAAACCATTATGTGGTCTATTTGGAATAATAACTGTCATGTATAGAAATGTACCATTCCTCTCTCAAGGTTTGAAATAATAAATGTGAACCATAGAAACCTACCATCTTTCTCAGCCACTGTGGAATAATAACTGTCAAACACTGAAACGTAACACTTGTCAGTCTGATATACAGAAATCTAGCAGCTCCCACAATGTCCCTTGCGGAATGGTAAATATGAAATGTAACAACTGATCTTTCTTTAGTTCTTTTTCTTTCTCCTGAATTGCAACTGTGAAGTCTGAAAATCATATACCTCTCACCACTTCCCATAGGATTATTAATTCTGAAATACAGACCTCTACCAACTTTCTCTCTTCTCCACCCCCTCTCTCTTTTACATGCACTCCTGCTGGCCCAAAGCTTGTTTGCTCTCTCTCTCTCATAACTTTAAAATATAGATATCAAATTCAAAACTGTTGCAAAGCTTGCTCAGTTCAACACAGAGTAATATACCTCACAACAATACCAGGTATAAGAAGCATCATCAAGGTGCGATGAGAGTGGCCTGTTACCCTTTATCTTTGCTAAAAGGGAGAATGTCTGGGATGGACAATGGTTAAAATGTGAAACTTTGGTGTGTGTGTGTGTGTGTGTGTGTGTGTGTGTGTGTGTGTGTGTGTGTGTGTGTGTGTGAGTGTGTGCGTTTGCGTGCATGTGGCAGAGTGGAACAGGAGAAAGAAGAGTGCAGACTTAAACACAGCATTAAACACCATAAAACTATCATCAAAATTTGTTGAGAGAATCAAGAATCAGTCACAACAACTTTGAAATGCAACATTTCTGAAGAAGGTCCGCACCTGAAAGATGTCATAGTCGGCCATATGAGCAGCCAACCGTGTCACGGATTGACGTCCTGACCCACCAACACCCACCAGCAGAGCGTGACTCCGAGGCTGTTTGATGACACGGGCAATACGGGACACATGCTCAATAGCAAATCTGTTGACAAGAAACACTATAAAATAGCTCTCAACTGGTAAATCAACAAGAATCAGTAAATAATAATTTTTTTTAAACAGAAGAAAAAAAAGCTGTCTAATGAACTGCAAATAAAAGCTAAATAATGAAAAAAATACATGTGGAAATATACTGTATGATTAAAGCCCCTTGAACTGATTAAAGCCCCTTGAATTTTAAACAATAATCAGTCTTGAAAAGCGATTCCTGCTCACTGCTTTTTTTTTCATTGCTGTTCTCTCTGTATTCATATTAACTGCATACTCTGCCTTTTCGTTTTCCTCACACTTTGTTCCATATACTTAAAACCAAAAACAGCTGTAAAATGAACAAAAGTCTTCCAGTATATCTACCACAGACCTGTTTACCCCCTTGGCTACCCAAGTGTAATCCCAAATACTGAAAAGTGTAATCTTATGGGGGAAAAGTGTAATCGAAGGCACGAAGCGCCGAGATAGCTAGGGGGTCCGGGGGCATGCCCCCCCCAGAAAATTTTGGGGGGGGGGAAGCAAAATGGTGCAATCTGGTGCACATTCTGGTGCACATTCTAAGGTTAAATTTCATCATTATGACCATGAAAATTCAACTCAAAATATAACAAAAACAAATTAAAACTCACCAACTGCCATTGGAACCACTTTACTTGGTCAAAGGATGTCTGCCAAGTTGGAGGATACCAAATAAATAATGTATTTAAAATTATAAAAAAACAACAACCACACACACACATCTGAAGTCTTCAGAAAGTCCCCTTGTGTACAAATCCTGGAAGCAAATGTTCTCACACAAATACACAATCAGTCACTCTGCCAGTGCCTCCACCCCCACTGCCAAGCATGAAAAAAGAGAGAAAAAAAAAGAGAGAGAGAGAGCCAGAATCATCATGCTTGTTCTGGATCATGAAATTCGCGATAGATTTCTGCTTTCCAGCTGCTTCGATGAACTGCTTGTGAGAAGCCGTGCCCACATGTCTCTTACAATCGAACATTCCGCCATGTTCACAGCTGAAGTCCGACTTGCATATGCTACAATGCACATATCCCGGCCCTTTTCTTGATGGGAAAAGACAGTTATACTTGTCATGGTATACCTGGCGGTATTTTTGAGTAACTCGTGCCTTTTTTGGTTTCTCAGGAACTGTTTCTTCCGTAACACGGCAATCAGAATCGTCGTCTGTCTCATGCTGAGCACGCTTTGACGCCATCTTTGATAATGATGTCAACCCGCGAAAGTTATCTCCCTTACTAAAACGTTCAACCTCATGCCTGCCCGCAATGCTGGCTTTCGGTTACACTGATATGAAGGAATAACTGAACACTGTAACTTTCGCAGGCGGCACAGTGAGTGAACAGGCCATCGCGTTGTTGAACCGACGAGAATGATTGCTTTCGAAAAGTGTAGTTTTGGCGATCCGCGTGGCGGAATTTAATGTTTGAAGGCGTAATGGCGTAATTGGAGGTTTGAAATCGTGATTTATTACGCCAAAGGCGTAAAGTAAACAGGTCTGCTACCACTTACATACTTGGTTTTGACTTTTTCAAGAATTCTACAATTTTAAAATAGACATGACTTGAGATGACTGTCAGACATATAACTGAAAAATTTCTGCGCATAACGGACTCAGCTTTCATCTTTCTGACTTACACACCAGTTTTGACAAAAGTGAATGATATCACTGCCCACTAAAACTGTTTGAAACTCACCTGAATAGCACAAGGTTCATGGGTTTCTTGCTGAGGTTGTTGAACTCTTCCAAGTAGCCTTCAGACACAATCCTCAGCTGCTCCAGGTCACGCACCTCAACGTAGTTCTTGGCGTCTGACTTGGGGTCGGAGAAGTCACAGTAGATCAGACTGCGGATATCATCTTCCACCACCTTGCCATCATTGTCTGAGTCCAGGTACGCAAACAGCTGATCAAAGTCATCACACATTTTGTCCTTAATTACTTCCCGACTGCTGTTGAACAGCCAGTCCCTGTCGGCATCATCCACCAAACGGTCGTAGAACACACGGAACACCTTGAAGCAAAACACAAACGACAAACTCTTCCAACACAGATTGAATCATAAACTGTAGTAACTAGCCATGAATACTGTAAATGAACTAAATTGATATATGAAGTCTTGTCACCCAGGACATAATAGGAATTGTGATAAAATGAAATATATTTCCAACACATTCAAAACAATAAACATCATTATTTCAATCACCCAGAATAAAGACTGACCAACAACTTAATCCCAAGCATCATCCTGTATTCTCTGAAATCTTTTAAAACAACTTTCCGTGACAGACAAGCCCAAAGTCTTATTCCATGCTCTCCAAATCATGTCCAGCCTAAGCAACAGCATCACACCACATAAGCAGTCAGCAGTATCCTGGACATTCATAACCCATTACCTCATGCACCCACAGTCTCTTCAGAGACGAAGGATCCTCAGTGGTGTCCGGGGAGGACAAGAGGATGCCCTGGATGACGCGGGCAAAGTCTCGCAGGTTGAAGAGGTAGTGGGACTTCATGGGCGTGGGCAGCAGGTTGGCAATGGCCTCCTTGTAGATCATCAGGGTCCCATAGATTATCTGGTCCACACAGGGCTTGAACTCACTGCTGAACCCTCTGCCCACAGCGCCAACACACCAAGCTTCGTAACAACTCGTTACAATAGAGACATCCGTGCTAAATTGTCATAATGCATGTATACCATGCCTTTCTGGACTACAAGGCACTGTACAATATGCAACAAACCCCTAGGTTTCTAAAAGAAAATCCAGCCATAAGTAAGGATTTGGAATGTAAGACATATATTTTGCTGCTTGCTCTAAACAAAACTGCAGTTTGTTGTTGCATGCCTGAAACAGTCAAACACACGAACACAAACATATTTATAAACATGCGATGGTGTATGTGCTGGATTGACATGAAGGATGTTTTGAGCTGTGCGGACACTGACAACAACTGCAGGTCATCTGAACAACCAACAACAGGTGAGTGCTAGAACTGATTCAGCTATGAATTGGATACCTGAGAATATAAGATGCCACAATCGTAACAATAGAAACAAAATCATCCCCTTCTAATTCTAAAACCACAATACATATATTGTGTACTTCAGAATACATGACGCTCCAGTCAGAACTTGAGAAACAGAACCATCACCTTCTAGTTCCAAAATCGCAGTGCATCATCATCCTTGCCACTCTATTTGGATAATATAATGCAGACAGCCATGGATCCAAACATCTCTCTGTCCTCTGTCATGAACGGCAGGGTAGAGGAGTTATGACCTGTCCAGGCCACCATGTATCACATCAAATATATTTCATCCACACTGACTCAGGTTGCAAAAGATCATTGACTCAGCTTTGCAAAAGATCATTGACTCAGCATGCAAAAGATCCAGTTTAATGTTTTGGAGCCAGCATTCCCTGTCGTACTATTTACACCCAGCAGTTTTCCTGTATTTTTCTTTACATTATGATGTGGAGTCTCAGAAAAAGAAAAAAAAATCAGTTGGCTTTTTCACTTTAATTACAAATTTTTACAACACCGAAGTAAATAAACAATAAATTGTTTACATATCTGTTTACCCCAAATTCAGGTACCTGTAATATCTCAGACAAAAACCCGTCATTAAAAAAAAACCCTGTAATTTTCATAATCGCAATACTTTCACAACTTTCGAAGATTTGGGAGAGCCAGTCGTTGGCGCGTAAGACCGCTTTGTCGCCATCTTTGACAAATTGAAAGACGCAAGGCACGCTGGGAAATGTCTTCTTACTACTTTGGACCGAAATGGTAGCAGACAAAACTTTGCGTTTCACAATTATCTTCTTTTGATTTTTTTCCCATAATTTTTTTTTTTTTTTTTGGCCATAATTCCTGTAATTTTGATTTTTTTTTCCGTAAAAATTAGACAAAATCGTAAAGGTAAACAGGTCTGTGTTTAGCACAAGATAAGGCTTTGGCAACAGCTGATGACAAAAGCAAGCACACATCGAGTAACGTACTTGGCAGATATGTGCCACTCCATGATGCTGCGGAAGATGGTCACCATGGTGTCATCATCGAATTCGTTGATGGTGATGGTGTTCAAGTGACGCAGGAAGCGTGGGTCACAGGGTTACGACCACCACCTGTACACACACACACACACACACATACACACACACATAAAGAAATGGCAATATTATTCTCATAAGTATGGCATTAAGAAAAACGAAGCCTTAAAGAAAACTGAAATGTAACAACTGATCTTCTTAGTTCTTTTTTCTGTCTCAGTTTTGCATCTCGTGTAGTCTATATATAAGTTATACCTCAACTCACACTTCCATTGGATTATTAATTCTGAATTGTCAGCACCTCTACCAACTTTCTCTCCTTTCCACCCCCTCTATCTTTTACATGCACTCCTGCTTGGACCAGAGCTTGTTGCTCTCTTCTCTCATAACTTTTAAATATAGATATCAAATCTAAACTGTTGCAACCAAGACTTGACTCAAGTTTCAACACCAGGTGTTATTTTCTAAAAACAATAACCAGGTAATAATGAAGCTTCATCAAGGTGCGATTTGAGAGTGGACTGTTACCCTTTAGCTTGATATAAAGGGTGAGGAGATCGAGAATGTCTGGATGGTCAATGGTTAAAATGTGAAACTTTGGTCGTGTTGTGGTGTGCGTGTTTGGGTCTGTGTTGGTGAGTTGTGGGTGCCTTGGTGTTGTTGTGTGTGTGGGTGGTGTGTGTTGTGTGTGGTGTGGGTGTGCGCTTGTGCGTTTGCGTGTATTGTGGCAGAAGTGGAAACAGGGAGATGGAAAAGAAAGAAGACGTGCTGACTTCTTAAAACCACAGAATTATTCACATTAAATTCTATCATCACTTATTTTGTTGGAGAGAATCAGAATCAGTTAACTACTACTTTGAAAATGTGCAAACATATATTTCTGTTGAAGAGAAGAATGGTCGTCCGCACCTGAAAGATGTCATAGTTCGGCAACCAATATGCCATATGAGCAGCCAACCGTGTCTCGGATTGACCCGTCCCTGACCACAACACCACAGCAGAGCGTGACTCCGAGGCTGTTGATGAAACGGGCAATTACGGGACACATGCTCCAATAGCAAATCCTACACGGTGACAAGAAACTTATAAAATAGTCATCAACTGGTAAATCAACAAGAATCAGTAAATAATAATTTTGTTTTTTAAACAGAAGAGAAAAAAAAATTGATGTCTAAATGAACTCGCAATTATAAGCTTTAATGATAAAAAATTACAGTGGAAAATAGTCTGTATGATTAAAAGCCCAATTGAACTGTTATTAAAGCCACCCCCTGGAATTTTAATACAATTTTCAGTCTTGAAAAGCGATTCCTGCTCACTGCCTTTTGTTTGTACATTGACGGTTCTCATCTGTTATTCATATTAACTGCCATACTATGCCCTTTTCGTTTTTCCTCCACACTTTGTTCCATTATACATAAAACAAAAACAGCTCTCTTTTTAAAATGAACCATATGTCTTCCCAGTATTTATATATTTACCCAGAACCTGTTTACCCCCTTGGTCTATCCACTAGAGTGTTATCCCATATTACTGAAATGTGTAATTTTCATGAGGGCGGAGGAAATAGGGTAATCGAAGGCACGAGCGCGAGATAGCTTTGGGGGCGGGTGTCGGGGCATGGGGCATGCCCCCACCAGAAAAATTTTGGGGGGGGGGGAGGGGAGGGGGGGAAGGGGAGGAAGGGGAGGAGGGAACGGGAAAAGCAATAAATTGGTTGCTATATGGTGCCACCATTTTGGTGACATTCATAAGGTTTATATCTCATCATTAGCATTTCTTGGACCATGAAAATTAATCTCACCAACAATATAATCAAAAAACAATTTAAACTCACAACTACTGCCATTGGAAACCAATTACTTGGTCAAAGGATGTCTGCAAGTTGGAGGATACCAAAATAATATAATGTATTTTTATAATTATAAAAAAAAATCAACACACAATCTACACATCGAACATGAATGTCTCAGAAGTCTACCCCTTGGGTACAAATCATGGGGAAGCACAAAAGCTTCTCTCAACAAATTCACATTATGTCACTCTGCCAGTTGTGCCTTCAACCCCCACTGCCAAGCATGAATAACGAGAGAAAAAAAGAGCGAGAGAGAGTGAGAGCCAGAATCATCCTCTTGCTTGTTTGGATCATGTATTCGCGATAGTTTCTGCTGTCCAGCTTGCTGATTTACAGATGAACTCTGCTTGTCGTGATTGCCGTGCACAATGTCTCTTTCAAATCGAACATTACGCCTTGTTCACAGCTCTGTTGTCCGACGTGCATTATGTTACAAATGCCACATTTCCCGGCCCACCTTTTCTTGTTGGGAAAAAAATTAGACACGTTATAACTCTTGTTGGTCAATACCTGGCGGTATTTATTTTATTTTTGAGTAACTGTCTGCCTTTTTTTTTGGTTTCTCGAACTGTTTCTTCCGTTTACACAGGCAATCAGAATCGTCGTTATGTTCTCATGCTGAGCTCGCTTTGATCGCCTTCTTTGCATAATAGATGTCAACCCGGGAATGTTATCACCCTTACTAAAACGTTCACAACTTGCCGGAAAGCATTTGGCTGGCTTTCGGTTACATGATATGAAGGATTTAACGGTACACTGTAACTTTCGCAGGCGGCCACCCTCCTTTTGTGAGTGAAACTGGACATCGCCGTTTTTGAATCCGTACAGAGAATGATTGCCTTTGAAATAAGTGTAGTTTTGGCTGATCCGCACTACGTGGCGGAAATTTAGTGATGTTGAAGGCGCCGTATCAATGGCGGGTAATTTGGATCGGTTGAATCTGTGATTGATTACGCCAAAGGCGTAAAGTAAACAGGTTCTGCTACCCACTTTACATACTTGGTTTGACTTTTCAAGGAATTATACAATTTTTTTATATTTGACATGATTGAGATGACTGTCAGGTCATATATAACTGAATTAATTTCTGCGCATAACGGACTCTGCTTTAATCTTAGTCTTACAAACAACCAAGTTTGGTCAAAGTGTATTGTTATCACTGCCCAATTAAAATTGTTTTTGTAACTAACCTCTGTTAGCCACAAGGTTCATGAGGTTACTTGCTGAGGGTGTTGAACTTTCCAAGTAGCCTTCTGTCACTTTCCTCAGGCCTGCCTCCAGGTTTCACGCACATCAACGGACAAGTTACTTGTCGTCTGACTTGGGGTCGGAGAAAGAAGTCACTGTTAGATCAAGACTGCCGGATATCATCTTCCACCACTTGCCTTCATTGTCTGAGTCCAGGTTCGCATAACAGATGATCAAAAGTCATTCACACATTTTGTCCTTATTTTCTTCCCGATCTGAATGTTGTGAATCGACAGTCCCGTGTCGGCATGTCATCTCGAACACGGTCGTGAACACACGGAAAAATCCTCTGATAGCAAAACACAAACGACAAATCTTCCATCAACTGTATTGTTATTTTAATGTTGTAATATTAGCCTTGATAGTCTGTTATGATCACCCTAAATTGTGATATGAAGTCTTGTCCACCCAGGACATAATAGGAATTGTGGTTAATATTGTAATTTATTTCCATAACTTTCAAAACATTTTTTCTTCATGGTTTTTCTATTCACCCAGAATATATAAGACCTGACTCAAATACTTATCCCAAGCTTCATCCTGTATTCTACTGAAATCTTTTTAAAACAACTTTCCGTGATGACAGACATGCCCAAATGTCTTATGTCCATGCTCTCCAAATCATTGTCAGCCTAAGCAACTGCATAACACCACAAAGCAGTCAGCTGTATCACTGGACATTCTTAATCCCAGTACCTCATGCACCCACAGGTCTCTTCAGAGTAGATGGATCATCAGTGGTGTACACGGGGAGGACAAGTGGATGATGTTGCCTGGTGACGCGGGCAAAAGGTCTCGCAGTTGATGAGGGTAGTGGGACTTTAATGGGCCGTGGGCTAGACATGTTGGCAATGGCCCCCTCCTTGTGAGATCATCATGGGAACCATTGTTTTTTCTGGTCCACACAGGGCTTGAACTCTCTGCTGTAATTACCTTTGCCCACAGACGCCCAAAACACAACAAGACTTCGTAAAACTCGTTACAATTGTGACATCCGTGCTAAAAATTGTTCTTAATGCATGTATTCCATGACTTTCTGGTCTACAAGGCACTGTCACAATAGTTGCAACAAAACCCCTAGGTTTCTAATGAAAATCTCTAGAAATTAGTAAAGGATTGGTATTTGTAAGTCTTTTATTTTTGCTGCTTGATCTAAATCTTTACTGCTGTTTTGTTTGTTGTTTGCATGCCTGTATCAGTCAAAAGTCAAACACACGAACACATAATAAAAATCATATTTTTTTAAACATGCGTTTATGGTGTATGTGACTGGTTTTTGACTTGATAGGACTGGTTTTGTGCTGTGCGGACAATGTCTACTACTGCAGGTCTTCACTGAACATACCAACAAAAGGTGTGTGATAGAAGGATTCAAGCTATTTGATTTGGTTACCTGAGATGATAAGATGCCACAATCGTAAACAATGAACATAATCACTCCCCTTTATTTCTAAAAACAATGTTAATATATATTGTGTAATTCAGATTCATGTCGGCTCCTGGTTGACTTGTGGAAACAAAGGGAAACAGATCACTTCAAATTCTAGTTCCAAATCGCAGTTTGTGAGCTTCTTCATACTTGCCTCCTTTTTGGATATTTTTTAATGCAGTCAGCCTTGGTTCACAAAATTCCTCTCTGTCCTCTGTCATGAACGTCAGGCCGGTAGAGAGGAGTTAAGTTTATGAACTGTCCAGGGCCACCATGTATCAACATCTATTATATTTAATATCTCCACACTGACTCAGGTTGCACAAAAGATCACTGATCGCTTGAATAAATGATCATTGACTCAGTATGCAAAAGATCATGTTTAGTTTTATTGTTTTGGAGCCAGCTTTACTGTCGTACTATTTACTCAGCTCAGTTTTACGTATTTTTCTTTACATTATGAATGTGAGTCTCAGCTGGAATTAGAAAAAAAATTCATTGTTGGCTTGTCTTCTTGAATTACAAATTTTTAACCAACACCAATGTAAATAAACAATTAATTGTCTTACATATCTGTTTTACCCCCCCAAATTCTGGTACCTTGCTATTATATCAGGACTTAAACCCAAGGTCATTAAAAAATATAACCTGTAATTTCATAATCGCCAAATACTTATCACTTTTCAAAACTTTCGAAGATATTTTGGAGAGGTTTTGGGAGAGCCAGAGTCGTTGCTAGCGCCGCGGGTCTAAGACGCTTTGTCGCCATCTCTTGACAAAATTGAAAGGACCGCAGGCACGCTGGGATATGTCTTTTTCTTACTACTTTGGACCGTAAAAAAATGGTAGCAGGACAAAAACTTTGCGTTTTCACTATTTATCTTCTTTTGATGTTTTTCCATTAATTTTTTTTTTTTTTTTTTGGCCAAATTCCTGTAATTTTGATTTTTTTTCCGTTTAAAAAAATTAGACAATAATACGTTAAAGGTAATCAGGTCTGTGTTTAGCACATGATTAGGCTTTTTGGAAACAGCTGGATTGAACAATAGGCAAGCACACACTCGAGTAGTAACGTAATTGGCAGATTTGTGCCACTCTCCATGATTGCTGCGGAAGTTGGTCACCTTGGTGTCATCTTTAGATTTCGTTGATGGTGTTGGGGTTCATTCAAGTCTGACGCTGGGATGGTGGGGTCACAGGGTTACGACTCACACCACCTGGTACAAACACACACACTACACCCACAAACATACAAACACACATAAAACAGAAAATTGGCAAAAATTATATCATATGTTTGGCTATGGGCACAAGTTTTCAGCAGTTACAGAAAAACAGAAAATTTGCTTCATACTTTTTATATGTACATGAAAGGCCCCTACAGTGAAAAAAAGTTAATCTGCTGAAAAGTCTTGGGACATCCATTTTTCAAAAAAATAATGGGGATAAGTAAGGGGGGGGGGGGGGGGGGACCGCGGGCGGGGAGGGGGGGGGGGGGAGGGGACGGGGGAACGGGATGGGCGACTGAGGGGGCAGAGGGGGAGGGGAAGGGAATGAACAAAACAAATCTTGCGAAGTGAGTGGTTGTTTTTTCAGGGTTTCTAATCTTAAGCAACTTATACTTTTAACCTTATAGGTCCTGGGGAACCGTTCATACAGCAGGGTCAACCAGTGATGTTGGGTGGTGTTCTTCATACATACATCACAACTATATGCTGTGTAAAAAGAATACAAAAGGCAGCTGTTGAATAGTGTTGCAAGTTTTGAGTTTGGGCCCCACAATTTACAGAGTTCCATTACTAGTCAAGACATACTTATACAAATTATACTGACTGGGGGGGGAGGGGCCTATCTCGTCAACTGTTTCAAGCGTTTGCACTGTGAAGATATATTCGATGAGGTGAGGTTCAAACCACATATGGGATTGGTTTTTATTTTTTAGCTTGATAAAACTCTCTCTGTACACACCCTGCTGTAATTAGTAAAGGGTGCCTGATTTTGTACTGGGAGGGTTAAAGGCAGGGGGGAAAAGGATGAGAGCCATCGTCCATCATTGCTATACCCCTGATATGGTGTGGATCTATTGACAGTTTCAGTGCCCCACAACTGATATAGGCTACCGTATAACTTTTAACACTTTTTAGCTTTTACTGACAGTTGTCTGAAAAACTGAATGACTGAGGCAGCCCCAGTATTCGCACACTGGAGTAGTATTGTAGAGTTACAAGATCTTACAAAAAAAACACAAGAACAAATGTGGACAATACATGTAACTAAGATTAGCCCAAGACAAATTGTTTTAATCTATAATCTGATCACTCGTGTACCATGTTGATGTAAAGTATTTCTTTCTATTGTCTTCTAAGGGTTGTATTTGCTGCTCCTTTCTATATCCTTTCATTGTTCAATATGAAACATGACAAAGGAACAAGAGAGACCTTAGATTGATAACCTGCTACTGCTAACACAGTCTCATTCCTATAGGTCCTACAGTCTCTCACTGACCAGCGTATTCTTATCAGTAGTCAAAGGGTATGCATAAATTCACTTGGTTACTAGAATCATACCCTAACTTAACCATACCATCCCAGTCCTTTACATATGGGCCAGGGTTATTTATTTAATCCCTTCATTATTGCAAATGTATTTTAGCACATTTGAACAATTGTTATCTGCCGTTGGGTAAAATTTGAGCTTAGCTTTTTGGGGTTAGGTTAAATGAAATCGGTTATCTGCCTCACTTTTTTTCTTGACAGGGATCTCTTGATTTTTTTGCATGTTTCTGTTTTTTGTTGTTATGCATTTGTCTACAATGTTCTATCAAACATGGCTTGATTATGTGATAATTAGTATAGCAGAAATTGACATATTATAAAAATTTTACCCTAAAATAACAGTTTTCGAAGTGTACACAAACAACATGGCGACCAAAACAGAATGAGTCAAAACACTTGAAAAAGTGGGTCTTACTACTTTTTGAATAATCAGCACTAAATAATGAAAGCATCCATAAATCCCAAGCCACCCCCCCCCCCCCCCCCCACCCGCGCCCTCGGATGTTGTATTGATGATATTCTGCTCATAATTGGGTGGGGTACTATTTTTAGGTTTGTAGTAAAATATATTGGGCGGCATAATCAGCTTTTAGCAGGTTATTATGTTCTCTAATCTTGTACATTACTCATTTATTTTGTTGAGTTATTTGTTAGATTTTTGTGGCATTTACTTACTTATCACCTGTCTACAATTTAACATACTTTATTATTGGTTTTTGTTGGTTTATGATGATGGTTAACACTAATTATCATTCCATGTGATTAAAAAAAACCAGTTTTTGTTTTGTTTTCAATGTGAGAGTATTTAGTATAATTGAGCATTTAAAAACCCACTTCTAAACAACAACAAAAATCTTTTTTGGTGTTGGTTAGCTCAACTACATTACCAAACACCCATGGGGATTCTTTTTGTTTTAAATGTCCCTCTGTGTTACAAATCTGCTGTTATGGGGGTTACCCCTATTCTCTAGAAAGGGCATTAATTTTACTATTGGGGTAGAGCTCAGTAACCTCAATCACTGCTCTATGTATTTCTTTACATATGACTTAGTATTTTATGGCTTCTCTTTCCTTATACCACATATCTTGATGCTATATAACAATAATTGTTGTTTTGTGAGCCATTAGGGGTTGGTCCGGGATACATATATGGTGGTTTTACAATAAAAAAGAACTGTTTTCTGGTATACATAAACAAATTGCACCATATAAAATCAAAGTAAACAATGATTAAAAAGTGATTGTTCTTCTGTGTACTAATTGTTCATCATCAGCATAAACACATGTCTGTCTTTAAAATCCAAGGAATGTTCGTTCTTGATGACAATTGTCATAATTGGGGGGTAACTATGTGTTGGGTAAGAAGGGGGAATAATCATGCTTTTACGGTTTGTTCACTAACATGTACATTATTCTCCCAATTTTGTTGAGTTTTTTGTTAGTGGTTTTGTCGGGTTATACTTACTTATACTCTTGTCTACAATTTCACTATTATATATTGGTTGTGTTTGTTATTATGATGATGGTTCACACTAATAAGATGTGATAACACACACACACAATCAAACACAAACAACACACGTAATACACACAACAGATTTTCCACACCCACACACACACACATACAATCAACAACACACAGTAAGAGACCCACAGTTGAGCACTCTCACACACACACAACCACACACACTACACACACACACACACATACAACACAGCTTCTACACAAACAGCTCCACACACACACACCACACACACACAACACACACACACTCACACTCATTTCCACATATGCACAAACACACTCTAACAGTATCACACACAATGAAATGTAAAAAACACCACAATGATACAATACAAAAAAATGATGTGGATGAGTGTTACTGTGTTATACAAAAATGAAAAAACTTATATGGAAAAAACTTGCATACAGAAATAAAATATTAATATAAGGCTTAGTGGCGCGGAGTGGGCTCACACACACACACACACACACACACACACACACAACAACTACTCACACCACACTCGCACACACACCACAAACACACACCACAACTCACACACACACAGTCCCACATTTTCCATACAGTCATTGTTTGACCATATTTGTTGTTTCAGTAGGAAAAATGGGGGGCAAAAGAAGAGAAAATACAGATAATGAATACTGTCAAGGAAGGAATGAAATCATGCTGTAAAAACAAAAAACAATAACAAAACAACCAACATAGATATAGAGGACTATCTTTGCCTGAAACCTGTTTCTATGGTTACATGAAGGAACTGAAGACTGGAACTTTGTTCAGCTGAAAATTGGCTCATTGACTTGCAGGACCAGAATTCCCAGTCATAATAATCTGCATGGGTTGATGGCCTGTGCTCCTATTTCTCGCCATTCTTTGTTCAGCTGTTGCTGACCACGTCAACATGCCTCGCCCACCCGGCCGCTTCCTCGGGACCTCTCCGTTCGATTCTGAGCCAGTTTCCATGTCCACCACCCGTTAGTCAAGAAAGGAGGGGGTGCAGTTGCAGTGCCTCGTTCACGGCACAGGCCGTTCGGCTAATTTCCGCTTCGTACGACCACCTATCGGCTCTTTCTTTTCTGATTTGTTGTGTACAGTACTGTGAAGCCACGTAATCACCTGCAATGAATCTCCATAAAAGTGGTTGATAGTTGTGATTCCCATCCATCTCCTCCTCATCTGCTAGTATCAGGATCGTTCCTCAAGGTCTTCTTCAATCTACTTCTTGATACTTTTATAACGTCATCTAAAATATCAAGGGCAGGTGACGCTTGGGAATACGGGACGCCGTCGTCCGAAGTGCTAGAGTTGAGCTGCTGCCATATTGGCTATGCTTTGCAAGCTGTGCCTCCTCAACTCGCAATTTGCATAACATGTGGTCCGCTGTGGTGCTCGCGAGAAGGGAAAGGAGACTGTTCCTTGGACCCACCTGTTAAAGAGGGTGAGAACATGTAGGTGGGTCGTATCCACTAGTGATTTTTCTGCTTTCTGTTACGAAGTTACGAGACGTGACACTCTCCCGTTCGGGGGCGTAGCGGGGGTTTTTCTGTTTTCTGCGGCTTTCTCAACGAGCATTACTTCAGTCCAGGACTGGGTAAACGGGTTAAGGTTTAAGGAGACTGGCTCAGCTCTCATATTGCTGTCCTTGTATAAGTTCAAGGGCTTTACCACCTTGCTCCCATTCAAACCACTGTTGTTTAGCATAAAGACTTCATTATTTTTTCCACTATCTACATTAATCTAGTTCAGTCCTGGCTGGGTTCCATTGGAACCGTCTAAATGCAGGTCAATCACAGTTTGATGGCTGTTGTAGTATCCCTTCAGGGGTCATTCCAGTTCCAGTGGTCTGTCCTTGACGCAGCCAGCTCTTTCGGCGGCTGGGCCAAGGGCACGTTTGACCTCACGCACGCCCTATGGGCATGTTCATGTCTTCCACAAAAACTCAATCTGCATGGAAATACATTGTGTTTGCCAGTTACTTTTCAAACAGACTGAGGATTTTAAATACATTTTCGGGTAACTATTTTAGGACTTTAAACATTTTGTCTAGAGTTTTAATCGGATTTTAATTCTAAACCATTTAATCATTGAAAAAAATAAAATGAAAAGTTAAAAAGTAAATCATAAACATGACTTCAAGAACTAAGAATCATTCTACTGACTAACAAGAAGGATGCCCTATTCTCACTGGCTCATGTTATTACTTTGAACAGAAATTCAGGTAATAGTGTGGAAGGGGTTGTTTGTTTCAACGTTTATCCCATACATTAATGTTAGCAAAGGACCAAAGGGAACAACCACCTATATGATTTACAGAAAAGATTTATAACAACCCCGCTTGATCACACAGCTCCTTCTAATGATTTTGGTACAAACGGCCAGATTAACGTGCTAATACATGTTAACTGGAGTATATTTGTTCATTATTTTTTTCACCCTACTCCACTAATTTTATTTTGATATACTGTCTTCCACTACTTGAAAATATTCTTGTTACTTATTTTTTTTTTTTTTTCATAAACCACTTTTCTTTGAGTTAATACTTGGGAAGCTGTCACTGAGAGATGTGATGTCGTGGAACAGCCTTTTATTCTGCAGTCATTTCTTTTCTATTCATTTGTTTCCAAATGATCAAAAGTCGGTACATTTTTACAGTTTTTGCCTTATTGCCAAATCTTTCTGTTGCTGTAGGTTCTTTTTACTTTTTTTTTAATGTTGTTGGGTGGTTTGCTATTGGGGATCTTGTTTATTTTGTGCAGATGTTGCGTCTACTTATCTTGTCATTTTGCATTCTTAATCCTATATGCCCTAATTGGGAAGCAAAATCAGTATATCATCCTTGGGTAATTAAGTTTGTGGGTATATAAAAAAGTGTACACTCCTCCCCTTTAAGTCACAGCCATGTTTTTCTAAAGAAGGCGCGCAGCTTGCCTTATCTGAATCTTGTCATAGTTGCCTCGCCCCTGGAACCATATGCTCACCATGGTGCGCTCCCCCCCCCCCCCCCACCCCCCCCCCCACCCCCCACCCCCCCCCCCCCCCCACCCCCCCCCCCCCCCCCCCCCCCCCCACCCCCCCCCACCCATTACCAGCACTATCAGCAACCATGATTGGATTTGAGCAGCTTCATTCATTATGGGGTATCGCCAAGTATCCATGAGGGAACTTAATGTATTTCAGAATTATTAGTCATGCAACAATCAATGCCAGGTTTCATCATTAGATTTTATTTTCCTTTTTTTTTCTGTTTTCTTTGCACTCTCTCTCCACCCACCCCCCCCCCCCCCCCCCCCCACCCCCCCCCCCCCCCCCCCCCCCCCCCCCCCCCCCCACCCCCCCCCCCCGCCCCCCCCCCCCCCCCCCCCCCCCCCCCACCCTCAAAAAACAAAAGAAAAATTAGTGAGGTTTGTTTGAAGGCAATCAATTCACTTACAGCGTTCTTGTAGTGAGGTGGCCCGTAGACCCTTACGGCGTTTGTCCGCTTGACATGATGATAGTTCATGGGTCTGGTTGGCAGTGGTCTGTGCTCGAGAGCGTTGACAATGTGGGGTTTGTACACATTAGTGTCCAGCTTTTCTGCAAGAAATCCAGTCAAAGCAAAATGTACCATTGGTTGTTCTTCAACAGCTGGCAGGTCTTCTCATACATTATATAATTGTTAATTTATTATAGCGTCAATTCTTAAACACAGCCCTGATGTGGCCCCTTTGCGGTCGGATGGCTCTAAAGCTACAGTATGTTATCTTATTCTCTATAATTAGGGCTCTAAGCGCTTCACATAACTACACTAATAATGTTATACGATAAGACATGACAAGCTACAAAAAAAAGACAAGAATTACTTTACCTCCCCCCCCAAAACAATAACAAGGTATACATAGTGCAAATAACCACATTAATGTATAAACAGAAGTTACGCAAGCTTACACACACGTACCCCCACCCCCACCCCGCTTCACACAACACACATGCACAAACACGCGGTGTGCGCGCCATGAAGGAGCAATACGCATCCATGCTTACGCTTACCACGACCCAAGTTCTCAGACATTGCATTGCATGCACGCACGCTATCACACATCTACACAGCTTGCACGCGAAGTGACACAACCACCAGGCCATCAACATGTCGGGCAAAAAATGTTCAGGCCACTCGAAGGTGAACGGGAAGTGTGGGTGGAGGTAACAACTGTTGAAAGAAGTTTGTTTTAACGGCAACATTTGAAAGACGAGGAGAAGGTAGGTGGTCTGCCACTGATGGGATGTGTATTTCAGACAGTTGGGTCCTTGGAAGGTGAGAGAACATAAGCCAAAAAGATTTTGGTCTACAGAAGCGAATGCCCTAAGAGGGAGGCTGTCAGGCCGAGGAATGAAATTGAGCAATGTGGAGGATGTATCTGAGAGATATTTTGGTCCGGTACCAGAATCAGAAGAGAAACAGATGAAGCAGTTTGTAGTCCATTTCGACTCTTGAATTGGAAGCCTGCGGAGGGACTGCAACAGTGGTGGGATGATACATGTTGACGATTTAGTGGCTTTGCAAACAAGCCTGGCAGCACTTATTCTAATCCCTTCTGTAGTTTATTGAGTGGGTACCTTGGTGAGCCAGTCAGAAGGGACTGTTGCAGTAGTCCAGCTTTGAGGAATGGGAACAAACTGGAATTTTTGTGGCTTCAGTGGAAGGGACAATGTCTGATTGAACTGTTCTTACTATTTCCAGATATGTTGCCTTACTAATATTAGACACGTGGTGCTTGAAAGAAAGGGTGGAATCAAAAGTCACACCGAGATTGCGAGCCTGGGATGAGAGTTGAATATCAGAACTTCCAATACTGATGGAAGAAGGAAGGGGGGATTGATCTTGGAGTTTGGGAGGAGCAAGGAGAAGAACTTCAGTTTGTTGTTGTTGTTGTTGTTGTTGTTGTTGTCGTACCCTGGCTTAAAGACTCCAGGGATCATCCAAACAGCGAAGTACTTGAACACTATGGTACAAATGCATCAGCTAGGGATGAGAACATTACGTGTGTGACCGTTTTTGATTACCCGCCACACTTCAGTTTTGTCATCCTTCAGCTGCAACTTATTCAAAGTCATCAATTTCTTTAATCTTGGGAACAGGTTTGAACATCACTGACAACATCCTTGAGTTCTGATACAGTGCTTGACTTGTGCATCTGAGTGTCATCAGCAAAGCTCTCATGCAGTAATGAATGCTGATCGATGTCAGACACAGGTCTGGTCTGACACACAAAGCCAACAGAACTGGCCCAAGGACGGATCCTCCACAGGCTAGTGATGTTGGAGATGAAGAAAGATCATTGACAATTGTCTGGGAACAATCACTGAAATATGACCTCACCCATGCAAGAATGGTGCCCTGAATGCCAAATGAAGTTTGGAGTCTAGAAAAGAGAATGTTATGATTGATGGTGTCAAATGCCACAGAAAGGTCCAACAGGAAATAAATGTCAGGTACAATACAAAAATGTTAAGGACGCTGTTAGTGTTCTGATTAAAGCAACCTTATCAAAATAATCACTGCTATGCCCTGACAAAACATCAGAGGAATGTAAAGGCATACACTCGGCTGCCAACAAACACCATAGCTCTCCATTCCAGACAAACGAAACAGGGCAACAGTGCTTTGATTAATCTAGTCCTACACACTGTCCAGTCACAACTCCTATCGACTGTCTCTGGAACGTTCACTTTACACCATCATGGTTATATCAGACCTTGAAACCTTACTTTTTCAGCTGCAGTATTATTTCCAAGAATCAGGTGTACCTCGTGAAAAGTGGGTGTGCTCTACTAACAACTCTAAATATATCATGTATAGAGTATCTAAAAGTCTGGTGATTCTGAAAAGTGTCATGTGGTGTCAAATATCAAGATCCCTTTTGATGAGTCTGAGAGGTGTTTCGAAACCAAGAGAGCACACAGTACATCAAACCTGACCACAATTAAGAGGGATACTTCATGTATTTAATAATCACATTTTTATTTGTCTCTTTCTACAATTTCTTTCTCTGTTAACACAAGAATTTGCCCCTTGCTATCATGCTTGCCTCCTTTAAAGCAGACAGAAATTTCTGACTGGCTGTATAATACCTGACTCCGCCACACACACAGCAGCTCTGCACATAAGTTTGATTGAACATCATGTTTCTTTTCTTTTACCAGTCATATCTTTTACAAACCCACTGTATTAGTTATATTACTGGTGCATCAGCAAACAAAACAAGTCAGTACCATATGGGTTCCAAGCTTGCAAGACATATGTCTACACCAGGCAACCTTACAATGTCTGATGACAGAAGAGACTGTCTGCTAGTGTACATGTTGACTTCCGCATGACAGTCATTTGTCTTATGCTTTTGGTGTGAGATGTGGTGCTGCTATTTAGAGGATTCATGTGTAAATGCCTAGATATTTTCTTCCCTCAGGATGTATTGTCAGTGACCAGCTTTCACCTGTTGAAATACAACATCTATTTTGATCTCTACGAGAGTTGCATATTTGTGTTCTTGCAGTTTTTCCACCCATAACCTTCTTTCAGTGATCCACACTACTCACTGTGATGTAGCAGCTCTTGCCAGTGCCGGTGGGTCCAACAAAGAGACAGGGTTTTTCATGGCGCACCAATATGTCCAAGAGGTATGTGTACCTAACAGTGTCCACAGTCGGCACAATGATTTCATTGAACGAGGCGTCCTTGGAAATGGGTTCTGTGTCCTTGATGTCTTCAGTCCAGGCTACCCACTTGCCTGCACCCTGTCCCAAAATGCATTCATTCTTACAACATTTACAAAGCTGTGCATTTTGTTATAATGAGATATTTCTATCATAAGGTCCACCATCCCTCCAGAGATAATCTTAAATCAGCAGCATGACCGCTCTCCTGACGGATCAATTAACCCACAGAATTCATCAACCTCAACAAATCTAGATCATTCAGTAATCTGCTGGCTTGCACAACTCTATACCATGCAGCATTAGGCTGACCTCCACAGTTCTGTTGATAAGAAGAAGCAGTCTGCCAGCCACACTGTACCATACATCAATCTATTGGCACACGCTACTCTATAGAAAAACAACAACTGCCACTCTACATAACTCTACATCATAAAGTAAAACAGTAGCTTGAATTACTCTGTATCATACCATTATCCACCAGCTTGCACAATTCCACACTGCATAGCAATTTACTAGCTAATACAATATATCACCATGCAACATTCTACAGTCTCCATGACTCCAAACTACACAACAATCTACAGAAACAAACAAAAAAATCAATGGGACTTGTTGATATTCATCAATCATCACTGGTCTTTTCTGAGCAATGATCCCAAATATGATCTCAGAATTATCAACTCTAACTCTTGGGACTGTGGAAAGTAAGCTGACGTTTCTGGCATTAAATAGAAAGCAGTGGTGAATTAATTATTTGTGCATCTACACTGTTTCAAACACACCATTTCCCTTTATTGTTTTCATTTTACATGTTTTTTGGCTGTATGTGTAGGCTAAGGAGAGAATAGAAAGCAAAAGACAAATATACTATGTCATACACATATGGCACTATTTTTCTTCTGAAATTCTGATCGAGAAGATTTCTATTCCAAAGTGCTCTGAACATGATTAAATCAGTTCTGGCACCAAGCAGAGTTCCATCTTGTACATATGACCTGCAATCAGGTCAGTGTCTGTGCCTACACTGCTTAAAGGATTGATCATCCAGTGTGCACATCAATCCAGCAAACACACAAAGCATTTTTTGGCTCTATTTTCTGTTTCTACTCAGTTACTGGTCATATCTACATTTCTAATACAACTGCAAACTAAGTTTCATATGCAGTGAAATGTAGCATTGTTGCACATCCCCAAATGAAATGTAGCATTGTTGCACATTGTCAGGAAAGGATTGACTGAGAAAACATTATTTACTAATGCAGTTGTTTTGTTACAGGCAGAATTTGGAGATAGGGATTTCTTATGTTGTTGTTTGCGTGTTTATATTATTTTGGGTGCTGAGTTAAGTTTGCATATTGTTCATGCAGTGTTTCTTAGATTTTTTGCTTGTGCATTGTGAGTTGTGCTGAGTGCAAGTCGATGTATATTTCACATGTATTGGTCAGTTGGGTGTGTCAATTCCCCGTAGATAAGATGTATCTTCAGGTTTGACTTATGGCCTTTTGGCAAGCAGTAACATCTATGTTCGGGTTTCATGCCCTTAGATATTAGGAGTCCGTGTATCCTTGTCTAGGCTAGGCTGTTTCAGCCTCCATCTGGAAGTGATGGTGAGGTGCCTAGTGCATGGCTGTATTGTTCCTGACATGCGGAGCAGTGTTCGTCCCTATGTCATCGTCTGGCATCAGTGTTTGATGCTGTCTGTGGCAGGTTGGTAGCAAGCGAGTTTTTCTTGTGTGAACAGTAGTTTCTGGTACTGTTTTGATGGATGATTTCTGAGTTTGTGTATCCTGCTGTTTGTTTGCTTTTTCTTTAAAAAAAAAAAAAAGAAGAAGAATCGATCATTTTGTTTTGGATGAAGAATATTGTTACGTCAACGTAAACCAATACTTATTATGACGTCAAAGTAAAAAATTAGGTAGGACATTACGTAAACGAAAAAAAAAAGGGGAGAGGAGAGAGAAAGAGGAAACGGACGGGCCTTGTGTCCAGCCTGGAATGGTATTTGTTTTTGGTTTGTTAGTTATTCATTCGTTGCAGTTTTCATCGGGTGATTTCGTCAGTGTTGCGTCGTGGCTGCCGTATCAGCAGGAATTCAGCTCGGCTGTATTCTTTTGTGGTTCTATGTGGATTACTGGGCTTTTGTGAATCTGCGGTTCTTCTGCTAGGGTTACAGTGCTTTGCGAATCTGCGGTTCTTCTTCTGGGGTTCGACATTGTTTAATGTGCCGTGTGATTCTGTCCTTCAGTGGTGTTCTTCAAGGGTTCGACATTGTTTAATGTGCCGTGTGATTCTCTGTGCTTCGGTGGTGTTCTTTTGGGGTTCGACATTGTTTAATGTGCCGTGTGATTCTGTCCTTCAGTGGTGTTCTTCTGGGGTTCGACATTGTTTAACCCTTTGCCCCTTGGACCGTCTGAGTGCTTACTAGTATCAAAATCTTAAGGGAAGGTAAGTAACTCTGTAAATTGGATGTACTGATGTTAAATAAAAAATCAGAAAAAATACAAACCTTGGTCATAAATATGTTTTATTTGCTCCAAAATTAAGTTAACATTTTGAAGTAAAATTCCACATGCATCAAAGCTTATATCTTTTTTAATAAAATGGTGTAAAAAAATTATGCTAAGTTCAACACTACTCACCGAACTGCATGAAACGCCATCGTAATCGGCATAGTTAATGTTAAGATTTTCGCCGAGATCACCTCCATCAGCCACCAAAATCGACATCAGACTCCTCCCCTTTGACTATTTCTTCTAATTTAAAGCCAGTAAATAGCTCCTCATCACTGTCACTGCCACCAAAAATGTTCGCCAACATCTCCACAGTTTCGTCGTCCATCTTGCCGAAGCGAAAATCTCGATCACAAAAACTTGCTCTCAACTTCAAAAAATCACTGCGACCGAAGTACTCCATGAAAAAACGCGCTGTTTGGACTGGAAGGAAGTTGGAAACCGGAACTACGTCACTGTATAACGCCGCAAAGCATTGTGGGAAAAATTCGTCTGCTAGGGGCAGCCAAACGGCATCAGTGTATTTCGGGCCACAGCGGGCGTTACAAGGATACGAAAGGCATCGCGTTTCGGGCCACAGTGGGCGATCCAAGGGGCAGAGGGTTAATGTGCCGTGTGATTCTGTCCTTCAGTGGTGTTCTTTTGGGGTTCGACATTGTTTAATGTGCCGTGTGATTCTGTCCTTCAGCTGTGCTTGTGGGCGGCTTGGTTCGCCATGTGGGTTCCCGGTTGGTGATATATATATATATATGCTGTAATGTAGGCTTGATGCAGCCAAGTATATGGACCGTTTCTTTGATTGATAAGATTGTGTCAATTGTGACGATTTATTGAGTTTATTGCCTTGGTCATTTGTAATGTTGTGGTGTGTAGTCTCCTCGTCGGGTGCATGAGTGTGTGGTTGTGAGTATGAAAACTTTATGCGTGTGGAGTGAAAGAAAATAAACCCTGTATAAACGTATTACCTTTGTATTGATGCTGCCATTGTGTCGGGAAGACAGTTTAGCTAGGTCTGTCATTTCTGTCTATCCCTCTATAGTGGTTCAGGTCTTAGCGAGCCTGACACACATCCCCAAATGCCTTCGTTATACATGAAACAGACTTTGTGATGAAATTAAGGGGTATCCTGTATATTCCAAAGTGCCTTGTCATCCGACAATCACAGAACGTTTTCCTGACAATGCCTTGTCATCCGACAATCACAGAACGTTTTCCTGACAATCTTCACTCCTACCTCTTTGACGAATTTGTAGTTGTACACTTTGCCCTTGGGAGGGAATGGGTTCAGGTAAGGTTTCATGGGAGGTTCCGTCAAGTCAGGAATACCTAGGCTGCTCCTGGTCTCTTCCGTCATCCCTCCCTGTGCAACATGGGATATCTTGCATAACATTTGTTTTTACACATTGCACATACACCGATATGCGAGATACACTACATGAACCAAAGTTATGTGTGATTTAATATTGCCTTTCAACCAGTGTAGTTATCACAGACTGTTTTGCACTTGTCAGTGCAACATTACAAAGCAATATGCAAACTCTGTCTAATTTTATAACTTTATTGTTCTGTTTTGCATTTTACTTTGTGTATGTGTGCATGCATATGACTCTGAGAGAATGTGTGTGCACAATCTGATGGGTTTATAAAGGTGCTGGCATCACAAAATAATTTGTATCCATTTTCCATAACAATCATACTCCAGTTGCAAGCACATTTCTGATCCTTAATGCTGTGTCAAAGCTGGGTTTTCATAATCAAAATAGTAATCTTAATGTTCTTCATAACTAAAAGAAAAAAAAAAAGAGTAACATGTGTCACTGAATGGCTAAACTAGGGAAAGAATAATTCCTTATCAAAGTGTTTACACCATAAAAACAGAAATGCTAATTCAAGTGGATAAAAATGAGAAAGATTAACATTACATTACAGTCTGAGTAATTACAAAGTGGAACAAATAAGTAGTGGGGGAAAACAAGTGCAGGTTAACAATTCTTCAGTCGTTATAGTAATGACTTGGCAAATTACAAAGTGGAAAGAGAAACCGTCTGATTTCTGCATGCTCAATTCACAGAAAGAGCATTATCAAAACTACAGGGAACAGAGACTCTTTACTGCTTGTGCGGTCATCTAAAAAGTTGTTGAAGTTGAAATGGGGTTAGTAACATCATGTCTGAGTGATCAAAGCAGACAAAGGAGTTACATTAACTTATACATGGGTTAAATTGGATTAACAAAATCTGTATAAAACTAAGAACAAAGTCAATGCAAAAATAATCAGACAAAATCCTCTGGGTGAGGGACGCAGCATGAGTAACCAACTTTTTTTTCTGTCCCATCTTCTGTACCACCTCAGTGGCAGTGCACCCAGGCTGCTCATTCCGACACCCCGGCCCGCCTAATCCCAGCACCAGCTATCCACAGGGAGCCGTCAATGTCAAGTCATCAAGAGGCAACCCAGCCAAGGAGACACTGTACTGCTGCCAAGTCACTTTAGTGGTGTTCAGTGGCGCCTGTTCTGATCCAACATCCACAGGGCACCACCTACTAAGCCCCTACTGACGACAATAATTGCTTAGTCATGGATCTGGCATGAGTGAGCTCCCTCTCCGGAGGGCGCAACAATGTCCATCCAACAACAGCCCCCTGGACTCGCCGATACCAGAGACCATGATGGAATCAAACCAAGGCCACAGACGTGGAGAGGACATAGAAACTGAGGTCACCATGAGAGCAGGGCATGAGGGGACACAGAATTTGAGACTTTTTTAATGCTAATCGATGAGAATGAGGATGATGAAGATTATGCTACAGATTTCCATTCTGGTCTGAGACTGCATGACAGGGCTGTACTCTGTGCTTACTTTCATGATATGTCCCGGCATCAACCAGGCCCGAGAGAAACAGACACCCACAGTTTTGTTCAGGAAATTTGAGCAACACTCTCAGAGATGCATCCATTTACTGAATGAAACCTGACTGTGTGGTCTCAGTCTTCCCAACTGGGCCTGTAGCAAACTTAACACTGGGTAGGAGCCGGTCGGGGTAGAAAATTCCCACATGGTTCTGATGGGAACCAAAACCCACAACCTCCCAGCCAGGAGTCTGCAACACTCACCACTTTGCCTTGGCAGCTGGTAACTTGTATTCATTTTGAGAGCAAACAGACAATGAAATTGCAAAAAAATATAAATAAGAATATTGTAAATTATTGTGTCTAGATTCTATCTGAAAGTATGCAGTAATGATGAATTCACATAGATAGATAGATAGATGATACAGATATGTCAAATACGTGAAGAGGTGCCTAAAGAACTGTAACTCACAGCAACGAGTTCACGGAGAAGCTTGTCAAACCTGACGCGACCTTTGTCATCAGTGCTGCCACCACAGGACCATGTCAGGGCAAAGAAAAACATGCTCTGCAACAATCACAGACCACACAACATGTCTGGAACAATCTTATGAGACAGCAGATAGACAACAAAACAAGAAAAAAAAATTCAATGTTCAAACACATGAAAAAAACAACAACCCAATAAGCATCCTGACAGATGATACCACTATATTCAACTACGGGCATGCAACAACCTCCAGGTATCAGCACATAGGCGCTGTCAATCAGTTTTGATTAATGGGTATGAAAAAGATTTTAATAATTCAATGAAAACATGTTTCAGCATAAATGTCATTCCTCGTGCCCTTGACCATAATCATGCTATATGATGTGCATTTGTGGAGAGAATCTCTTACTTCCTACCTCGACTGGAACTCTGAAGCTCATCATGGGCAGCCATATTCCAATTACATAGTTTATGTCTAATTACAACACATGCATGAATGTTTGGGGTCTTTTTTGTTTGTTTTTGCTGCTAGTGTCATCCATTCCACAGGCATACAATGGTCTACTATTTAAATTATACAAAGGATGAAAAGGAATTTGACATGCATGCAAAGTCACTCATGGTACCTCAGTTTAAAGGCTCATTAAAGAGCCTTGGAGGATGTTACAGTCACTACAAGTGTTGATTCGGGAGAGACAACCTCCAATAACCTGGTTGTCTCATGCAGAGATTGAACCCAGTACCCTTGAATTAAGACAACAATGCTTTAACCACAAGGCCAGCCATACCATAAACCTGTTCAAAACAGCAGGCAACTTGACATCTTTGACAAATGATACACAAGTACAGTAACTCTTGCTCAATTGGTGAAACAACTGAAAGTATCTGGGCTACTAATGAGGAAAAGCAAAAATCATTGAAATTCTAGTGGAGTCCAGCAGATGGGCTCAATTCTCCCCAGTAAAAATGTTAAACTTGCTTTTCAAATGGCAAAGACTGACGCAAATTTGAGCCTTGAGTGGTGTGTGGTCCACTTTTCTGTTCAGTCATCACCAGGTCCATTTGTTCAGTTTTGTTGATTTTCACCACAGTAATGTTTTGTCTTCACATGATATAAGAGCATGACATCATTTTGCTTCCCACAAAGTAGGCAAGATGGAAACATTCTGTTTCAGCAAAGAAGTTGATGTAAGATTTTGAAACATCAGCATCGTCTGCTAGCAAATCAAAAACGTGACCAGTATTCAAAGGACTCCACTGCTTACTTTTTTCTTCTTCCCTGTTCTTTTTTTTTTCTTGTGAATTCTTATGTTTGCATTTGGCTAAAATCCACAAATTCATGAAAAAAATGGGAGCCCTGAAGTATATCTTAACTCCCCGAGTCCCTTTTCCCAGAAAAACCATGTCAGCATGTCAAATTTGTCCAACTGACCTCCAGCCAGGTGATGATCTCTCGCTCCTCCAACTGTGCAACGACGCCTTCATCCTGGAACTCGTCCATCAGACAGTCCATCAGGTTCATCACCCCCTTCACCAGGTTGGCATCTGTGGTGGGGGACAACTCCTGAACACAGACACATGCACAGACACACGCATGATTCCAAATGTGATTGACCTATAACTACTGTTAGTGCTGATTTTTTTAAAAAATCTAATAAAACACGATAAATGCTATCTAACATAACTTTTGCATCAAGCATGTAACAGAGGAGTGATATTTTTTATAATCATGTAAAACATCCTGAAAATTGTAAGACTGGATGAATATATTCAATGTTGCAAAACCTACTGGATGAATATATTCAATGTTACAAAACCTTTGAAGGTTTTAAGGATAAAAATTTTTAAAAAAAGATAAACCTATCTTGGATATCAAGATATACAGATATTAAAAGATTTAGGACACACACACACATATGCCCTTTTGTATATATGTGGGCATGCAAAGACACATGCACCCTTGCTGCCAAAATCTGGTCGAAGTCCTTTATAACAACTGTTCAATGTCAAGATTCTTAGCTCTGGTATACTCTACTCATCTCTGGCATACTCTCCAAATTTCTACAGACCCAGTGACCATCACATTGCAGCCAAAACAATGAACATTTTTTCTTACATATAATTCAGTTCTTTATGCTAGTTAACCTTTTCTTGCACTTTACCATCAGTCTTTATCATTCTACATGTCAGCCCAGCACCTGACTTAGTTTATTCACAGTTACACTTTCCAGCTGGTAACAAAATGTGTATGCAGTGTGAGCTGTTCAAACAGCTGGTCTTACCTTGACATGCTTGCGAATCAGCACCAGGCAGGGATCAATGAACCTTTCAAACAAGTCGCTGATGGTAGACTTGTGCATTTCTGTCAGGGTGCCGGGAAGAGTGTTCTGCCAGATTTGACCAGCGGCTGCCAGCCCAGAGTAGAGGGCTCCATGTAAATCATGCCACAGCGAGAAACCTGAGCAAAGGTCAAAGGTGGGGATCACCATTTCTTTCTTATATTCTATGCTTGTCACCTTATCTTAAAACTACTCATACAAATACACCTTGAGAATAAACATCTACACATATACCAGCAAACAAACACACACTCACGTACACACATGCAAATGTATATACAGAAACATGACTTGACTATGCAGCTATTTTTCAAAATAACAAGGGCAGTGGAGGTTAATGAGCATTCTCTCAATGAAAACCGTCCTTTGGGACCTCAAAATTTCTTTTGATAAACAAAAAAAAATGTGATGCTTCACATATTGATAGCCTCTGTAAAAGAAAATGGCCATGCAGAGTTAGAAAGATGGTCAGACTCTTGCGTTCTAAAGAGGAAAAAAAATGCTATCAATGTGATCCAACACTGATGATAAGTAATATGATATACAAGAAAATATTTCACACTTGAAGTCAATGTAAACTACAGTCTCAGCAAATGAATCGCAAACAATGTCCAAAAATTCCAAGAAAACGTGCACCAAAAGCTCAAAGAATTCACACAATTCCACAGGACTGCAAACCAGAGTCTGTGTCAAAATACAAATGCCCTTAAACCCCTCATGAGAGCTCACCGTGGCAGGTGAGGCAGCCTCCAAATCCATGGGCTCAAAGATGAGGTTGGTGGTGGGGGCCAACTGGATGATCTCACCGCTCATCAGACACAGCTTCTTGTTGTCATCTAGCACTGTGTTCATGTTTTCGATCCAGATGGCGTCCACAGGGCCATCAAACAGCAGCCACTTGCGATCAGGAGTCTGTGATTATACAACGCCCAAAGAGTTTTGAAATGATAAAGCTGAGAAAATACAGTACAATTCATACAGAATATCAAAACACAAATGTGTACTAATATAATTATAGTCAGACTTCCATAGCAGTACAATTCTTGTGCAAACCTAAAAAAAAAAGGCATAACTGTGCAATTCAAAGAGAAATCTGGATTAAAAATATCCTACAATGGCTGATTTGCTGGTAACAATAGTAACAAGCATAGCAGAATACAATGATTGTTGCAGATAAGCAAAGGATTGTATGTGGTATGTGTGAGCTTGTAAGCATGTGTGTGTGTGTGCATGTGCATGTGCATGTGTGTGTGTGTGTGTGTGTGTGTGTGTGTATCAATACCCAAGTCTATCTAATGTTGTCATCTTCTTTTCTAAGAGATACAGACAGATATTTAGCTACAAAGAGAGAAGACAAAAAAAAAAGGAGGAAGACTGGTAGAGACAACAGAATAAAAATCCATTCATCAGGTAACCACACATTGGATGTTTCCAAGCTCACCGTGGATGTGGCAAAGGCTCTGTAGCTGACGGCCAGAATGCCGTCCGACCACTCGTGGGACACAGGGTCAAAGCAACCGTACAGCTGACCCATGGTGATGGCCTTGGGGTTCAGCACTGTGATCTGCACCTTGTTCTCCTCCATCAGACCCTGACACACACACAGAGACACAGCACAATGCACATACAGAGGGGGTGTTGGCAGGTGGTGTGATGACAGGGCAGTACGGGGTGTATGGATGGGTAGATTGGTGGGTAGGTGCAGGCAGGTAGGTAAGTTAGGTACGCAGGTGGGAGGGTAGGAAGTTAGGTAAGGAAAAAGGAGTAGATAGGTAGTAGGAAAAGAAGTAAGAAACTCAGTTGGTTGGTAGATAGTTTGATGCGCAGGTAGGCAGGTGATAGATATGTGGGTAGATAGGCATGTACATACAAACATACATGCATACAAACCTACCTACTTTTGTATGTACATACATGCGTATGCATATACACACATTCATTCATATGTATGTAATGCATGGAAATTAACTTTCATTCTTATATATGCACACATCATGTATGTATGTACATAAGCTTAACCCTGACACATCCACATACATGCGTCTTGGTGCACACACATGAATGAATACAGAATAGCTGTACTATATACACACATGCTAGAGACAGAATATACATGTGCATGCATACACAGCAACCTTCCCTCCCATTCAAATACGCATACATAAAGTCCACCAAATGTTTCTTGCATACCACCTTCCCTCCCATTCAAATGCACATACATCAAGTCCAGCAATTGCTTCTTGCATGCCCACTACCCAACACACAGGTAAGTGAAAGGTACATGGAACAAACCAAGGAAGTTCTTTAATGAAAGACATGAAAAACCCGGACTCTACATGTCTGTTATTCACAATTTATCATCCCTGGTTTTTTTTTAATCTCTTTTTGTATGTGTGTGTGTATATCATACGCTCTCTCACACACACACACATACAACAGCACACTTGTTCATATGCACATACATAAATATGATCAGCCTACTTATGTAATCACCTTTTCATTGATATCTCCCAGTGCTCCAGCCAGTGTTCTGTAGGCCGACGTCTTACCACCAAGTGGTTCTCCCACAATCATGAAGCCGTGACGCACAATCATCATCTCATAAATCTGGAACATTCAATGGTCAGAAAAAGTTGGGATGCTAAAGTATGACTTAATAAAAAGGGTAAGGTTTGAGGGGAGTTGTTGGTTGTTTTGCTGTGATGATGTTTGTGTTGTTGTTTTTTATACGAGATTAGCAAATACACCAGATGCTGACTTTTCTTTTCTTTCTCTTTTTTAATATAGAGCACTTTTATTTCTTTCCATTTGTCCAAATCTTTTTGAAACCACTATTTTTTACTGCCCGAGTCACTTGAAAATTAAGAGAAATCTCAACAGGTGAAAGCATTGCACTGAAAAAAAACTAGCAACATGGAATTCATAGAATAAAGAACACAGGAATACAAACAATCACTAGCATGTAACCCCTAAACATAACATACACACACACACAAAAGTGTGCGCGCAAACCCAGAAGATGATTCCTTGTGACACAAATAGATAAGTCACTTCTGCATCACTTGCATGAGTGCCCTCCCTTGAAACATTCTTGCCAGCATTCTAGTCGGTGAGTATGAACACTGCATCGTAAGTGGACAGACCACGCTGTGTGGTTGGGTAAGAGAAGTGAAAACACCCTATTCTCCATCACCTACCTGCTGTATCTTCTCCAAGAAGAAGTCGGTACACTGCAGGTTCATCTTTTCACAGTTCTCCTTTACCGCCTCGTTCAGCACTTCATAGTCGGGTGTAGGCAGCTTGACTCCAGGGAACAGATCGGAGGTGATGCCGTCAAACAGAGGCAGATCATGGTTCAAGAACTTGGGCAGGTTGACATCAATGATGGAGCGCAACATCAGAATGTTCTCATCTTCTTCTGGATATTTCAACTGTCAACACAAAGACATATATGCTTATGATCTTAGATGCCACAGCAAAGTTTGTCTTGTAAAAATTTTAAAAAGTTAAAATTGCTGTTTTTTGTTTTTTTTTTCCCAATCCTAAATTGCACATTTAAAAAAGAAACGAAAAAGGGGAACTGAGAGATTTTAAAAGTTACAAGTCATGGGCCCTGTAAAACCCAAAGGGAATTTCTGCTAAATACAAGTTTCCGGGGGCCCGGGGAAAATTTTTGGGCTGTTTTAAACCCAAAAATTATCCCCCAAATAAATCAAGTTCATTCATATCACGCTGGAAAAAAAATTATATTTGAATGTAAAAAAAAAAAAAAACCTGATGACCCCCCGAAATCCCCAAAAAAAACATCTGTTTAAATTTTGGTTAATAACTGTATTCCAAACCACACGGGCCAATTAATAAAAAAACACTGACATTTATCTTTCATTCTTTATAAAAGTTGGAAAAGATTAACTTCATCTGTAGTCACTCCATTTTAAAATTTGTTTTTTTTAATTAGGGGCTACTATGAAAATGACGCAGAAAAAAAACTCATGAGAAAGTTGTTAAAGAATGAATTATTGATCCAAGAAGAAAAATTTTTAACAATCATTTCTGAATTTCCACTTTAAAAGTAGAAAGTCTCACCCTGGATTTGGAAAAAAAACTCATCGAGACAAATTTTTCTTACCAAAGGGCGGGAGCCCTTTAGTGGGGCAGCCGATTTTTCAAAACTATAACAGAAAAGGAACTCAAACCCTTTCCCAACTCTTATTAGGGCAACTGTACACTGTCACTTTTCCCATCCCCCATTCAGGGACAGCTTTTACTCCTACGCACCCCAAAATCTTTCCAGTCAAAAAAAAGGGCATTTCCAAAATGTTTTTCTTCCCCCCCTCTCCTTCGGGAAAAACACTTTACTACATCAAAACAAAAAAACTTGTAAACAGATTTTAAAACCTGTACCCTCTCCCCCGCACTGAGAGACAAAAAAAAATCTGCACAAATGTTTTCCCCTCCCACCCCGAGAGCCCAAATCAATTTTCACACATGTATTTTCCCTCACACAGGAAGCCCAAATAAAATTTTCACACATTTATCCCCCACCCCGAGAGATAAAAAAAATTTTTAGTTCCCTTCTATAAAGCAAAGGGCCCCTTCCCTTTCCCCGTTCCCCCAAAAATTTCCGGCCCCGGAGAATACAAAACTCCCTTAATCACTGGGGCCCCTTGCCTCCTCAAGAAAAGTTTGCTTTCTAAATTTCCCGTCTCTCTCTCTGAGACAAAATCCCCCCTCGAACTCTCCTGTCCGGGGAGAAAAGGTCTCGACTTCTCTTCCGCGACTTTTTCCCTTTCTCTTGCGAAATGACGAGCTTCCCCTTCCTCTCCCTGGAGTTGGTACTGGCTGGGGCTGAACTCCCGGTGTTTTTCCCCACCCCAAATGGCCATCTTAAAAACCCCCTTTCAGGGGGTAAAAAGTGAAGGGTGGAGGGCAAAGGGGTTTAAAGGGTGCGGGTAAAGGGTTTAAAGGGTAAAGGGCTGAAAAAAAGAATAAGGTTGGGGTAAGTAACCGCTTCTCTTAAAAACATAGAATTCTTTCTCTCTTCTTTAAGTTTTCCCCCTGTATTTTTCCCCCAACTATCTATCGCCATTTGGTAAGGACGGGTCAGAAACGGGGACCACCGTCCGAAGGTTCGAGTTTTTAGGCCATCTGCGGGGTTAAAAACTGACTTTTTCCCCCCTTCCCCTGGGGAGGCTATCAGTGTTAAAAACCTTTACCCCACCTTCCCTTCCCACCCCTTTTTAAAACTATAAACAGTGGCATTTTCCCCAATTGCCCAACATTCTTTTTCCTTGAATGAGCCCATACTCAAAATTATTTTGGGGACGCCCGCACATAGTCAACCCCATATAAATTTTTTTCCCTTTAATTGGGGCATGGGGAAAGATTCTTATCATTTAAACTAAATGGGGGAAAAGCGTCAATCCCTTTTGATGTGGGGCTACGTCCCAGGGACACCCCCCACCCTGGGATGAAAAAAATTTTTCTAAAAATTTTTTTAAAGGATTACATTCACTTAAAACACATTTTTCACCCTTGAATCCAAAAATTGAAACCCATCACCCCTGATTCCCCAAATTAATAATAAAACCGTTTTGAATCAATCACCTGACCCAATTTTTAAATTTAGCATATTTAAAAACTTTCAATCTCTCTAAAAAAAAAAAACGTCAAAATTTTGATCCCAAATTTTCCACAAGTACTTTTCAAAAATTACATGGATAAAAAAATTTAGGGAATCAAAAATTTCCCAAAGCCCCAAATTGTTTTTCATACTTTAAAAGATGTGAAGCACATTTTCCCTTAAATCTTTGTCTCACATCATATTTTTTTAAAAACCCTAATAAAAATTTAGAAAATTTCCAAGGAAAATTTTTCTCAATGGGACATGAAAAACAAAAAAAAACCTATTTTAAAAACATAATTTTTTTTTCCCCCCACATGTAATGTTATAGTCCATTTAAAAGGGTCCCCATGTTTTCCCCAATTGTTGACAATGAACAAATGAAAAAAATTTGGGTTTGTCTTTTTTCCCCAAAATTTCAAAACATGAATATATACATTTCTAAAGAGTTTTTTGGGCTCACCCCACTTTTACATATAGTTTTTAAATTTTCAAAAAAAATTAGCCCATAAAAGTATTTGATTTTTTCCATTGTTTCCCAAAGTTTAAAAAAGTTTAATCAACATAAATTAGTTGTTTGCTTGCAAAAAAATAGTCACTTCAATAAGAAAATTTATGATAAATTTCCCCCTTGATTTAAATCGCCCAGTAGCTTTCCCCAAAATAAAACCGGCCAAAAAGGATCAAAACCGTAATCCTTAAGAAAGAAAAAAACGGGGAATTAGTTTTTCCCCTTTTAAAAGACTTTACATTTGCCCCTGAAAAATTCAGGGCACGGACAACAAATCTCCCCATGACATTTTTGTGTTCCAGGCCTGGTTAACGAAAAAGGGAATTTCCCTGCAATCCCAAAAGGGCCCAATTTAAAAAACCGCTGTTTTTTCCCTTTAAACGTTTTTCAAGAACTTTCCAGGGGTTTTTGGGTCAGTTTTTAACTAAAAAATTTTCCCCTTCCGGGCAAAAACCTGGCGAACTTTCACATGCCCATAAAAATTAGCCAAGACCTCTCCCCAATAGTGGATATTTCTCCGTGTTTTTTTTGAAAAACTTCTTACTGGCGAAATTCCCACTGGATGTAAAAAGCACTTTTTTTTTGCAACAGTCCCGTCCCTTTCCCTTTAGAACTGGCAAAAGTTTTTAAAATAAAGTCTTGAGAGGGAGGGTAACAATAAAACGGGGAAATGGGGTTGGGGGTGTTTTTGAACACACCCCCAAACCCTTCTGGCACCTTCAGCCCACAATACTTTTGTTCTTGTCCCTTTGGGCATTTTCGTAAAAGGGGCCGCAGGGACGCAAAGGGGGGTACATATCGTCTATGAAAGAAAACCCATCCGATTAGTGCCCCTGATCTGTTTCTTTGAAGGGGGTTTGTGGGGAAAAAGGAAAAAATCTTTTCCCTTTCTTTCCCTTTTGGCATCTTTTTTCCCACTGAAAAAATGGACCCAAAAACTCAAGTTTGAAAACCGGAAAAAAAATTTTTGAGGGCCCTTTGGGCAGTAAAACCAAAAAACTTCTGAGTCTGAAAAAAACAGCTCGAAATTTTGAAAGGAGGTCCCCCATGATTTTTAAACCAACAAATGTCATAAAAAAAACCTGACTGCCCCCACATTCTGGGGGGTTTCGGGGCCGCATCTTTTCTGGCAAAAGAAGCTGGGGATTTTAAAAACCCCAAAGGGCTTTTTCGTCCACGGGGAAAAGCCCAAAAGGGGGTTTTTGAAACGCTGTCTTTTCCTTGTCAGCTTCACCCGGGGAAAACGGGAAAGAACCCTTTAGTCAGTCTACTTTCAAAAAAATTTTTCCCTTTCCCAAGAGCTGACACAAAAGTTCTTCAATTCTGGGTTTGGCCGGCATCGAACACCGTGATTTTTTTTACTTTTCTGAAATTTATGCAAAAACGCACTGACCCCTCAGGTTTGTCCACCAATACCAGGGGAGCTGTACGGAGATGTAGGGGTTTTCTATCCCCCTTTAAATCCCCTTTAAACTTTTAAATTTCTTTTCCTCAACCCCTCTTTTTTTGCAAAGGGGAAAGGGGTTTGGGTTTGGGTTTCCCGCATGGTATTTCAAAGTTAATTTAATACTTTGGGGTTCAATCCTTTTAAAGTACCGGGGGGTACCCGTAAACACACCCTGAAAGTCTTTAAAAAATTTGTTTTTTGGAGTTGTTTTTTTGGATTGAAAGACAAATCTTTTCGACAAACCAATCCCATGGGTTTCACCTTTGTTTGACAGAATGGGAAAGGGGGAACAACCCCACTGCACTGGTAGATGTTAACACCCCTACATTCGCTTTTTTCATAACCCTTGATTGCCCCTTTATGTTACATTGGGTAAAAATTTCCCACACTGAAATTTTCCTTCATTTTGACCATTTCTGACACAGGACAAACCAACTCAACCGAGGGTTTGATGGCAACATTTGTACGTTCAACATACTTTTTTTAAAAATTTCCCCATGAAAAAACTTCTCAGTGTTTGCCATTTTAAATTTAAAAATTTTACTTCAGAATTTTTTTTGGACCACCTAAAAAAGGCCCCTTTTCCACTAACACAAGCTTGTTTTTTGTTCATCAGTTAGTAGCCAAGAATTTTTCCCCTAAAACTGAAGGAACGGGGCTTTGCTTTTCTGTCTGCAAAAAACCTTGTACCTCTTTTTTTCTATAATGCCGGTTGGCAAGCTCACATGCACCCTTTTCAAACGATTAGCTTTAAAAACCTTTTTTGGTAAACATTTTACTGTCAGGTTTGTCCGTCTTTGGGGTCCAGGGTGAAATCAATAGACCCAAAGGCCCCCTTGGTGAGTGCCGAAAAAGAAGCTCAAATGGTAAAAAATCCCAGCGTTTGTTGGGCTTTTCCCCCTGTATGAAAAAAGAAAACCCGGTTGAAACGACCCCCTTCCGGGGGCTCTTGCCTTAAACCCTTTCTCAACGGGATTTTAAAAGTTCCTTTGAAACTTTTCAACCATGCCTTTTCTTTGGGGGAAAGATTGGCGTGGTTGAAATGGAAGAGTTTGAAAAACCATCTTTTAAATTTTTTCATGAGTAAAAATTTGGAATTTGCGTTCCCAAAATCCGAGAGAATTTTTTCTGGAAGACCCATCTGGAAAAAATTGCAAGAAGGGGCTTCAGCCGACAAATACTGTTTTTTTTTTCCCTTCAGGGGAATCGCTTCGGGAAACCCTTTGTTGCTGTATCCACCAAAGCAAGTTATAGCGATACCGAAGAAGACAGTGGTACGGTCCAACAAATCAATAGCCCACCCTTTCCCAAATGGCGGGGAAAAGAGAGGCATTTTTTGCAAAAAGGGGCACATGGGGGCGCGACCTTTCTTTTGGAGGGCTTTTGGCAGATGTACATGAGCGGGGAGTATTTCGTAACTTTCCTTTTTGAAACCCCGGGCCAAAAAAAAAAAATCAAAAACCTCTTTAAGGGTTTTTTTGATTTCCCCAGTGACCCGCGAACCAAAGCATTGGCCCGGGTTTCAGTTTCGTTTTTTCTAAGTGGTTTTTTGGGAACCCCAAAAATTGTCTGTTGTCCTGGGCCCGGGACCACCCGTAAGAATGTCAGAGTCAGTTGTAAGTTGGTTTTTCCGTTGGTTTTTTCGTAAATGAATTTTTGTTTGCAGCGAAAAATATTTTCGTCAGCGTCTCCCCTTTTCCCTGCATTTCTTTTTAAAACAACTGGGGTAATCTGGAGTTCATCCAGTTTTGAGACTTTTAGCGGCCCTTTTTAAGCCTTTTCCCCGCTCGGGGCGTTTGATCTAGTACCACAAAAAAAAAGGGGAAAAAACGATCCCCCAGCAAACCCCCATGAAAAGTAGCGACACCTGGCAAATTGCCCAAGATCCCAAATGCAGGGCTGGGTTATCAATAAAAACAGGCGGGAAGAAAAACCGGGTATTTCGGTTTGTCGCTGAAAATTTTTCCCCGCCAGCGGAAACGTTTTAATCTTGCCTCCAAACGACCTAAAACTTTTGGACAGGTTGAGGTACTGGTCTTTTAAGGACCCAAAAGGGTTTTCCCTACACCACAGATTTCAAACCCCGTGTCTCGCAAAACCCAAGCCCGCAATTTCCAAATTTATGGGTGTTTTTTTTTAAAAACCCGGGCCACAACAGTTGATTGGGGCCAAAACAAGGCCCTTTTTCCCCATTTAAATGGAGACAAAAGCGGGTTTTTAATATTTGGTTTGAAAAAGGGGAATTTTTCCCCAAAAGGAATTTCCATCACAAAAGAAACATCGGGATTGTCTGGGCGGCAGCCCCAAAATTTTTTTGAAATTCTGTTCTGTCCACGAATGGGCCAAAAGGGACTTTGGGGGTCGTTGTCCCGACCCCGGAACGTTTGCTGAGGGGGTAAGGGGCTTTCGGGGGGGTTTAGTATGGGATTTAAAGAAAGTTTACTCGAACCGCGGAAAGATCCCTGTCCTTCCCAGGGTAGGTATAAAACCCTTTAGGGCTTTAAAAAAACCCCACGAATTTTCCCTTTTTTGTAACTTTCCCCGTCCGAAAGGGTAGTAAAGGGCGCATGAACTCAAAGATGGAAAAAAATTTTCCCTTTCCCAGCCCCCCTTAAACTGGGGGAAACGATACAATACTGAACAGCCATCTGAAAAATTTTTCCCCCACGTTTTCAAAATTTCCTTTCTTTAAGGAAAAATGGCCCCTTCTTTTCTCACGCTCTGGAAAAGTTGTTCTCTAAGAAGGAGATCTCGCGTGATTGAAAAGTTTTTGTTCGTTTTTGAAAATCGATCCCTCGATCCAAAAAATGAAATTAAAGGAATTTAAAAAAGATGGAAAAGATTCTCCTTTTTTAGGGCCAAAAAAAACGGAAAAAGTTCGTGGGGAAAAAAAAACAGGGAGAACATTGAAATTTTCTTGAGGGGGTTCTTCTTTCAACTGATCCCCCAAATTAAATTTTGTTTCGCTGCAAGTGAGTGGTTTTCCCGTGTCCCAAAACCCCTACCTTTAAAAAACGACGCAATAACATGCCACTTTTCCTTTGGCCAAACCCCAAGACGTTGATTTATTTTAAATCGGAAAGAAAAAATATCAAGGCAACCCTTTTTTTCCCCAAAAAAGGGGGCAAATTTGGGAAAAATGCCCCCTTTTGGTTTAGGCTGGTTTGGGGAAACCCACTGGGGAAAGGGTTCCTCTTTGATGCCTGTATTCTTCTAATTTCAGCATCATCTCTTTTTTCTAAAAATGCCTTTAACTTAAAAACCCCCTGTATTTTTTTTTCTTTAGCTTTCCCCCTGTAGTCTATTTTTTTTCAGCTTCAGTTCCTCTGAAAACAATTTTTTTCCGCTTCCCCCTGGAGTTTATTTTCTTTTTCTCTCTCTTAGCCTTCTGCCCTATCGGGGAATTTTTGCACATAGTTAGTAAGTTTTTTTTCCCTCAAAACCCAAACGTTTTCCCCTTGGGTTTTAAAATTTTTTTTCAAAATCATCCATAATGAAACGTCAGATAAAACACCCAAACAATCTCAAAGTATTAATAAAAAAAAGGCGATATATGATGATATTATGTTTTTTTCAAAACCGTAATTAAAAGTATTTACAAATCAGGAAAACAATTTTTGGTTTTAAAAAAAAAACCGCTTTTCTTTAAAAAGGGTTTTTAAAATGAAAAACCAGGAAAAGTATTTTTTTCCAAAAAAAAATTTCAAATGTTATCAAATTTGGGAAATTTTCCAAAAAAAATTTAAGTTTAATACAAAACTGTTTTCCCCAAGAAAAAAAAATAAACACAATTAAATTTTTCTGAAAATAAATTTTTAAAAAAGTTTTTTGTTTTTCAAATGTTCTTGGGGGTCAGTCTTTTTTTCTTACTTAATTTTTAAACAATTTTCAAAACAAAAAGAAACCCCCTTATACAAAAAAAGAATTTTAAATTTACAAAAAAAAAATTTGGAAACAAAACAATTTTAAAAAAGGGGGGAAAAGAACACAAACTAGCGGGAAAACCTACCCAAAAATGAAAATGTTGAAAAAAAAACTAGATAAAGGGCCCATTGAGGGGGGGGGGGGAAGGGTTTTAAAAGATTTTGAAAAAAGGGGGTTTAAAAAGGGGAAAAAAAAAAGGGTACACAGGACCGGAACAGAAAAAGGAAAACAAGAAAAGCAAAAGAAACCCAAAAGACCCTAGGGTTCCCCTTTTCCCCCCGTGAAAATGGGGACGGGAAAAAATAAATCACTGCCCCAATATACACCACACACAGTAATAAAACAAAAACTAAAAAAACCAATCAATAAATCACATTTAACCCAAAATCAAAGAAAAAACTCGCAGCACCCCAGAAAAAAAAAAATTTTAAAAGAAAAGATGTTTATTTGGCAGAGCTTAACAAATCCCCCACCCACACTATTAGCGTGACGGAGGAAATTGATCCCACACTCGGGGGGGCAAGGGGAAAAAAAACAAAAATGAAAACAAAAGAAAAGCGAAAGAAAAGATATTTAATTTAGAAGGGAAAAACCCATTGAATTTCCCCCAAAGCCAAGTCCCCCTGCTAAAACCCCAGGGAAAAGGTTGGGGGTATTTAGTCCCCGGGAAAAGGGGACAAAAATTTTAATCCTTAGGGGAAGGACAGCGTTTTCCCCAAAAGCCCTGCCCCCCCTTTCTGCCAGGTTTTGGCAAGAGGGGGGAGGGGGCATCGGTCCTGAGGTTTTTGGGAAAGGGGCAAAAAAAAATCCTACCCAAAAAAAAACCCCTTAAAGGGAATTTTAAACCCCCCAAAGAAAAGTCAACCCCCAACAAATATAGAAAAAAGAAAAAAAAACAAACCCAAAAAAAAATATTAAAACCAATTTTTAATTAAAAATTTCTTCTTTTTTTTTCTTTTTCCCAAAAATTGAGGGGACAAATAAATTTCCCAGGTTTCAAATAAAACCCTTTCCCTTTTTTTTCCCTTTTCCCCAAAACCCTTTAGGGTACAAAAATAAATTTTTTTTTTTTAAACCCCCAAAGGGGACAAAAAAGAAATCTTTCTTTTTTTTTTTTTTGTTTTTTTTTTTTTTTCCCCCCCAAAAAAAGGAAACTAGCCGTTTAAATGGAGGGGGGGTCACCACAGTCACCCCTGGCACTCTTTCATACCCTCATTCATGACAGCATTTACTCCCTACGCACACGCAAACTTTCCAGTCCAAACCCAAAAGGGGCACTACCGAAAGTCTTTCTTTTTCCCCCCCTCCTTCAGGGGAAAAAACTTTAAAAATCATCACAACAACAACCTTGTAAACAGTTTTACACCTGTATTCTCTCCGCACTGAGGGGACCAAAAAAATCTGCACCTGTAATTTTCTCCCACACGACCGGGGACAAAAACAATCTTCAACACATGTATCTTCCTCCCCACGAGGAAAATTTAATCTTCACAAAATGTATCCTTTTCCCCCACAACCAGGGGATAAAATAAACTAGTTCCGTTTTTTAAAGCTATGGGCCTTCCCCCATTCCTTATCCCCCAAAAATTTCCCGGGCCAAAATAATAAACCCCCTAATCCCCGGGGGACCTCCCGCTCAAGGGAAAGCTTCCCCCCTTTCTCAAATTCCCGTCCTCTCTTTTGAGACAATATACTTTTCCCCCTCGAACTTTTCCCCGTCCTGGAGGGTACGATTTTCGCTTCTCTTCCGCGCTTCTTTGTTTTGCGAAAAAGACGAGCTTCAACTTTCCCCTCCCTGGGGTTGGTACTTTGGTGGGGCTGAAAAATACCGGTTTTGTTCCCCCAAAACCATGGCCATTTTTCAACCACCTCACGGGGGGGGAAAAATGAAGGGGGGAGGGCGAAGGGGAAAGGGGGGACGGGGGAAGGGTTTAAGGGTGAAAAGGGTTGGGAAAGGGTGAAGGGCTGAAACACGAATAAGGTTCCCTGTAAAATAAAACCGGGTTTTTCAATTCAAAAATATGAATTCTTTCCTTTTTTCTTTTTTTTTCCCCCTGTAGCTTTTCCCCCAAATATCTTTTCGCCACCTGGTAATGAACCCGGGCAGCAACGAGGACCACCCCCTTCCCCGACCGGTTCGAGGGGCCTAGGCCCCTGCTGGGGGTTTAAAAATGACTCTTTCCCCCCCCTTTTCCTAGGGGAGTGCCTACTCAGTGTTCAAAAAACATGACCCGACCCTTTCCCCCCCAGCCCTTTTAAATTTTCACTCAGTTTTCACTTTCACCCCAAAGACCACATTTGTTTCTTTAATGAGTCATCCACAATTTTTTTTGGGGACCCCTCCAAATAGTCAAGCCATATGAAAATTTTCCTTTAATTGTGGCATGGGGGAAAAGATTCATAACTAAAATACCTGTGATGGAGCCCCTTTACAGGCCCTTTAAAGGGAGGTACGTCACATTTCAAAGAACAGATTTAAATTTTTTTCTGTTAACCCCCCTTTTGCCAAACGAGGTATGTCTTACCACTTTCTGCCATGCCAGGTTCTACGACAATCCATTCAAGGAAAACAAGACATTACTTAGAATAAACCACTCTCTCCTAGGTCGCTGAAATAAGCTGGCAATTATCAATGGGACTAAGGAGGTTAAGAAATAGAACAAGAGGCACATGAAATGAACCAACCTTGAGGTTTCCAGCAGCAGTCAGTACAGACTTGACAGCCCTCATGCCATAATCATAGTGATGCTGGGAGGACAGCTGCTCTGAGCACAGTCGATACACAGCCACAATCTTCACAGACAGGGGTCGGGCTTGTACAAAGCCGCAGGAATACAGAGAAATCTCTGCAATCAGGGCGTAGTCTGGCACCATCATAGCCACTGTTCGGAACAAGGCCTGCACACAGCACAGAATCACGGTCCTGTGGACAACGGTTTTACTAACAATCTTTTGTGTGTAAATTGTGGCATCACAAACTAGTTTCCTTACCATTCTTTGGCAAAGGAAGAGATGATACCGTTCAGTACAATTCATCTGCTGATGAACAGGAAAACATTTACTTAAGTATGTTTTGGAGGATCCTGATAATTTAGCTTCAACAATCACAACGTATCCTTCAGATCTGGTCACCATTGTTTACACTGTATGTGTTTAACATGACAAACTAATGTTAGTCCTCAGTTTTGTGTTCTGTGCACTTGACTGCATTATATGTTCTTTCTTTTCAAGATGATCTTGGGTAAGTCATACCCTTCAAGAAAGAGCAGCCTTTTTTTCAAAGAGTCCCTAAAGTGTGATCCATAAATGAGCAAAATTCAAACATACCACAAACTTTACTTAATCAGTCATGACAATCTAAAGCACTTATCTGTGTTTACCTTTCTCATTTCAAAGACTTAACTTTTTACTATATTAAATCATTTTTAATGACAATACAAACAGTGAAAATATACTGACCTTCAAGTTATCAGGCAATTCAGATCGTCCTGCATACCCAGGGTTCATGGTGATGAAGACAGAACATGTGGGGTCTAGCCTGATCTCTGTGCCCTCAAACAGCAGGGTGTCTGATCCAGAGTTGATTCCTGGTACAGCAGAAAACGTTACTTTCTTAGCCTTCCTGGCAGCAATGGTTGTGTGATGTAGTAATTGAAAATATGATAGAAAGATAACGACAGGTGTTTTATACATAAATACACATATGCTCTTAAAAAAAGTTATATGCACTCTCTCTCTCTCTCTCTATTCATGTCAAGTGATCAGAATATACACACTGTTCCATCACCAGTGGATAGCAGTGGATAGTTCTGAACGCTCAGTGGTCATAATGTACACACAGCCCCCATGAACAGTAGACCGTTTTCATCTCTTTGAATGGTCAGACTACACCCACAGTCCCATGAACAGAGAACCATTTTCATCTCTCTAAACAGTCAGATATATGCACAGTCCCGTGTGCAGTGTTCTGTTCTTACCTCTCTGAATGGTCAGATGTCCTTAAAGCCATTCCTTATTGAATAAACTTTAAGACTGTGAACCTGGACCGTCTTGTCAAGATCATCTTGACAATCTTTGTCTTATTCTGAATTGCATAAATCTTTCAATTTGCAATCTAAGGTGGCCATGTTAGGCACTCCTTGTTGATCCTACGTTCATGGAGGAAAAAGCTTCTGTAAACTTACCCTCAAACATTTTAGGTTCACACAAATGGAGGAACCAAAATGATAATGATAATTACTGGCTTTTATATAGCACCTTAACTATAGATCAGTGCACTTACAAAGACATGTTGTCACACGCACACTCACATTCCCCATTCATAATCATAGAAATGGGCATAGGAACAAGCTACTAAACACTTGGAAGATTCTGGACCTAGAAATGCTATTTTAAAAGATGACTTTAAAGCTGGATGTGAAAGACACAAATGAAATGTCTAATATTGAGTGTAAGAGAGTTCCAGAGCTGGGGACCATAGACAAGGAAGGAGTGGAAGCCATAAGATTTACATTTTAAGTGGCTGAGTCAGAAGAAAAACAGAGAGAGCAAGATGGTGTGTACAGGGTAACTGGGTCAGAAAAAAAAAGCAGGGACAGTGTCAGTGACAATACTGTTGCAGACAGGCTATCTTATCACTAAGTCTTATGGAAACAAGGAGCCGCTATAGTTTCATCAATAAAGTGTAGATAACATTGAGCCTTCCCAGTAGAGTGAGCAGCAGTTTAGCTACAGTTTTTTTTGTTTTTGTTTTTATCAATGTAGCCCAGGCAACTACACAGAGCCTTTTCAGAGCTGTCAAACTCATACAAGAAAAAAGTCACATTCTGAACAGGTCAGCAAGCAGTAGTTTTGGACTTTCTGCCAAAGAGAGGGAAAAATTACTAAACATTGACCTTGAAAGAATGCAGGCAGTGACAAAATGTGTGCGCTGCATCTCCAGAAAGAAAAATACCTAAATCAGCCTATCCTTTGATGATCTGACTGATTTTGGTCACCTGTTGTTTCACAGAAAGGGAGGAGTCCATGAAAAAAAACTTTTTTTTCAAAATTTCTTAGAGAATTACATGTCATCATAGCCAACATCGATGGAAGGGGTCAAGGAATGTGACTGTGTAGTAGAGCCACAAACGATCAGAGCTACAGTTTTATCATCATTTAGTTTCAAAGTGTTTTATGCCATGAATGCTTTGATGTCAGTCAGACAGTCTGTATGAATGTGTTCATGTCTGATGATCTGCATGCTTGCTGAAGCTGAGCATCATCGACAAAGAGTTGATGTCTACTGCATGTTGCTTGACAGTACTGGAGAGTGGTGATGTACACAGAATGAACAATGCAAGACGTAGTTCTGAGTCATGGTGTATGCCTAAAGATAAAGGAGTTTCACAAAAAGTGAAGCGATTAACACAGACATACCGGGTATGTTCACCAAAGTATGACTGAATCCACTGCTGAGCATCTGAGAGTATGTTAGATAATTTCAAGCCAAAGGTCAGAATATACACACAGTCCTATAAACAGCACACTGTCCTCACCGCTCTGAAAGGTCAGAATATACACACAGTCCCATAAACAGCACACTGTCCTCACCTCTCTGAATGGTCAGAATATACACACAGTCCCATAAACAGCACACTGTCCTCACCTCTCTGAAAGGTCAAAATATACACACAGTCCCATAAACAGCACACTGTCCTCATCTCTCTGAAAGGTCAGAATATACACACAGTCCCATAAACAGCACACTGTCCTCATCTCTCTGAAAGGTCAGAATATACACACAGTCCCATAAACAGCACACTGTCCTCACCGCTCTGAAAGGTCAGAATATACACACAGTCCCATAAACAGCACACTGTCCTCACCGCTCTGAAAGGTCAGAATATACACACAGTCCCCATAAACAGCACACTGTCCTCACCTCTCTGAATGGTCAGAATATACACACAGTCCCAAAAGCAGCACACTATCCTCACCTCTCTGAAAGGTCAGAATATACACACAGTCCCATAAACAGCACACTGTCCTCACCGCTCTGAAAGGTCAAAAATATACACACAGTCCCATAAACAGCACACTGTCCTCACCTCTCTGAATGGTCAGAATATACACACAGTCCCATAAACAGCACACTGTCATCACCTCTCTGAAAGGTCAGAACATACACACAGTCCCAAAAGCAGCACACTATCCTCACCTCTCTGAAAGGTCAGAATGTACACACAGTCCCAAAAGCAGCAGACTATCCTCACCTCTCTGAAAGGTCAGAATGTACACACAGTCCCAAAAGCAGCAGACTATCCTCACCTCTCTGAAAGGTCAGAACATACACACAGTCCCAAAAGCAGCACACTATCCTCACCTCTCTGAAAGGTCAGAACATACACACAGTCCCAAAAGCAGCACACTATCCTCACCTCTCTGAAAGGTCAGAACATACACACAGTCCCAAAAGCAGCACACTGTCCTCACCTCTCTGAAAGGTCAGAATGTACACACAGTCCCAAAAGCAGCACACTGTCCTCACCTCTCTGAAAGGTCAGAATGTACACACAGTCCCAAAAGCAGCACACTATCCTCACCTCTCTGAAAGGTCAGAATGTACACACAGTCCCAAAGCAGCACACTGTCCTCACCTCTCTGAAAGGTCAGAATGTACACACAGTCCCAAAAGCAGCACACTATCCTCACCTCTCTGAAAGGTCAGAATGTACACACAGTCCCAAAAGCAGCACACTATCCTCACCTCTCTGAATGGTCAGAATTTGCTGGGCCACCACAGACAGCACCTCCAGATCAATGCGGTTGAACTCATCAAAGCATGACCACGCGCCACAGGATGCCAGACCCTGAGCATTCAAATAAAATACCATTCATAATACCCATGTAACGATGTCACTATTCTGTTTTCCCTAACATTGTCTACACGATAGGAAGACGGGGTTTCCCCTTGCGCTGCACATCCCACTCTGATCTTATATGTCTGTCCAATCCATGACACAATAAATAATACCCATTTACCGGAACTGTCCCTGTTGTGATAGCCATCTCCTTGCAGACCTATGCAGGCATCAGTATCATTGTTTTCTTTCTCCAGTCTGTCAACATATCAGATCTCTGATACACACACACAAATAATCATGAAATGAAGGAACATGTTTCTTATATGTGCCCTGTGATCTAACACTCCAAAGTACCTTAACAAAGATTGGTCTCTGTAGACAACAGTGCTAAGGCTGCAACATGACCAAGCTAGATGTTGCTGTGTGTGTGTGAAGGGGAACTGGAATAAATGTCATAAGAATAATGCAGCAGGGTGGAGGATGGAAGTCAGGGGAGGATGGGCATGGGGGAATGGATGTAAAGGGGATGGGCGTGAGAAAAGGGGGAGGTGGGAGGTTGGTGCAGGACTCACAGATGATGACAGAGAAAAAAGAAAAAATTAAATTACAATAAAGAAAAACCCAATCATATTCATTCATGAATTAAAAAGCAAAAATTAAGAATGGGCATCAGCCAGTTGATACATCAACAATAGAATGTACACAAACTGTAACATGAAATTCCTAACTAATTTTATTAATGTATGCAAACAGATTTAACAGATCTTTTCATATCCATAACCATAATATAACACAGACACATGCAGAAAATGACACAGCTTCAATATACAACAATATCAAATTTGTATATTGTGAGTGTCTGGTTGGTGATCATCGTGGTCCTTTTTTTCCCCAACCAACCATTCATTTTTTACAGACAAACAAGTTAAAACACAATGCAAATTCACATTACACAAAATACAACACAAATATACAGTACACAACAACAATAGAAATTTATAGAGCGCAAGCAAAGCACAACCACAGCACATGAACACAACACAAACTTAGAGTATTTTTTTTAACTTCTCCAAAATTTGATTCAGACATACCTTGAAAAATTTGCCCAGGGCAATGTAGTCCAGGCCATCAGAGCAGTTGAAGACAACACACTGCTTGGCCACGGCCTTGGCCAGATCCTTGGTGGTCTCTGTCTTGCCAGTTCCAGCAGGACCCTCTGGGGCTCCTCCCAGGTGAAGGTGCAGGGCTCCAAACAGGGTTCTGCATGGATAGGTCACACACTGTACAGTCCCTTATTTATAAACAGCCTACACCTCCACAACATCCACAACAAAGCTCTGCATGGGTAGGTCCACACTGTACAGTCCCTTATTAATAAAGAGCCTACAACTCCACCACAAAGTTCTGCATGGGTAATTCACAAACTGTACAGTCCCTTATTGGTAAATAGCCTACAACTCCACAACATCCACAACAGAAAGTAATGTACAATTTCATAGTGATACAAAACATCCAACTTCATAGTGATTCATACAAGGGCCCAACTCCAAATGACAGGTGATAGCCCAGATTTTATAATGGCACACACTAACTTTTAATTCCATCGTACAAGTGCTGAATTGATGTCTTTGCAAATGAGATGGGAAAGAAAAATCAATGTCGAAAAATTCTACACAAATAAAAAACACAATACACTAAAGTCCACCGTCTTATTTAAGAGCTGGTTCGCCATAAAAATGCTACATTTAAGTTTCCTACATATGTGCATGCACACACACACACCACTCACAACACACACACACACACACACACACACACACACACACACACACACACACACACAGAGATCCAGGTGCACATGCAGACCCCACTGACATACACACACACATACACACCCACATTCAGACCCAGACGCACACATACACATGCACCACACACACACTCACACACATACACAAATATACATACACATGCATGCAAACGCACGCACACATACATACACATAAACACATACATGAGCGCATACTACTATTACTACATCCCCATTCTCATAACAACACAACTGACCTGTAACACCTGTCAGTGAGTGGGGTGATGACAAGACGACCGCTGTTGCCCAGGTACTCATAGCCATACTTCAGCATGGAGTTGATCATCCTGGTCACCATTTGGTTGTCCTGTACATCCCACAGGAAATTCAACTGTATCCTTCTCTTTCCAAGTTTTGTGTTAAACTTTGGGTGCCAAAGTCATTGTCGTTGCACCAACCCCCAAAAGACTGGTAGCTCTTAATCGTATGGAAAAGGAAAGGTTAACTGTCAGTTCTGAAACAATAATCCTTTCCCTTTACTCTGCAAAAAGGAGTGATAGAACTGGTTCAGAATTTATGAATTTTGAAACCTTTGAAGACAATGACTGCAGAATCACCTGGTGCAGACAAGTGATGATAGCCCTGACATAGTCTCTGAGGGCTATCAATATGACTGGACTAGGGATTGGCGTATTCCAGGATAGCTGGTTTTGAATGTAAATTCAGAATTGTGATATTAGAAGAAAAAAACAAGCACAGAATGTAGATTTGTTACCAAAAAATTCATACAGAAATATAAAACAAGTATCGTATTAAAGAGCAAAAAAGCTGCAATAATAGTATGAGAACATGTCTGATCAGTTGAGTATGACATGGGTTACAATTTTTTTTGCAAATGAAAACTGTATCCACCTACTAAGAAGAGACATGGGATGGGCTAGGCTAGTGTCACCTGACAAAATGACCCGTTCTTACAGTTTTGTTGAATATGGCAGCGGTTGCTAACAGAACACTAATTAAGTTGATGCATTAAGAAAAAAAGTGTGTGCTACACACCAAATTTGCGTGAAACTTGGCAGAATTTTTTTTTTAATTGCACGCTTTAACATCAAAACTGAATTACAAGATTGCAAACCCTGCTGTTTTGATTTTTTTTTTTTTTTTTTTTTTTTTTTTTTTTTTTTTGCATTTGGGGTTCCTTTAATTAAGTCTGCTTTACCTCGCAATCACCAAACTAACTGAAGTTCTTTGTTGATAACCAAAGCACTGATTGCCAACAAGAATGTATTGCATCTTCCTTGCACATGCAGGCCTATATACAAACAATAGAATCTTCTTCTTCTTCTTTTTCTAAAATTTTTTTTTTAATAGGTACACATAAAGAAAGTATTTCACTGAACAACAGCGACATTACTTACAAACATCAAAGTGATGTAACATGTCACATAGTGTCCTCATAGATACATCATGACATTTAAAGAAAATATGTTACATAATCATATTTCAGTCATATTTTTCCATTTGATTCCCAAGGTCGCGGACAACATGCGAAACAAAGGGAATTATATTCTATGCATTATTAACATTGTTCTTGTATTAGTGTTATGTATGGAAACCATTTTGTCCCGTATTCTACATAATTCATCTCCAGTGTTGATTCTAGGATTTCAAAAAAGGGGGCCCAAGGGCCCCCTCCACATAAAAAAAGGGGGCCCATAGGGTGAAAATGGGAGGCCCTCAAAACGCGTGAAAATTCAGATTTTAAAGCTTAATCACAATGATTACATTATGGCCAAAGTAAACTAAAACAACAAAAAGAAACGAGTTACATTTTATTACAGAAACGCACACACACACACACACACACACACAAACACACAGAGAGTACACACACATTCTGACATACCTTAGAAGACTTGTCTTTTTCTGGTGGTGCATGTACTCAGCTGAGCTCCCTTCTTGGCAGTCATACAGCAAGTGAGCAAGTCTGTTGTCACCTCATCATAGAATCCAGCAACTCTAAGCCTACCCCACAATTAATTCAGTCTCTTTATATGAAGTGACCATCACTATTGTCAAGATAAATATACCATCAGTATCACCTTAAGAAAACCCTTTAACTGTGAAAAGTCACTGTGTACACCTTCACCATACACAACTGAAAAGCTTTAAATACATATGTAGGCCTACAGCCCACAGAACTCCATTCATTTCTTGTAGATCCTCCTATCCTTCTGTTGCTTCCACTCTGCTGCAGCAGCTGTGAAGTCATGGTCATTGATGGGAGGACCTTCACATTTGATGGTCATCAGCACATTGAGGCTGTCTTCTTTCAGCCTGTTTCTCCTGGCTGTCTTGATGGCATTTTGGGCACTGAAACCACGCTCACAGTCGGCAGTCGGCTTCGTTTTCACCATCTTCATTATCTTGCTGATCTTCGGGTTCACTGGCACTTTCAACCGTTTCGCCTCCGGCGTCGATCGGCTGAGACACGCTATCGCTTGACTGAGTAGCCGTAACGGTGGCTGTAGACTCATTATCGGCTTCCAGCTGATGATCTTTAGATATATCAGTGCGTTTTTTCTTCGTGAAGGCGAAAGAAAACAGAGTGTTTGGCTTCGCCCGCTTCATCGTTGAAGCCGACATGAGGACTGTTGAACTGCCAGTACCGCTGATTGGCTCAACTGCTGCTTCTCGGCCAATGAAACAATTTGGTAGAACGCGCGTTCGGCTAAATAATAATAATAATAATAATAATGGGGATTTATATAGCGCCTTCCACGGCACAAGGCGCTTTACAAAGGCAAAAAAAAATGCAATTGCTAAATGTAAAGAAAATGCATTGAAAAAAACGGCTCAGAAATGAAAAACAAAGGCTCTCTCTCATTCTCTCCCACGCGCACACACACTCTCACGCACAGACACACAATACACAACAGCCGCAACAAGCACAAACTACTAAGCAATCCACAAAATAACAAAAGTCAATCAACTATCTGGTAATGACTGTCTTCTTAGTATTGTTTGAAAAGGTAGGTTTTCAGGGAGTTTTTGAAGGAAGAAAAGGTTTGAGAATGTCTTAAGTCATAGGGGAGTTTATTCCAGAGTTTGGGAGCTGCGTATGAGAAAGCTCGTTCGCCATGCTGTTTAGTTACGATGGGGCGGTAACTGGGAAAGCGAAGGTCCTAGTGTCGTGGAGGAGCGGAGCGTACGTGATGGGACATATACTTGAAGGAGATCGGATAGATAGGCAGGGCATCGCCAGTGAAAATCTTGAAGCAGAGACAACAACATTTGTATTTAATTCTTTCTTCAACTGGGAGCCAGTGCAACTTTTCAGGAGAGGCGGGCAGGGTTGGGTCCTAGGAGATTTGCAAATGAGACGGGCTGCAGAGTTCTGTACACATTGGAGGGGTTTTGGATGACAGTTGAGGGACAGCCAAGGAGAACACAGTTGCAGTAATCTAGCCTTGAAAGGATGTATGATGAAACGAGAGTTTTTGTGGCGTCTTCAGTGAGATAGGGTCGAATAGCAGCAATTCGTTTAAGTTCCATGTAGGCAAAACTGACAAGTTTTTGTGACATGCTGTTTCATCGAGAGGTCACTATAAAGGGAGAACACCAAGGTCACGAACAGTGTTTGAAAATTCAATAGTGGTGGAACCTAATGTCAAAGAAGAAGGGAGCGGATCAGGGCCATGATGTGACCGCTTTAAAAACGGATGGCTTCAGTCTTCTCACAGTTTAATTTAAGCTTATTTGCTGACATCCAGGTCTCAATATCAGAAGTACAAGATTGAAGAGTAGAAACAAGGGGTGAGTAGTCATCGATGACAGAGGAATGGAGCAGCTGAGTATCATCCGCAAACATTTTGTGTGAAAGGAATGGCCGTGGATGACATTTAGACAATGGAGTGGTGTACAAAATAAAGAGGACAGGTCCCAGCACGGATCCCTGAGGCACTCCAAATTGGAGGTTAGTTTCATCAGAACGGTGGTCACCTACTTGAATGAACTGTTTCCTATCTAGAAGATAAGAACGAAACCAATTTAAGCTGTTTTCCCTGATGCCACATGTGTATTTCAACGAGAGAAAAGGATTTCATGGTCTATGGTGTCAAAGGCTGCCGAAAGATCTAGCAAAAGAAGGACAGAAATTTTGTTTTCGTCTAAGGAATTTAGAATATCATTGAGAATGCGAAGGATGGTGGTCTCCGTGCTGTGCCCAGGGCGATAGGCTGACTGATGTGGTGTGAGGGGGTTGTTTGAGCCAGATGGTCAGAGAGCTGTTGAAGAATGACTTTCTCAAGAATTTTGGATAGGAAAGGAAAATTTTAGATGGTCTGTAATTTTTAAGAACGTTGGGATCAAGACTGCTTTTCTTGAGTAGAGGTTTAACAAGGGCGGTCTTAAAGTCAGTGGGAACTGTGCCAGAAGACAGAGACTCGTTAAGATTTTGGTGATGGTAGGAAGGAGAGAGTCAAGGTGTTCAAAGAGGAGTGGGGTGGGAATGGGGTCAAGGTCACAGGATGTTTTCGCTAGACTGTGTGATGATTTTATCGAACAGTCTGCTCCGACACTGGCAGGAACTCACAGAGTGTGGTACCGTTTAAAAACAACAGACTGATCTGAAATATCTGAGGATGGGGAGAAAGCGTTTCGAATTGTCTGAATTTTATGGCGAAAAACTGAGAAAACAGACCAGGAAGCTGTGACGGCTCATGAGTGGACGGCATTACAACACTTGCAGCCTTACCCAACAGGCTAAAGGAATTGCTCAGGAGGCTATAACACACGGCAGCGGCGAAGCCGCGCTGGTTGTGCAAAAACGCGTTCGTTCTCTTTTTTTTGCGGCTTTTGGGCCGCGTCTTTCGCGATTTTTTTGCGGCCTTCAGAAAAATATTGCGGGAATCCCGCAAGGGCGTGCTCTAGAATCAACACTGCATCTCCATCGTGTACATATGTTTCTCGATATTATGTCTATAGCATAGTTCCTTAAAACATTATTAGGTTAGGTTTCATCTTATTAATTTTTACATTTGTATATGAAATATTTTCCCATTAAAATGATTAAGTCTAGCATATCATCTGTTTTTATTTTCTCATCAGTGCCAAACAATATAAGCTCTACATTAAATGACAATCTTTCACAGTGTGAACACTTCCTTTTTAGAATATTTTCAAGTTCTTTCCAGAAAGTATGTGCAAAATCACATTCCCACAAGTAGTGACTAATTGAATCTTTCTCTCTATTACAGAAATTACACATGTCACTATCCACAACCTGCATTCTTTCAAAATACTGTTAGTTACCAAAATTCTGTGACATATTTTAAGCTGGAACCATTTCAATTTTATTTCTTTTATTTTCTTAATTTTTTTTAGTACGTCTGTCCAATCAATAGGTATATTAAGGCGCTGTTCCCATTTCATAAAAGAGCTGATGTTTAAAACTTCAATGTCTTCTATGATAATATCATAGTGAATGCGTGCCCCTTTAGTGGCGCAACAAATTTTTTGTAACGCTAATGTTCTGTCATTACTGGTATACTGTCGAGTTTTATTGACATTTACTTCGCATAGTCTTTTATTGATTGTACGCAACTTATATAATTTAGAAAATTGACCTCAGATCCCAGCTTCTCTGACAGTGTGTGACGGCTTATAAAGTTACCATTGTCATCAAGTAAATGTTTAACCAAAATATATTATTCTGCATCCATTTCTTGTAAAAGAACGATTTATTTCCCACTTTGAACTTTTCGTTATAAAAAACAGCTTCAGTAGCTAGATCTTTGTTAATTTTTAATTCTGCACGGTTGCAAAAAAATTTATATGCATGAAAAACATCTCTCCAAAATTTATTTATTTTGCTTTGTAAAAATCTATCTGGTCCATATGAATCAAGGGCATCGATTTCAGGACATAATGAATGTAGTACTGTTTTCCATTTTCAATTTTGCACGTATACTTTCCTAATCCAGGTGATTTTTAAGGATTGGATATATATCTTAAGATTGGGTTTACCTAGTCCTCCTTTTCAAATATTTTGCACAGAATACTTTCTTTTAATTTTATCATTTTTGTTGTTCCAAACAAACTTGAAACACATATTTTGCAACATATCTATCTGAGAGTCTGGAGGGTTGGGCAGGAGGATCCACAAATATACAAGTTTTCATAGCACTAATGATTTTAGCACTGCTATTCTACCTAGTGGTGTAATTACTCTTTTTGACCATATTTTAAATAGATTTTTAACTTCTTAAAATTTATCTGTCACACTGATTTGAGTCATATCTGTCAGATTATTCGTAAATCACACCCCTAGGATCTAAAATTTTAAAGGGTTCCATTCCATTTTATATAAGGGTAAGTACGTGTTCGACAAATTCTTTTTTATCCCTAACCAAACATTAACGTTTTTTCATAGTTTAATTTAAGTCCAGATATTTGCTCAAATTCACAGAGATCTGTGAACAACTTTTCATATGATTTCTTATCTCCTTGCAGTGTGAGCTGTTTTGATTCTTCAAGGATACTACCATATAGACAAAATTGGAAGCAAAATTGTTGCTGTCACAAACTAATCTATTTTGATTTGAAAATCTGACAGGTCAGCAAAAATCTGTGGACAACATCATACTACAATAGATGCTAATGTGCTGTGAGTAATTCAAAAGGAACGGAAGATTGTTGTTTTGAAACTGCCTGATGAGCACAGTATCATCCGTCTCAGCCTTGCATGTGCTGGTCAGTAGTGACTACCACCAGAATGAAAGCGGTAATCAGACCCCATTTACCTCATTTACACTGTTCTTACACAAAGGACAAAAAGATGCACAAAAGACTGTTTAGGAATATATCTACCACAGAATTATCATCTTTGTGAATATCTAGTTTGAGATGTTCACCTGTAATTTCTTTTTTTTCAAGAAAAAAAAATCAGAAAAAAAAAATTTACCCTTTCACCTTGCGCATGCATATGTGCACTTGTACAAAAGAAGAACCAAAAGAAAACATGTGCACTCACACACACACACACACACACACACACACACACACACACACACACACACACACACAACACACATGTACCCACACACTGCGCACACTTACACACACACACACACACACACACATATACACACAACACACACACACACACACACACACACACACACACACACATATCCCCCAGTGCCCACTCTACCTCCCAGTAGTATCGGAGCTGAGACAGCCAGTTGAAGTCAAGTTCATTGGACACCTCGTCCTTACACAGCTGGGCCAGCACATCTCTGGAGTGGACCTCCAGCACGATCATGGCCTGCAGGGTCACACGGTTCTGCTTGGACAGCTTGCCACGCACCAGGGCCACAATCTGATCGATCTGTTTGTTGTTCACCTCCAGGTAGTCTTCCATGGCCTTCTGACCGTTGCGGATTGACTCGTGAACATAGGTTGTCCAGTATTTCTGTCCCACGCACAGCACAGCCTGCCCAGGCCACTGCGTTACCCAGTCATCACGGGGGGTCTTAGTGTAAGCATCTATGGATTCACCTATCACCTGTTAGACAAGAACACTGGTTTACCTGTGCTCTGTACTCATCTAAGGATTGGATGACTATTACATACAGTGTTTCCAAATTCTGTACTCCGTGTTCGTCCAAGGATTCACTGAAAGACACAGTGTTTATGTTGTCTGTTCTCCATGTCCATCAAAAAATTAACTGACACAGAGCTTCTCTGTTCCTCAATGGATTTTCCCATTACCTGATATTTCTCCTGTGTTCCCACATCTGAATTAAAATTTCTTTGTTGCTTCTTTTTCCTTGATAATTTTCACTTTGTAGGTTCAATCTAAATGCACACTGGATGATCAAGCTAAAAAAAAAGAAAATGTTACAAATTCTCATGTGAAAACAACCTGAAAAATACACCTTTAAGGGAAAGAATACAAAGAGTGGGATGTTCAAACAGCATGTTTGAATTCATGTTCCGTGAGTCTTTTACCTGCTGATTTGTCAATTAGATGGGTGAACTCCCCCTGTAGTTCCAACTTCTGTATCAGCAACACATTTTGTAATGTTTGATTTACTCATCACAGTGTCTCATTGTGACCTTCACGTTGCTCTTAAAGGGGACACCTCACCACCATACACCAGAACTATCTCAACAACAAACATAGCACACAGATGAGCCTTCAGGTAGAAGATAATCTTTTTGTCATACAAATTTTTTTAAAAATCATAGGCGGTTTTATCTAGGACTGGTAGATTTCTGTAATGTTAAATACAAATCACTGACACACTTTTCCTATTTGGAACAGACAAGTAAAAAAAATACCTCCTGCCTTTTAAAATGCAGTGGCATATGTGCCATTTGCAATTATGACTTCCCCAAAGATACGCTTCAAGGAACTTGTTCAGCATCGCCTGAAGAAGATCCTGTCAGTTCATCAGCACCCACCTTGTTTAGTGATGAGATCATGTCAGTCTCTAGCTCCAGCAGCCATTTCTCCACCTGTCCTCGGCCTTTGAGGTGGAGATGACGTCTCTGAGCTGCACTACCTCTCCCTCACTGCTCTTCATATGTGTGATGTCCAACACTTCTGTGAACTCTAGCTTGGCAATGCCCTCAAAGCATTTCTTCAGGTGGGGCTGCACTCTGCACAGGTAGATAGGGCACAGAGGCTTCAGATTGTGGCTTGGAACCTGAGTAACGAGGTTTTTAGGTAATTTGATTTCCATTCAATATCATCATCATCATGCCAGTCATCATCACCCCATCCCAGCCATCATCAACATTTCACCTGCTCTTTTTATCCTTACCTTGTTGGATCCTTAGTCTCGGACAAGATTTCAAGCAGTTCGTCATTAGACAGGAAGAAGAATCGTGGGAAGTAGAGACGTTTCTTTTCCAGGTATTCGTTCAGACCCTACACAAACATCACTGTGTTCAAATCCTATCCTGGGTTGTTATTCTGCATAAACAAACCTTTACAAAATCTGATGAAATATTCTTTAAACAAAAGACACGCAAAATTGTATATATTTTTGTCAAGGAAATTTTGCCAATGCACATTACTAGAAGAATGCACATACCCAACACAAAAAAAAACAAAAGAAAAGAAAAAAAAACCTCACATCTAACTGTGATGAGTATTATTAAAAAAAACCTTTGACTTTACATCATTGATTATGATGAGTATTACTAAATTTTTCAAGTTCACATCATTGATCAATCAAGTTTAAAACACATAAATTCATTACAGCTCTGTTATAGTGATGCAGATTTTATGGTAAAGATTCTTTGCACAAATTCCAATACATTGTATAAAAGTATCAAAATTTCACTCCATTTTTATTTCTCTAGTGTACATGATGCTTATTTGTTGCGCACATGATGCTTATTTGTTGGAGCAACTGTTTCCTCTCAATCCTCAAACCACTTAAAAAGATAAATAAATAAAACACACCCTTCACTAAGAAACAAAATGAAAGCACAAAATAAATGAATCCAGTACTTTATTGCACATATCATTTCAATTCATTCAAATCATAATTTTATGTTTGACTACATGGCATGGGTTTGTTTTAATGTTTAATTACCATAAAGTTTGGACTATAAGCCGCGACTTTTTTTCCCCAGCTTTAAACCCTGTGACTTAAACAACAATGCGGCTTATTTGCAGATTTTTCCTATTCACCAAAACTGGCTGCTTGCAACAAGCAAGTCTGCCAGTGGATCCTGACCACATGGGGTAAAGTCAAGCAGTCCACCATTATCAATGGTTTTCGCAAGGCCGGACTGTGTGCTGCAGCAGACGACAGTGCAAGCGACAGAGCAGCAGCGACCTTCACCTTGCCTCAAGAGAAAAGCAACAGTGAAAACGTGGCTGAAGTCAGTGTCAAGATGGCGGAGGAAGCGCTACTATTTCTGTTCAACTCCGACAATGAAGAAGAAGACTTCAGCGGATTCAGTGGACAAGAGGATGATGACACTAAATAAATGTGATAATCCTAAGATTATGAACTTTATCTTTGTTGTATATATCTGCGGCTTATAAACCAGTGCAGCTTATTTGTGAAAAAAGTTCTGATTTTTTTCAAAATTTAGTGGGTGCAGCTTACATACAGGTGCGCTCAATAGACCTAACTTTACGGTACATGGCATAAGTTCAATCACTTACCTTCTGGATAAGCTCCAGAAGCTCGTTGGACTTCTTCAAGCGCTCTAGGATCTTGTCAATGTTGAGGATAGCCAAAACATGCTTGTCAACAATGGCGGACCTCATAATGTCACGCCAGTTCTTGTCGACAGTGGCGAAGCGTCGCCCTTCCTCAGGCATCTGGGCCATGATGTCTGGAGAGGAGAAGATGGGCTCCAGGTAGAGCCAGGTGGCCTGCACCTTCAGCCACTCATCCAGGATGTCCTGCAGCATCATCAGCTTGCCCTCCCACTCCCTGTGGAATCACAGACATCATCATCATCAGTGTGTCCTCCCACTCCACAGCAAATCATCATCAGCTTGTGTTCCCTCTCCCTGGTCAATCAAAAGCATCACTGTCATCAGCCGGCTTTCCCTCTCCCTGGTCAATCAAAAACGTCATTGTCATAATATTGTCTTCTCACTCCCTGAGAAATCAAAGGCGCCTTCATCATCAGATTTCCTCATCCATTCCCTGGGAATTTACAGAAATTATCAGTATGCCATCAAGCAGCACATTGAGCCACATGAAGATCTGACATTAGTTAAGAAAAGAAATGTCACTGGCGTGGCCATGTAGCAAGATCCAGCGGACTTGCTGAAACAATCCATTAGGGAACTTGTTAAAGGAGTGAGACAATAGGAAAGACAGAAAAAAGCAATCCACTGACAACACTGCAATAGAGACGGAAACATCGAAGCTTCCTAAGCCATGGAACATAATCAACAGAAAAAGAGGAACCTGCTGTATTGTTCTTCAGTGTGATGCCCCAGTGGCTCCCCACAGAGTTACAAGAGAAGAAGACTTCGCATTATGCTGTGTTGTGTGGACATACCTATGTCCTTTATTGAACAATTTAATTCTCTGGTAATGCAGATCATGCAGTATTCTGCAATGTATGTGTTGGATGAGGGAGAATGGGGATGAGAGAGAGAGGCATAGGGCAGAGAGAAGGGGGGAGTGAGGGACAGAGAAGAGAGAGAGACAAAGAGAGAGAGAGAGAGAGAGAGGAAACAGAGACAGAGACAGAGAAAGAGAGGAAGGGGGGAAGGAAACAGAGAGCGAGAGAGAGAGAGTGTGTTTACGTGTGCAAATGTGGCGGTGAGCTGTGAGAGGAGTGGAGGTTAGATAAGATAATGTTGCTTATAGCCCAGCCGACCGCAAAGGGCCATATCAGGGCTGTGAGTGGAGGTTGAAGAGAAGGAAAGAGAGAAAGAATGTGTGCGACTATGTGTGACAGTGTGAGTGTGAGTGTGTGTGTGAGTGTGTGTGTGTGTGTGTGTGTGTGTGTGTGTGTGTGTGTGTGTGTGTGTGTGTGTGTGTGTGTGTGTGTGTATGACAGAGAAAGGACATGCGTGTGTGTGTGTGTGTGTGTGTGTGTGTGTGTGTGTGTGTGTGTGTGTGTGTGTGTACGTACGAGCGTGTGTGTGTGTGTGTTGTGTGTGTGTGTGTGTGTGTGTGTGTGTGTGTGTGTGTGTGTGTGTGTGAGTGTGTGTGTGTGTGTGTGTGTGTGTGTGCATGTGTGCGAGTGTGTGTGCACACGTGTATATGCATATGTTCATGTATGCATGCCTGCAAGTGAGGATGCACATAGGTGCATGTGTTCAGACCAAGATATGCCTATCTGAATACATCTCTCAACAGCAAATTCTAAAGTCCAATTTTCATCTTAAAATATAAAATATCTTGATATAATTGCAGTCAAAATGCACTTCATGATGTGTATCTTGTTTAGAGCAATGAGATCTTTCCTAGCACTTAAAAACATTCATTTTCGGTTACTCAACAAAGTGATGATATTCCTAATCAAGTACACTGACCTAAGAAACAGAATTTATCCAACCGAATCATCAGGTTTTGCGACATCATGACTTTATCTTTCATGATTAAGTAATCAACATGAATTGCGACGACAAATGAAAATAAGTAACGCAATGAAACTATTGTGTTTTACAATATTTTCAAGGATAGGCAATTCTTTTTATATCTGTAACAAGAAAGTCAATAAACACAGTTATGAGACCTGACATTTGAAACCTGTAAAAGACAGTCTACATACATATGATCCCCCCATATTTCAAACCAGAGGGTAGACAGTGTACGCATCTATTATATAACCAAAATCATAGCAGAAAAAAGATGCGCTCAGACAAAAGATGCACCGAGATGCACTGTGATCTTGTAGTTAGAAAAAGAATAAAGACACCTTTTACTGAAACATGTGCTACATTTTCATGCTTTAAAAAAAAAAAAAAGACAGTCACACATATGCCCTAACTGAAACATGTGCTATGTTTTCATGCTTTAAACAAGAATATAAGATAATCAAACATATGCCCTAACTGAAATATGTGCTATGCTTTCATGCTTTGAAAGAAGATAGTCACACATATGCCCTCTCCTCAAAACTTGAAACACCGAGATAAAAGTATGCAGATGGAATGTGTCACACGTCACACAAAAGGAGTAAAGTAAATACAGAGTACCCATTTTTCAAAGACAAAAAGGTACTTTGTACAGACTTAATGTGTGCATGTACTTCAGACAAGGCCAGAAACAGCAGTGTACAACTGCTTTGTTCCAGCATTTGAAACAGCAAAGCAGTGAGAATCATAAACAGTACTTTCCAGACATAGAAGTCAATACAGAAACTATCAAAATCCACATCTGGACTGATTCTCACTTGGCTTTGTCCAAAATCTCATGATGAACAGAATCAAAGTGAACTCACGCAAAAAGATGTGAAAGAATGAAGATCAGAGTACACAAACAAAAGCATTGGGCTTACTGATAAAAATGTAATTAAAAATCTCCTGTGAAAAGAATACTTTGTTTATGAAAGCTACTGTAATTTAAATGCTTATGCATGCCAAAATAATACTTTATAAAGAAAACTCGAATCAGAGATCCCTTGAAAGTAGATTTCTTTTTTCTAAATGAGAGAACAAACAGGCAAAAATGTACACACAAAAATGTTATTCTGCTGCAGATACACCAAGGCTGAGTGTGCTCATACTGAAAAGGAAATAAGTCTGTCCCACGCCATAAATTTTACTGGTACTGTCCAGAGTGGTATTCCATGCAGCAACTTACCAGTTCTCACGAGAATCTTTGCTCATTTGGCTGTCATAAATACAAACCGGGCTAAATAAAGCGTATAAACAGGAATTTTACCATTAAAGGTATACTTATGATAAACTTACCTGCCTTATCTCTGCTTCACATAGAACATCGCCATATTATCAAAATCCTAAAAAAACTGAATTGAAAAGGCAGGAAGTTAATCATGCCTCCATGGGCCAGAAGAGTGACTGCTTTTGCCAAGTTTCCTCATGAATCAAACCCAAACATAGCTCAGTTTTTAAACCTTTTCCTGGCTAAGCACAGAGGTGGGAGGGTATTCTAGTGTTTGGACATTGTAGTTTAGTACTTTAGAAGTAAAATTCCTATTTCTCTTACCTACCTGTCCAAACAAATGCCAGCATATGGAAAAGGATGGTGGAAAGCACTCTCACCTGAAGAAGGAGACACTGATTCTACATGAGAATTCTCTGAACAGTTCCCCAAGTCTAGGACTCGCATCAGAGCCCACTTGAGGCCCAACACATATTGTCTCCTACGCTCAGATGAAAGGATCAGTCCCTGCTCTTCCTCAAGAGGAAGCACAAAGTGACAAGCAATAAAGATGATTTAAGAACTAAAAACAGAGGAAATAACTGACTCAGGCACAAAATTAGGAGAGAAGAAGACCCTCCCAAGTCTTAATGGGAAGATTGGGTAATACCACCTAAGAGACCCTTATGCATACCAAAAACATAACATCTGTTAATTTGAAAAAATTGCAAACCCACGACTGTGCAAAAAATACAAATGGCAGGTAGCAATGATGGTGGGCGATCAGAGTGACCAAAACAAACAAGGTCATTGAGTAATCAGTATTGGTATGTTGCAGACTGGGCAAATGCTATGGTCCCTAGGCAATCAAGTGCCTGTGTATCTTCAAACATGTCCCTGAGGCAGAACCTTCCAAAGGTTGTCTGTGGCTTCCAGCCTGCTGCATGTCAACTTAGCACAATGCTCCATGGTGGAGAGACCCTACACTTCATGTGCCTATCCACTTGGGCAGGAAGCGATTTCTGCCAGGGGTGTAAGCCTTGGGAATAACTTGCCCATGCTTGAACTTATCATCTGGAGTTTTGTAATAGCCTTTCTCTGGCTTCACCACAAAAGAAAGCCCAGGGGGCCCAACTCTGTCCTCTGAAAGTACATCCTCAGCACTCTGACAGGACAGTCAACTTGCTCCACCTTCGATCCCCTGGGCCTGGAATTGGACAATGAAGGAGCTGGCGGAGGCAAGGTTACAGTCAAGGGCTGCTCTTGGGGCTTGCAGTTTATGGCTAGGAAAGAAGGGCACATGCAGAGGTTGGCTCAGCCATCATTGTTCCACTTCAATGACCATGGGTCCCTGGAGTACACATGAACCTTACTCACTCTACAGTTAGAAGCCAAGGTAAGTAAAAAGCATGTTCAGAGAACTCACTGAATGTTCTGTTAGGAGCATTTGGGTGAGTGACTCAAAGTCAAAGAGACAAATACTCCAGGTCCTGAGGTAGACTCAACTTGGGGCACCTACTGGTTCCAGCAGTCCCTAATGTGCACAGTGTAACTAACCCTGAAAGGAATGGATCATGGCTGATGCCAAGGTCCCCATAAGTCTGAAAGTTTTAGCAACAGCTGACCTATACTGCTTAAAAGTGTTGGCTTCCTTCCCCCAGAAAATGGGCCTCATCTTCAATACTGGTGGCTACTGGAAAGATCCCGATCTGATTCACCATTTTAAGAAGACCTTCCTTTGATTGTCATACACTTTCTGAGTTGATTGTCTTTGACCAGCCATGATTTTCTCCATGCATGAGCAGAGAAGGGGGGGGGGGGGGGGGGGGGGGTCCCTTGCCAAGGAAAAGAAGAAAACTGAATGATGTTTGAGTTTGATTCATACAGTGAACTCACTAAAGGTAATCACTCTACTGGCTTAACTACTTATGGAGGTATGATAAGGTCCCTGCTCTCCTGTTTTTTTCTTTTTTGAGGATCCTGATGATATGGCAATGTTCCACTCTAAGCAGAGATAACACATTTGCCTGGACAGGTAACTATGAGAAAAAGAGATAATTATGCAAGTTAAAGCAGCACTACTGAAATATGTGTGTTACTTAATAGGCAGAATAACAGTTTAAAATACTGCAGCACAAAAGCTAGCATCATGTATCTGACAGAATGATAAGTGTCAGAATCAATATATTTTGACAAAAGATCCAAAGATGACATACAAACATATCTGGTTCCATTGAAATCAGGGAGTTAAAGAACCAGCCTCAGTTTGCTCAAAAAGGCATCTTCTCATGCAAAGGAGTTCATATCTGCTTTACACATGACAAATAAACTTAACATAATTAAAGTACATCTCAGTTTTTCAATCCATCCCCTCCTAACTGCATATGTCTCAAAGACTGTTTGATTATCTAGAATTATAACACCATCCTGCAAACAGAAAGCAAAACAAGCACTCTTTTCAAATTTCAACCTCAACAACAGTCACAATTAGATACATGGATAGACTGATAGATAAAGATAGATTTTTAGATAGACAGATAGACAGACAGATAGATAGATAGATAGATAGATAGATAGATAGATAGATAAGCAGATACATACATGTACACATACATATAGATAAAAATGTATTTAAATATACGCGTGTATGACTAAAAAGCAAAAGGAAGGTAATTCACTTCATGTCAGCTTCAAAGGGCTGGATGAAAGGCGAGCCACGCATGGTCTGTGTCTTGACAATGTGGTCGTCCAGCAGCTGTTGAATGTCATCGATGGAGGACAGGATGTGGGTGCCAGTCTCACGGTATGGGATGATAGTGAACTCCACCTGACGCAAAATTACACCATTTCTTTCTACTTGTGACAACTAATCTGCGTTTTTTCTTCTGGTGGTTACAACTTTGGTCAATTCATTTGTCAATGGTATTATTTATGTAGTACAAACAGGAAACCAACTGCCTGTGAATGATAGCAGGAAAATATGCAGGGTGTTCTAAGAAGTGCATGAAGCTAAGAATGGTGGGAAGGATAAGGAATGTCATCACAGTAGAATCTCAATATGATATTTCTCTCACTGGCACTGCTACAGCACGTGATTACTTTATCAATTTTCATTTTAATTGGGGGGTACAGATACTTGGCTAGTAATTACAAGAACAACATTTGCACACACACAAAAAATCTTTTAAAATCTTTTTAAGTGGAAGTGAGGTTCATTCTAAGCGTATACATAACACTTTAACTTAATCGAGTTGTAGTAAAAAGGGCAGTATTTCTCCTTCAAGTTGCACCAGATTTGCAAACATAAAGGGAAAAAATAATAATAAACCAAAAACTATGTAAATGGATACATAATAAACATCAACAGATAGAAAAAAACAAAAACATGAAGAGTAAATATGATCTGGCCTGATGGCAGTAGTGTTTATAGTTTTCTTGACATACAATTTGAAAAAATGGTATCTGTGTCAAAAGACCACATATGACATACCTTCAACAGCAGCTAGAGGTGTCAGAAGACCACTTCCGACACGACTTGACTGAGTTAACCTTTTAACTTCCAAACTGTCCTGTACTGTCCACCTGCCATTACCACGTCACTGTCAACTACCTTGTGCCGCCCACTGACGGTAACCCTCTGTTTTGTTTCAATACACATCAAAGGGAGAGTATTTCATTTTTAACGCATCCCATTTAAGGATAACAACAGTTGGAGAAGTAGCTGCCATTTGCAAAGTTCTTCAACTCTAAATTTTAAAGTATCATTTTTCAGATCATGTCAACTGTGGCTATGAATAAGTCATAACTGACTGCCTAATCAACGTTACAGTGGACAAATATAGTGCCCTAACCACTTCTGAATTGATATCTACTGCTCACAAAGCCCTGTAAATTGTATAGGTACATCTAAATTAGCCAGTAGCTTCAGTGGTAGAGTCACATATCGAATCTGGATTTACGGATTGAAGGTAAGTGACCACAATGGTCAGTTTTAAATATCAACAAAAACACACACACAAAGCAAACATGATTACATCCACTGCTAGTTTTTGGCAAAATATGGTTTGATTCAGATATAAATTTCTTCACCTGATTTCTTTTATTTTTTAAAGAAAGCGTTTTCAAAAAGTTCACTTTCAATTTGTTTCCTACCTTCAAAACTGGATTTAGTCATGGAAGAAATGTTATGTACAAAAAAATGGGCATTCTAAGGGTCAAAAACTTAGCACAAACTCTCGAATAATCCACTCACCGGAGCCCATTCTTTCTTCATGCCCTCCAAGGCCTTCTCCAAAGCGAATTCCTTGCTGGCAGCCTCAGAGATGCTCTCAAACTTGGGGATGAAGGGGTCTAAGTTCATGTCCACAAACTTGCTGAGGCAAGAAGAGTCGTCTGGCTTCAATGAGAAGCCCACAATATCGGAGATCTTGTCCCAGTGACGGTCCCGCAGGCCCGGGTTGAAGAGGGTTTGCACCAGAGGCATGTGCTCCTTGAACTCCTCTACCTTGGATTTCACCTGCAGGGCAGCAGACCACACACAACATCAGTTTATCATCAGGTTTTTTTTTTACATATCTGAACACATGTGCACGCAGGGTACATTTAAAAACTACGAACCTGCTCAGTTATCTGTCATTCTCTAAACTCCAAAGGGTGAAAGGATCACATTAAAATTCGAAGTGCACTAGTATGTATATGTGTGTGTGTGTGTGTGTGTGTGTGTGTGTGTGTGTGTGTGTGTGTGTGTGTGTGTGTGCACGTGTGTGAGCATGTATGAGTGTGTGAGTGCATGCATTATACGTGTGTGTGTGTGTGCATTTTCACCAGCATGCATATCTGTGCATCCACAAACATGCCTGTGTGAATGTAGGTAAACACTAGCGTCCATGCATGCCTGTCCCTGACCTTGCCGGCAATCTTCTTTGGAGAGGGAATGCTGTCAAAGCCTTTCTCCAGCTTGTACAGTCCTCTCCAAAAGTTCCCCACTTCCTGCTCCACATGATCTGGGTCAATGTTGCTCATTGGACCGTCCATCCAGTCCCTGGATGACCACAATCATTGTTTTTGTCAAAAGCAAGCGCATCCTGTGACAATAGAGCATTCATTTACGCAGTAGTTACTTATTTCATCGTTTGCTTATATTAATTTCAAAATGGAGTGACTGATGGCAGCGAACGAAGTAAAATTTAGAAATAGAGTTTGTTTCTTACCGCCAATGACATTGACAAACAAAGCACATGACAAGACACGATGCATTTCAACCACTTGGGTCTTCTTCAGGCGAAAAAATAAATCACATTTAACATTTGGGACAGTACAAACAAAGAACGAAAAACGAAAAAAAGAACGAAAAATGACTCATCCGTTGTTGTCCATGTGGTGGAGAGAATAGCCGGTCTATTCACCGGCTATTCTCTCCACCACATGGACAACAACGGATGAGTCATTTTTCGTTCTTTTTTTCGTTTTTCGTTCTTTGTTTGTACTGTCCCAAATGTTAAATGTGATTTATTTTTTCGCCTGAAGAAGACCCAAGTGGTTGAAATGCATCGTGTCTTGTCATGTGCTTTGTTTGTCAATGTCATTGGCGGTAAGAAACAAACTCTATTTCTAAATTATATTAATTTCATCATTCCCACAATGCATTTCAGTCCCAATAATGTAATTCTTTCTGCCATAATAAAGAAGGTCTTGCTACAATTTCATAGGTTAAAAAAAGGAATAATCTAATGTGTTAAAAAGATCAACCACAAAAGAAATTATGACAAAGTCAGAGGAAATAAACGAAACAAAACAACCCATACAGTAATTGTTGCACGCTGATCAAAAGGTCAGTACTTCACTCACAAGTCACAGGTACAGACTGCTGACTTCATCATAGACACATACAAGTTCCATGACATAATTTTAGCTATTGTTTCTATAAGTTGCTGTGAATGGAAATAAACATTTAAATCTGAGCTATATGCAACATTCTCTCTCTCTCTGTCTCTCTCTCTCTCTCTGTGAGCTTCACATGAGCTTCCCTTTAGCCTGGCTTTGTGTCACTGTAAACCTTTAACAAACAGGTCAGGTGCGTACACAATGTCCTGACTTTATGTCATTGTAAACCTACTGAAACGCAGGTCAGGTGAATACAAAATGTAATCATCTCTTCTCACCAGCATTCTTGCTTTCCTGAGAAGCTCACATACATTTCTTATGATTTTCTTTGTATAGCAAAAGCATTGGTTAACACAAGCAAATTGTTCTTGTCCCCTGAAACGTATCCAACCTCATGAAAAAAGCAAAACTGTAGAGTGCTTGTCATGGACATATCAGTATGATAATATCTACACATTCGCAATGTATTATCATAAGCTGATGAATAACAGCTATTTCATGAAAACTAACTGAAAGGAAGAACCCACTTGTATTTGGTGTTGAAGTCAACCGTCAGCTCATACAGACTGAGGTAGGGTTTGAGGGTGTTTATGATGGACATTCGCTGAGGATATGCTGTTGTCTGCCATCCAAAGGCCTCTTCCTCTGTGTTGAAGGCTTCAATCTGCACACATAGTGGATTGGTTTCACTCCATTCTGGAGCTGTCATGTATCCATCGCCTTTCATATTGCCTTTACCATAATGTCCAGTGCTGCTTGTATGAAAAGCTGTCTCTGATTCTGTCTATTCCGTCATTCTGGGAACTCTGCAATATTGCCTCAGTTTGTAAATATCTTTCAACTGATGCAACAGAAAGACTTCTGAATTTAATAGTTGCTTCTCTGTTTGCTTATCGTAATTCAGCACTGTGTGGTTTGCCAGCAGAACAAATGTCCTCTCTCCAGCAGCACAGCATGACTCATTTTAAACAAAAGAAAATGAAATCACATTACACCACTGCTGTGGGAGTTTCACTGGCTGCTTGTTAAATTCCGTCAACAGTACAAGTAGGCTACCCTTGCCTTCAGTTTCTTTAATGGTTCCCTTCCACCATACTTGTCCTCAATGATCTGCACATACCAATCACTATGTACTCTCTGTTCTTCCAGCCACATACTCCTAAGATCCAAAAGTGAAATCTGAAATCATTTAGTCAACATTCTTTCAGCTTTGGTACCCAAACTGTTTGGAACTCACTGCCTCTCACTTTACAAATCCACCGCACTTCAATTGTTTTCGAAGCATAGTTGAAGACCTCTCTTTTAAGCCAAGTGTTTTGAACAATGCTGTTCCTACATTGTGTGTATTCAATAAATTCTGCAGTAATTCATTCTTACAGTGATTAAAAAAAGTCTGATTGGTGTGTGAGAACACAATGAGTATTTTAAACTAGAACTGCAATACTAGATACTCTCATTGGTCACGAGTTTGTCACGAGGCCTACAAACGTTTGACCCATCTAGGATGGCGGAATTATCATTTATTTATTGTCGTTGCTGTTGTCGTGTATCCGTCCTTAATGTGACTTGCGGTGCGGTTGCCCCTTGGTGTAGTTCAGCTCAAGTTGGGTTTTTGCTTTCTCTCTCTCTCTCTCTAATTCCACTGCCCCGTGAAAATTTCATCCTGCAGGTTTCACGGGTGGCTGGTACCTTCTCTCGAACTTGCTGTCTGTCGGCCTCCCCCCCCTTGTCTTTTTACCTGTCGCACGTGCTTCATTTCTTTTAGCTTGAAGTATGCTCACTCTGTGACGTAGCGTGGAAATGTTGGCCGCCATCGTGAGGAGGTTTTCTCTTCACTCGAGCGGAAGATGTCTCGGGGACGCCTGCTCCGGTTTTTGGTTCTTCACCTTATCGTCGAAGGTACAGTCGGTACTTTCTTTTCCCTTTACAGTCGGCCTGTAGGGGGGGACATCACTTCTTCTTTTTCCGCATCTGCGCTTCTGTCCTCTCGACTGGACAGAGGGAGAGAGAGTCGTTTGACCCGCCTCTTCGGGGTCACCCAGGGGTAGCTGGTAAGCATCAGTTTCGTGGTTTGTTTGTTTTGGTTTGTTAGCCGGCTTATTCTTCTCTTTTGCGCAATTTTCTTTTGTTTTCAAAATTGTAAAAGAAATATTGTTTGAGACCTTTTCTCTGGTTAATAAATCTTTAACCTGGCCATCCTAAATTATATCCAAAATTCTTTCTCCTGTTTATGCATCTGGTGATGCGGTCGTCGGTGGGATGGGAGAGAACCTGGTGTTCAGGGTTGGTACTTGCTTGGTCTCGCTCGTCCTCCCCTGTCACATTCGCCGGACTCTTATTCTTTCGGCCACCGTCTGTTTGTGTGTGCAAGGAGAACGAGTTTTATGTTCGCGGCGTGCGTACGCAAAATTTGTCGTTCGGATGCGTGGTTGGAGATTTGTGTTATTTTGAAATGGGCTATAAAGTGTGATAATTATCCCATTGAATTATTATTTGCAAATGGGGTGGCGTTATAAAGCGATAGTTCCCTGTGTTGGTTTATTTCTAAGAAAGGAAAATGTTAAGCATGAGTGAGAGAAGGATGAAGATGATCTTTTTGTTTAAATAGCCTGTTAATTTAATGCAGTCTCTTACCTGCTTCGTGTGAGAAGACTTTAACGAACATTCCTGTTTTGATTGGTTTACTGTGTTATGCTCAGGTCTGTGTTGAGCTGGGTTGTTGGTGTATTTAGTGCACCCCCCTCCCCATCATGCGAGTGGCGTTGGGATTTAACAGCATGGGTCAGACTGTACTGAGGGCGGGGTTCCAGTACCCTTCTTTTCCTTCCCTCCCTTTCTTCTCTCCTCCCAGCTACCTTTTTCCCTCCTCCCGGGGGCTTCACCCGGAGCTTGGACTGGTTGGTGCCCCCGCGCTGGTTGGGCCACGCTCTGGTTGGGGCCACGCTCTGGTTGGGACCGCGGACTGGTTGGTGCCACGCGCTGGTTGGGACCACGCTCTGGTGGGGACCGCGGACTGGTTGGTGCCACGCGCTGGTTGGGACCACGCTCGGGTTTGGGGACCGCGGACTGGTTGGTGCCACGCGCTGGTTGGGACCACGCTCTGGTCGGGACCGCGGACTGGTTGGTGCCACGCGCTGGTTGGGACCCGCTCTGGTCGGACCGCGGACTGGTTGGTGCCACGCGCGGGTTGGGGCCACGCTCTGGTTGGTACCGCGCGCGGGTTTGGGGATCCGCACTGGTAGAAAAGCCTGTGGCTTGACTGGCCGGTCCTGATCCCCGTCCATGGACCTCCAGCAACAACGCCAGGGCCCCCCCCCCCCCCCCCCCCCCCCCCCCCCCCCCCCCGGGACGCGCTCTTCACTGTCTGCTTGTGCGTGTCAGGGTGTGGGCCTTAAAACGACTCTCTTCAAGAACCCGACCCGTTTGGAGCACCTAGTGCGACAGGGTGTTTCCCAGTAGACTTTGGAGAGGCGGGGGTGTGGAGCACTCCATGGTGGGGGAAAGGGATGGATGCTGGAAATGTTTATTTAAATTGTGTATATGTCATATGTGTTGAAATGCTGTGATTGTAATTGTGTACGTCGTTGGTGAAATGTTTATTTATAATTGTGCATGTTGTGTGTGTTGGAATGCTTGATTGTGATTGTGCATGTTGTGTGTGTTGGAATGCTTTATTTATGACTGTGTGTGCTGGTGTGATAAATGGGTGTTGTATCGAAATCTTCTTGTGTGGGCTTTTGCGAGGCGTGTGGGTCAGTCACTCCTTCACTCCCATCTAAACTGATCCTGTCGGGGCAGACCTCCAGGGTCGGTCGTGACAATTGGGGGGGCTCGCCCGGGATGTGAAGGGCTCTGACGTCCCCTCTCTTTTTTCGCAGGAAACCTGTTTAGTTCTGTCTTTTTGGTATACGTTTAGTTAGTTTGTCGTGTTTTTTTTGGGTGGGTGGTTGGTGGGGACTCTAGTGTGAAGGGAGTCTCTTGGTGGCCTGAGGGAACATCCGGTGTAAATGAGGAGTCGAGGTGAGACCGGGGGGAGTCACCGCGACCAGACCTCCTTTCCGCGGGTGCCTTACGCAGGTACGGCCGTAAGTCTTGCCTTTCTGTTGGCCGCTCAGTCTGCCTTTCCTGTTTGTAGTTAGCCAGTTTTTTTTTTTTTACCGGGTTATTGAGTACAGGGGGTTGTATCGGACGTTAGTGTCCCTTTTTTTTCCTCTCTCCGGTTTCCCGTCTGCCAGTTTGTTTGTTTTTTTCCGGCCAGCCCCACCGCACTGTTGCTCGTGCTGTGGAGCGGGGTGTTGCCAAAAGGGGGGGCAGCCGGACATAGTTTTTTGTTTTGTTTTTTTTTGGTGGCCCCACCGCACTGTTGCTCGTGCGGGTGGAGCGCGGTGTTGCCAGAGTGGGAGCAGCCGAACTTGTCCGCACACACACACACACACACATACACACATATACACACACCCTAAAATATTTGTTTTTCAGTGGAATTGTTTTTCCCCCGTTTTTGGAGAACCGTAGGATATTGTTGTCATGGCGACGTCCGGTGCTGGTGGTATGGCGACGCGTGCGTCAAAGAAGAAAGGTATTCAAAATGTAGTCCCTACTATTAGTACCATTTACTTCGACTACAGTGACTTCTACCTTTTTCCGTGCTGTAGCCGATAGCCCGCGAGTACTTTCGTTGCTTCCTCGTGGGGGATCTTCTGCCGGACCCCACCTGACGTTTCCGCTCGATGCGTCAGAGTATGGTTAAGAAAACTGGGGGCTTCTGTTGGGTCGCAGAGACCGAACCTTCCCCTCTCCATGCTTCCCTGTAAGGAGCATCCCCCAGAAGACTTTCCTTATGGAAAGTCGAGACCCAAGGGACAGGTCAACAGGTATCCTCCCGTGTCGGGAGTGGTGAATCCTGCCCAGGAAAATCGCCTCCGTCCTTATGTTTCGGGAGCGGCAGCGTATTTGAAGAGGTTTGCTAGGCAGGAGGCCCTTCGAAGGGAAAGAGGCTTTCAGGCAGGAAACCCTGCGTAGGGAAGAGCTAGATAGGCAGGAAGCCCAGCGTAGGGAAGAGGCTGTCAGGCAGGAGGCCCTCCGTAGAGAAAGTTAGCTCTCCGCAGAGAGGAGGCTGCTCAGCATAGGGAGGGGGGAAACCCGGCGTAGGGAGGAGGAAACTCGGCTAGGGAGGGGGCTGTCAGACAGGAAGCTCTCGTCGGGAAGGTTGGATCAGCGTAGGGAGGAGATGGAACAACTTCTTTCCCCGGCCTCCCGCATCTGTAAATCAGGGGGTTGATCGACGGGCAAGTGATGAGTTAGAGCCCAAAGTTAAAGCTTCCTGAGTTCAGACCTAGTGAGGACATTGATATGTTCTTAGAGCCATTTTGATAAGGTTGCTAGTTCTTTACCAATTTCTGAGGAACAAAAGGCTATGCACCTTTTTTCTGGATTATCTGGTGCTGAAAGGGGAGTGTGTGCTCACTCTAAATGAAGGCGCGTCTTATGCAGCATGCAGTTGGCTCTGCGTAAGCGTTTCCACCTTACCCCAGAGACGTACAGGAGGAGTTCGGGTCATGAAAAAGAATAACGACGAGACCTTTCGTGCAGTTTGGTGATAGGCTCGCAAAACGCTAGGGTACTGGCGTCAGTTGGCTAAGTTGGGAGCTGGGGGACCTATCCTCATTGAAACAGCTCACCAACACTGTGTCCCCAGAGTTGAGGATCGTATAGGCGAGACAGCACCTCAGGATTTCGCGGCTGCGATTCATCCCCGCTGAGGTGTTTGCTGAAGCTCGCGAGCTTATGGGCATCGCCCAGAAACGGAGAGGAAGCCCTCCACAGGATTTAGTGGCAATAAGGCCCGACAACTGCTAGTGGGGTGAACAAAGGCAGCAGTTCATCGGGGATTTCAGCACCCGGTTATGTTTTCTTTGTGGTCGTCCCGGCCACATTAGGAGAGATTGCCCTAAAGCCGCCGGTAGTCATGGGGCCAGCCCCTTCCCCAACGTCCTCGTGCCTCGGAAAAACGGGGGTTTCCCGTCCCAGTTTCTAGTGGTACAGAGTGCCCAGTTTTTTCTCTCTGTGTTGGTTCCCCCTTTGGGGTCGACACCATCAGGGATTCGGGAGCATCAACGATCTTTGTGGATAAGAATTTGGTTTCCCCCTGAGGCTCGGCGGGGCGCCAGTTATGATTTTGTGCGGGTTGGGAGGCTGGTTTTACCTTCACCCGTCCTGTGTACTCTTTCTATCTCCACCCCCTACTTCTGTGGCGAGGTATGGGCCATCGCGGTGGAGCGACCTCTGTATTCCCTTCTCATAGGGAATACTATCACCTTTGCGGACGACGCAGTCAGTCTGTGTCTACGGTTTCTGCCCGTACAGGAGTGTGTGGGAGTTACCCCGCGCGCCAAAGCTAAGAAGCAGGAGCAGGAATTGCGTCCCGTTCAACAGCCGATCTCTGACAGGTTCTGGCCAGGGTCGACCCTGCTACCATGGTCCCCTTCAGGCCAGGGACTTGGATGCCCAAACCCGCCTGCGACAACTGGTGGATCGTCCCGCTCAGTCTGCCCGACACGCCAAGGTGAGCTTCAAGCCCACAAGGGATCCTCTTAGGGTTTTCACTCGGCAGATCGTGTGGCCAACAGCTAGTAGTCCCCCAAAGCTTGAGAGAATCTGTTCTCCGGCAGGCCCATGATTCACCTATGGCAGGTCATATGGGCTCAAAGGGGGACTCTCGAGCGAGTAAGACAAAACTTCTTTTGGCCAGGGATGAACTCACAGGTTAGGCAGTACTGCCGCAGTTGCGATACCTGCCAACGGACAACGCCTAAGGGTCGCTTGAAGCGTTTTTCCCCTAGGGGCCCGTGCCAAGGGTTGGGGAGCCATTCGCAAGGTTGGGGTCGAAATGGTGGGACCCATTAATCCACCATCCAATCGCGGTCACCGCTACATTTCGGTAGCGGTAGACTATGCGACTCGATGCCCCGAGGCTGCCCCCGCTTAGGAAATATCGATACCCCTACTATTGCTGAAGCTTTTCCGGCAGATTTGGACACCACTGGCGTGCCCAAGAAGAAGTACGGCCGGAAGTTTGTACTGGAGACCGATCATCACCTCTCCATGCTTGGACCGGATCCGGCCCGTCAGTCGTCGACTCATGAGTTAGGCTGGAACTGCAGAGTCATGCGTTCACTTTCCGTCATATCAAGGTTCCTGCAATACGGATGCTGACTATCTTAGCCGAGCTCCCTAGTCAGCGCATTGGAAATCAGTCCGAGGGGCACTTCCCCTCAACCAGGGTTATATCCCCTTTTGGTCTCTGTATCAGGGTAGTGACAGTTTTCAAATTCAGTGATGTTAATGGTAGTGAATCACCAATGGTTCGGATTGTTACTTTCATGGTTGGAAGCTTTGCTTAGTTGTTTGATATATGTAGTATTATGTATTTCCCCGTGTGATTCTATCGTGGAATGTTTGTATTGGAGTTATCGTACTCTGTCGATCACAGAGAGTTGGGTTCGGGCCCATTGTTTTTGAATTTGCACATGCGTCAAGGTTCAAAGGAGCACTGTATCTCAGAGAAACAGTGCTTTTAGAAGGGGGTTTGTCACGAGTTTGGGCACGAGGCCTACGACGTTTGACCATCTAGGATGGCGGAATTACTCATTTATTTATTGTCGTTGTTGTTGTCGTGTATCCGTCCCTTAATGTGGCTTGGGTGCGGTTGCACCTTGGTGTAGTTCAGCTCAAGTTCGGTTTGCTTTCTCTCTCTCTCTCTCTAATTCCACTGCCCGTGCAAATCATCCTGCAGGTTCACGGGGGGCTGGTACCTTTCTCTCGAACTTGCTGTCTGTCGGCCTCTCACCTGTCTTTTTACCTGTCGCACGTGCTTCATTTTTTTTAGCTGAAGTATGCCACTCTGTGACGTAGCGTGGCATGTTGGCCGCCATCGTGAGGGAGGTTTTCTCTTCACCGAGCGGAAGATGTCTCTGGAGCGCCTGCTCGGTCTTGGTTCTTCACCTTATCGTCGAAGGTACAGTCGGTTTCTTTCATTTCCTACAGTCGGCCTGTAGGAGGGGGACATCACTTCTTCTTTTTCCGCATCTGCGCTTCTGTCCTCTCGACTGGACAGAGGGCAGAGAGAGTCGTTTGACCCGCCTCTTCGGGTCACCCACGGGTAGCTGGTAAGCATCAGTTTCGTGGGTTTTTTTGGGGGGTTGGTTGTTAGCCGGCTTATTCTTCTCTTTTTGGCAATTTTCTTTTGTTTTCAAAATTGTAAAAGAAATATTGTTTGAGACCTTTTCTCTGGTTAATTCAATCTTTAACCTGGCCATCCTAAATTATATCCAAATTCTTTCTCCTGTTTATGCATCTGGTGATGCGGTCGTCGGTGGGGGGTGGGAGAGAACCTGGGGATTCAGGGTTGGTACTTGCTTGGTCTCGCTTTGTCCTCCCTGTCACATTCGCCGGACTCTTATTCTTCGGCCACCGTCTGTTTGTGTGTGCAAGGAGAACGATTTTATGTTCGGAGCGTGCGTACGCATGATTTGTCGGTTTGGATGCGTGGTTGGAGATTGTGTTTTTTGAAATGTGGCTATAAAGTGTGATAATTATGCCATTGAATTATTAATTTGCAAACGTGGTGGCAGTTATAAGCGATAGTTTCTGTGTGGTTTATTTCCTAAGAAAGGAAAATGTTAAGCATGAGTGAGAGAAGGATGAAGATGATTCATATTTGTTTTATAGCCTGTTAATTTAATGCAGTCTTTACCTGCTTCGTGTGAGAAACTTTAACGAACATTCTGATTTGATGGTTTACTGTGTTTATGCTCAGGTCTGTGTTGAGCTGGGGTTGTTGGTTGTATTTAGTAGACCTCCCCCCGCCCATCATGCGAGTGGCTGTTAGGATTTAACGCATGGGTCCCGACTGTACTGACGGCGGGGTTCCAGTACCCTTCTTTCTTCCTTCCCTCCCTTTCTTCTCTCCTCCCAGCTACCTTTTCCCTCCTCCGGGGCTTCACCCGGAGCTTGGACTGGTTGGTGCCGCGCGCTGGTTGGGGCCACGCTCTGGTTGGGGCCACGCTCTGGTTGGGACCGGGACTGGTTGGTGCCACGCGCTGTTTGGGACCACGCTCTGGGCGGGACGCGGACTGGTTTGGGGCCACGCGCTGGTTGGGACCACGCTCTGGTTGGGACCGCGGACTGGTTGGTGCCCCGCGCTGGTTGGGACCACACTCTGGTCGGGGCCGGACTGGTTGGTGCCAAAGCGCTGGTTGGGACCACGCTCGGTCGGGACCGCGGACTGGTTGGTGCCACGCGCTGGTTGGGGCCACGCTCTGGTTGGTACCGCGCCTGGTTGGGATCACGCGGTAAGAAAAAGCCCCGTGGGGTTGACTGGCCGGTCCTGATCCCCGTCCAGGACCTCCCCGCAACAAACACCACGTTCCCCCCCCCCCGGGACGCGCTCTTCACTGTGCTTGTGGTGTCAAGGGTGTCGGCCTTGAACGACTCTCTTCAAAACCGACCGGTTGGAGCACCCAGTGCGACAGGGTGCTCCCCTAGACTTTGGAGAGGCAGGGGTGTGGAGGCACTCCATGGTGTGGAAAGGGATGGATGCTGGAATGTTTATTTATAATTGTGTATATGTCATATGTGTTGGGAAAAGCTGTGATTGTAATTGTTACGTCGTATGGTGAAATGTTTATTTATAATTGTGCATGTTGTGTGTGTTGGAATGCTTGATTTTGATTGGGGCATGTTGTGTGTGTTGGAATGTTATTTATGAACTGTGTGGTTGGTGTGAATAAAGGGGTGTTGTATCGTAATCTTTCTTGTGTGGGCTCTTGCGAGGCGTGTGAGTCATCACTCCTTTATCCCATCTAAACTGATTCCTGTCAGGAAAACCTCCATCGTCCCTGACATTCATTTTGTTATCATATTTTATAGTTATTATCAAACTCATCACATCATCACCATTATCATCTCTCCAACAACCAAACCCCTCCAAAACAAATCACAAACACACATAATGTACACACTATGCGCCCCCGGCCCCACGCCCACTACACACACAAACCAACACCATGCAGCCGACCTGTCCAGGCAGCCTCAGCTGGTGTCCAGGTCTCTGCGACTTCTTGAGTAGCGCTGGATTTCCTCATGTCCCAAATCTGGAACTCTCCAGCTGCTTGGCGTACTCTCCAGCTCCTCTGTGAACCGCCCCCCGGCGCAGCGAAGAGTTACATTCCATTCAGTTAAATGTCTTCAATCAAAAATTAACAGAAAACCAGTGATGGGTATTTAATAATCACAAGCACGTCACTTTTTGCCCCTCAAGATATTTAACTCCAAACCAATGACCATTTCAACTTTCCCCAAAACTTTAACAAAGAGTTTTGCATTGATTATTTATCACTTAATGTCCTTCTCAGTTCACATTTTTGTTTTTTCACTTTCCACACCCTAATTGAAAATTTTGCCGCTCACACTTTAAAAAGATGATTCGATTCAAAATCGCTGATGAAATACTTCTTTCAAACCCCTTTTTAGACTGAAACTAAGCCCCTACCGTCCCATCTACTTACATCTTGGTGACTGCAGAATTTTTTCGCTCAATACAGCCTGATGATGGAAGCCCCATTTCACCCTGTAACTTCAGAGTCAGACTGACTACTGCCCCCCGACAACAATCAACAAATTGCATAGTAGACATCTTGCGCGGGTGTTAACACTTTGAACACAGAGTCTGCATTATGTTGATTGTTCAGCAGTTATGATGTTGGCTGATTAAAGTGTTAATAACTATGTAGGATGGCTGGAGCACTCAACGCTATTCAGTTTTTATCTGTCATTAAATGATTACATTTTGTGTTACAGATTGCTCTTTATGTTATATTTTCTATGTGATACTTTTTGAAGACAACAACAAGACAATTTGAGTCAGCTCTTTTTACACAATGGATTGGTCACCTGCAAAGGAGAAAAAAAATACTGTCAAACAATACTATGCATCTTCACTCTGTCCCTTCATCCTGTGGAGTTTGCTGTAACTCGCAATAACATGTGTTCCAGAAACCCCCATTCGTTCTTTGGGTTTTAGGTGCGGCAGCACACCACTCATATCAATACCTGTTACAAAGCATAGTGTGCCAGGTTTTTTCTTCAATTGACTGATGATGAACCAATTGAAGAAACTATTATCCCACTAATCTCCTCTTGTAGCTAAAGGCACTGCGCTATACATGTTCTATATTTTCAGACCAGACGGCTTGGATGTCCCTAGTTTCATCAAAACCACCCTGCATGTGTGCTTTGTTTGAGAGGTTTGGGGGTTTGTTCCTCATGTCACAAAGTCTGTAGATAACTGTCAAAAGGTTAAATAATTATTTGCCAGACAGTCGCCAAAGGGTAAAATATTATTTGCATGAAAAAACACAGTACTTTTCTTTAACATTGAAACATATAATTTTCACCTCTGAACTAAATTGTTTCTTAAGCTAATGACAGAAAAAAGGTGTTATCCTTAATTTTCATAACTACATCTCTTGGAAAGATCACAATCTAAAATATATGTGTATGGAGGCAAGGATTTGTTTCTCAAAACAAATTTTTAAAAATCTTTAAAGCATCTTATAGTGAAAAACACTGACATCCAACGATGTCTCAGACAAATACCACTTCAAAACCTGCCAAATTAAAAAAACAACAACCTCACCTTCAGGGATTCTTCTACTGTTTTCCCCTTCTCTGACATAATCAGTTTGTGTTCCTCAAAACAGCTGGCATACGCCCATGCCACATGAACACCTGGGCATTCAGCCGCACCTCAGCCGGAGAGAACTGGGCATGGTCGGACAGGAAGGTCAAGCGCTTTCCCTTTGAACCAGTGAGTCGTTTCTCCATGACAAAGATGGGTCCGACTCAACCTTTTCAATGTAGGCTTTCATTCCCTCACTCCTCTGTGTTGGCAGGGGGTGGTCAGAGCTTTCTCTGCGATTTTCTCTCATTTGTCATCACACAGTCTGCAAAGTATCATGCAGTTAAAGTTTTAAAACCGTACCCATGATTCAATAATGATTAATAATTTAAAACTAATGAAGCAAGTCTTAAAACCATCCCAGATGCAGCTATGCGATATTGCATACAATTTTCCCCTGATTGCACTTCCCCAAATTTCCCCTAGCACCTACCCCATCATTACAGTTTTCCCCCACCACACACACAACACACAACACAACACACACACACACACACACACACAAACCTCTCATTAGGAAGTGTGTGTAGAGATTAGGAAAGGGGGGAAGGGCAGGGGGGGAGGGAAAGGAGGAGGGGATGATCTTTTTTCCCGGTGAGACCAAACTAACGAACAACGCACGAACGTGATTCATCATTATTAAGAAGTTAAATATGGTTTATTATCATGAAGTCTCCCCAGCAGTATTGGAATGAAGCTGCTGTCTTTCTTCTTGTTTTCTTCTTGATGGGCACGGCACATCTTCTGCAGCAGTTTGTTTCGCAGGTTGTCAGCACGCTTGGCTAGGGCTCGGATCAGCTCATCACAGTGCACTTCAAACATGCCCAGCCGCAGGACCTGCACAACATATCTTTCCATCAATTGAACGAGTCCTCTGTGTGTGTGTGTGTGTGTGTGTGTGTGTGTGTGTGTGTGTGTGTGTGTGTGTGAGCATGCATACGTGTGTGCGTGCATGCGTGTGTGTGTGTGTGCGTACGTGTTGTATGTGTGTAGTGTGTGTGTATGTGTGTGTGGGGGTATTTGTGTGAGTACATCCATTAATCTTCATGTTCATATGCTGATGTGCAGTCATCCTGACATGCTCACATGAAATGATCATATAAAAAAAAAGGCAATCAACCACACACATACACACACACACACACACACACACAAACACAACACACACACACACCATGTGTGTGTGCATGTTTGCAATCACACACACACACACACACACACACACACACACACACACACACACACACACACACACACACACGCGTGTGCATGTTTGCAATGACCTATTCACACACACACACACACATACACACACACACACACAGAGTCACTCACTCACTCTCAGACACACACACACACACACACACACACACACACACACACACACACACACACACACACACACACATTTATCACATATGAAAATAAGAATGCAACCAACGTACTTACACATACACATACACACATATGCACTCAAGCTCTCCCCCCCCCCCCCCCCCCTCCCCCCTTGCAAATTCAGATACACAATGTTTGAAGCAAAAGTAGAGATGGACAGAAGAACATAAAAACAAAAAAAAATAGATGAAAAAGGATCAAGAGTATATAATTACAATAGAAAAAAAAAGAAAATATGCTAAAGTGTATTTTCATTTATTCTGAAGATTCTAATTAGAAGGGAACAAGACAATTCATGATGATTTTAAACTCTCAAGATATAAAAATGAAAAATGAAAGAATTTTTCATAAAACTAAGATGTAAGACAAAAGAGAAACATGCATTTTTGCTAAGCAACAAACATGCATGCACACATAGGCTTGCCTGCATATACAGACAAACACATACATCAGTACTCTTGATATTTTTGTTTTCAGGGAATAGCTTAACCATCGGAAGTTTTTGTTTAGGGTACCTGTATCTTAAAGGTCAACAAAACTTGTCATTCTTTGTGTGTGTGTGTGTGTGTGTGAGTGTGTAAGTGTGTGTGTGTGTGTGCGCTTGTGCATGTGCGTTTGCATGCGTGCGTGTGTGTCCGTGCATGCGTGGGTGGGTGTGCGTGCATATATGTGTCTGTGAGTGTGTGTGTGTGTGTGTATGAGTGAATTCATTTGAAATAATGGCATTCAATACAAATAACACATGTAAAGGAATATTTTTTATCAAAATGATGTTCATTGTATTCTACTAAGAAGGGCGTATCTCAAATGTAACATTGCTGATTTGTTTGAGTTTCTAGCTCTTGCATCAACCTGTCAATGAATGCATGTGATGCTGATGTGATGCTAAGATAAACAAACAGGCACACATTTTGTTGCATGTTTCTACACTCCATCTGAAATTTCTGAACATATTTAGTAGATTCATTGCATTTATAACACAAAAACATACTGAATGGGGAGTCCTGTACATACACACAATACCACATTATCTTATAACATGTTTGAAAATTATTCAATTAAAGAAAAAATGCATGAAAACAAAACTCCAGTACCTGATTTAAGCATGCAGGTGACAGAAATAGATGGTAATTTTGAGTATAAAGGACAAAAATTTAAACAATCTAGTTCCTTTAAATTGCCATATGAGACAGTAAAATGAAATCAAATGACAGAGGAAAAAACCCTGCAATATTGTACAAGCTAATATACAGTTGTAAACATAAATATGCAGGTAAAAGATGTAAGCTACAGTGCAAGCAGTCTCAGAACTTTGTTAGCATAGTAATAATGAAAAAAAAAAAAAACAACTGTGGTTATGGTAATTCTACTGACCACATACTTTCAAAAAAAGTTATTAGGAAAAAAAAAACAGAAGAAAGCAAGAAAATCTCAGTCATCTAACCTTAACCACACAATCTTTTTTTGCAAAATACAAAAAAAAAAAGAAATAGAAGAACACAAATCTTGAACTATGGCATGAAAACCTATTCAATGAAAATGAAAGCATGCTACTTGCTGAAAGAAAACTAATACAAAAAGAACAGTATAAACTTGAGTATGGCATAAGAATGTTTTTCAATGTCAACAAAACCATGCTTATGCTCCAGACTTACGAGAAGGTGCTGGTTGAACACATGGAAAAACATCAAAGAATGAAGTTTCATTCATCATTAAAATGTATTCAAGTAGGAGCAAGAAAAAAAAACAGTAGGTAATCAGATTCAGCAGAAGACAGGGACTACAGCATCCACAAACAAAATCACCAAACACTGTTACAGAAAAAAATGACTTGCGCATAGTTTAGCAAGCAAAGTTATTTACTTTTTTTTAAAATCAAATTTCACTGCGATAGCAATTACAAAAGTGAGCATAATTACCGTCAGAAATAAAGTTATTGGTGATTTCACATTTTCTCTAAACATTCAACATATATGACAAACAAACACATGATCAAAATACATTTTCCTTAATTGAAACTGAAATGAGGCAGGGAACAGTAAACAATAAACAATGAACAAGTAGGGTAACTCTTGCTCCCATAAGAAAACCTAACTCAGAGTAACTTTTATTCAAGACTGGCACAGCCACATTTTCCTTGTTCTTGTTACATGTTAATGATGAAGATGGTCATGTACGCCACAAACCACAATTCAACATTTTCTTTAATGTATACTTCAAAACCTACCAGCCATTTCGAAGGGGAGGGGAGATGGGACAAAGGCAGGAGAGGGTAAATGAAGATTAAAGTGAATAAAATAAATCAAAATGAAGATTTCAGCAAATGACATCAATTAACCCTTTTGATCCTTCCTAGATTACAGCCTGAGCTGCCTTTTCTTCGTGGCAGGTTCAGGCAGATCTGCAAGAATCAGAAGGATACTTCACTGAACTTAATATCTCAAACACCAGTCAACAGACAGGCAAACAAACTCACATGATATTCCATTAGATTCCGCAACACAGCAAAATTCTTTGTAATATTATGTTTTTTCTGACTTTTGATGAATTGATCAAGTCAAACATTATGATTTTTGTGTACATAATTTTTGTTGTTAAAATGTTAGCAGTAGACATATTTTGTCCCAAGACTGAAACTTCCATTTGTAACAGATCACTTGAATTTTCTTTATTAACAGTTCCATATTTGATATTCATGGCTTGCATATTTAAGGAGGTGTGATAATATTTGTGAAACCCTCCTTGTAGGAACCTTCATCCTTGAGCTGCCCTGCACAATTGACGATGTTGAAGGCTGTGGGCTGGTTTCTCTGTCAGGATGCTGATCACATGATCAACTATGTCCATACTTCTAGATCATCTATTTCAGAATATTCGGATGACTCAGGAGTTGAATCACCACATGTTAGATCAAAATCACGACCAGAATTCATTGAGATCTCACTGAGAACCTGTTCAGCAGTCAGACCCTGTTTTTTGACCTTATCGACTTGAAAAAAAAGGGAAAAAAATCAGAAAAATCACACTACTTAAGTGTATTCCATGGTAAACTTGAAGCATGTCAAATGAGCAGAAAGTACCACTATTGTTACCATCCTTTAGGTAGGTTCATGCATGTGTGTGCTTTGAAACAGATTGATGAAATGAGTTTAGATGACTAGGTTAGAAGTGTTGTTCAGCAGACCCAGGCATTGCTCATGCTAGGGTTGAAAGTGTTAAAATGATGATTTCAATGAATAATTTCAACTAAAATTAATATGATAGCGGATAATATGGATTAAAATAAAGATTTTAGAGGATACCATGGATAAAAAATGAACATTATAATGGATGACATGAATTATAATGAACATTACTGTGGATGACAAGGATTCAAATGAAGACTTTGTAGATGACATCAATTAAATCATTACTTTAATGGATAAAATGAATTAAACTTAAGGCTATACTGATAGTGGAAGACATTTGTTTCAATGAAATAAAAGTGCATGACATTAATTAAAGTGAAGATTATAGTGAATAACATCAATTAAGATGAAGATCACAATACATGACTTCAATCAGAATGAGAACTGCAGTGGATGACCTCAATTTTAAAAAAAGAAGATTCTTGTGAATAATATCAATCCACTTGGAGATTCTAGTACATGACATGGATTAAAATGAAGATTATAATGGAGGACATGAACTCCTCTAACTTTTTCTGCTGTCAGTGGCACTGGACCAGAACATCTTTCTGATCTGTCCCAAGTCTATAATCTGTCCTACCAGCTCTGCTCTTCTTCTGATACTCTACTTCTCAGGCCACTTCATACCAGAACTAAGCGTTAGGGAAAAAAGATCTTTTTTCCAAGCCCCAGCAACACAGAACAGACTTCCTGTCAACTTCTAGCACTCTAATTCCCTCCATTTTTAAAGTTTAGCCTTTAATTAAGCTTTCCTCTTCTCTTTGTGGCATGTCCACTCAAACAGTACGCACACGTATGATGAATTTGAGTAGTGTGCGTCTGTCTATCTTTGTACAAGTTATTGCACAGAAATATGTATTCAGGCGTGCTTTTTTGTCTGTTTCTGTATGCATAGTTTATAGAGCACATTGTTTGTATGTGTATGTGTATCTTTGACATAATGTGTAAAGTAGAATTGTGTGTGTGTTGCATGCATGTATTATTATTCTTTTTATTATCACTATCGTAAGTCACCTAGACCAGTTTTCTTGGAAGTGTGCTACATAAGTCTCCATTAGTATCATTATCAATTAAATCTGACAGAGATTCAGGCAATTGCTTCTGGTTTATTCTGCTGCTAACCAGACACACAGACAGAGCTGTAGAGAGTAACTCTAATCCATTGTTGCTGTCCCTGTGTACATGCAGGAAAAGTGAACAGAGAATAAAATCATGGGTGCTATGTACCTTCTCAGAGTTGTAGGAAATTTCATCCACCAGGCGTTGATACTTCATCACTTCTTTGCAATATTCATCAAAGGAATGTGTGTCCTCACCAATGAACTGGTCAACATCCCCGTCAGCCTGTAAGCAATCAAGACTTCCACATATCCAACTGTCAAACACCAAGCCTTGTTCAGAGTACATTTACTGCCTAGGCTAATGGAAACAAAATATTTTTTATGAGTTGTTGATATGGAGACAGACAGACAGACAGACAGATAGAGACAGAGAAATAGAGAGACACAGAGAGCGGGGAAGGGAGTGGGAGGAATGGCTAGGTAATAAGGTAAGTAGGTGAAACATGTGAAAGTATTTTCTTGTTCTTTTCACACAGCCATCTACCTCTCTTTCTCTATCACTTATTTTACTGACTAGAAATTACCACTAAATCATTTGCATATTCAATATTTTTTTCTTTTTAACTTTTTGTTGTTAAATTCAAGATTTGTAAAACTGCTGCCATGTTGACTTATGACATCTCTACATCTCCTTTACAGAATTCAAACCACAAATCTCACAAAGCCTCGGGATGGAATGTGACACGCAAATTACATGGCAATTAAACATTATTCACTCCCTTATTTGCGGACCTCTTTGGTGATGAAGAAGTTATCCTCATCCTCAATATCTCATCATGGACTGACATGGCTGGTGATGAATAGGTTGTCTTAGATTTTGCAGTTTTGCACACACATACTGACCTGTTTGGTAATAAGGAAGTTGTCCTTGTCCAAGATTTTGCAGTTTTTTACATCCATACTGGCCTGCTCATGAGGAAGTTGTATTTTTTTACATAGATCTTGTAGTTATGTACATACACAACAAATTTGTTGATGAGGAAGTTGTATTTGTCCTTGATCTTACTTTGAACACACATAAATAGCAACCTGTTTGATGTTGAGGAAGTTGTATTTGTCTGAGGTCATGTAGTTTTATGCGCATACACATTGACCTGTTGGGTGATGAAGAAGTTATAATTTTCTTAGATGTTGCAGTTTTGAATAAACATATACATTGATCTGTTTGCTGATGAGAAAGTTGCACTGGTGATAGATCTTGTAGTTCTGTGCATAAACATACTGACCTATTGGGTGAGGAAGAACTTACCATTTTCCTAGATGTTGCAGTTTCACACACACACACACACACACACACACACACACACACACACACACACACACACACACACACACACTGACCTGTTTGCTGATGAGGAAGTTGTATTTGTCATAGATCTTGCAGTGCTCCACGGGTCCCACACTCTCCTTCTTCACCATGTTGGCCACTTTGACCTTGTGCTTCTGCAGGATCTCCTCCAGAATGACTGGCTTTAAGAATGCCTTGGCTTTGCTCCCATGCTGGAACAACACCAAATGACAATAGTGAGGATGGACAGGGTAATAATGATCATAATAATAACAACACAATAAAACTTTGGCAGACAACATTATCAATTTGTATTCTGGCAAAGAACCTGTCCTCAAACTTATCTTGCTCTAACTCCCCGTCCAAGACCACACTTGGATAAGACCGAAGAAGTCTAAATGTGCAACTTGACGAATTGGACATTTTAAAAGGCCTTTATCCTGTTACACATGCCAGGTGACAGACAGTGATCAGACCCCAGGCCAAAACACAATAATGATGACTTTAGAGCCATGTCAAATTTTTTTAACCCACATTGTGACTGTCTGCATCTCTCCGGCGTGGTTGACATTGGTATGCATTATAAAAAGAAGCACAGATTACAGCCCTGTTCATGTAGTCTCAGACCAAAGTGGAACTCAATATCGTCTCATCTTCCTCTTTGATTATTATATCACAAAAAGGCTCTAACTCTGTGATCCTTCATGCCCTTCTTTCTTGGTAAACTGTTTGCGGTTTCTTCTCCAAATCCAAGCCTATCAGGAATTTGCATCAAAGTCTACAGTATAACCAAGTCCAGTGGACTCATGAAAACTTAATGCTGACTGCTCCGTGTGGACTGCCAGTTCCATAGCTGCGACAGGATGAGCCAGGGTATGGCTGTGAACATGAAGATGGAATGAGCTGTGTGGGAGTAATGCCATTGAAGTGCATGGAAGATGAGATAGCACAAAAACAAGCTCAGGTGACTGCTGCTGGATTAATATGGTAGTCCCCACAATGAGGGATACTTACTTACATTGATCCCGGAGCCATTAATAATTTTGCCTCTGAGAGGGAACACAAGGTAAAATACCAAAACAGAAAAAAAAACATTTTCCTTCTGTTACTAATGAGCATGCTGGTTTTTATTCATGAATACAACAGGGATAACAGGCTCCACTCTTTCATGCTTGATGTGTCTCTGGATACCGAAACAAAAATTCAAACTTTGTTTTGGACATATTACACACACACACACACACACACACACACACACACACACACACACACACACACCTAAATGCAGGAATAGAGTGGGAAATGACTCACCCACTCAGAATACAGCTTGGTTTCTACTCTGGGCACAACTCCAGCAGCCTTGACAATGACATCATAGACATTCAGCAGAACCAGCTCAAAGTCGTCAAAGGGTGGCTCAAATTTGATCTGGTTGTCGTCAAGAATCAGACGCAGAATGAAGCCAGAATGTTCAAAAGCTCGTGTTGATTTCTGCAACAAATCAACACATATATGACAATGTCTGCTTGCGATCTTTATCAGTTAATTCATCTTTTTGTTTTGAAGAGACAGAAAACAGAAAAAAAGGAAAACACAGAGAAACCGAGAGAGAGAGACAGACTGAGATAGAGACAAAGACTGAGAGAGACAATGAAAAAGAGAGACAGACAGACACTTGTATCTTCTTGTCTTATATCACTCCCACCCATCCACCCACCTAAAAGAAAAAAAAAAATGATACTCCATTGTATGCGTTTACCAAAAACATGATTCTGAAGTAATAATTTGTTTCTGCCAAGGAGGTCAAGTTTCCGTCTGCCTTTGTTGGTTTGTCTGTATGTCAACAAAGTAAGGCCAAAACTACACAATCCACTTTAACAAAACCTGGTGTCCAGGTGGAATGTGGCCTGGGGACAAACTGATCAGGTTTGGAATGGATCATCTGGTGCAGATGAAGCAGGTCTGTCTAGTTTTCATCTGGTACTTTTATGTCGACCAGTAGCATCAGTCACTGGCTTGTAACACAAACTCCGCAAAGCACGCCAACCTACAGCATATCACAAAATGAGAACATCCGCGAAAAAGCTTTGGAATCCACCTCAGACCAAAGTACATCTCACAAGAATGATAGGAACCACTGTAATGGAAGCTGACTTTGGCTTCACACAGTATGGCGACTCCCTTGTGACAGGGCCACACTCACCGGAGGCTGGCAGAGAAGGTCAGAGTAGTCATCGATGGAAAGCAGGGTCAGCTGTTGCAGGTTGTCTGTCATCAGTGTAGCTGCACAGTTGAAGAATGATTCCAGCTTCTCCTGTTCCTGGTTGCTGGGCACCTGCTTCCGCTTGTTGCCCTGGTAGAAGATGGTCTGCACTTCCGGGAACCACCTGACGGACAATCGAGGGAGGAAATTCGCTGCTAAAAAAGTGTAGTACTGGCGCTGGCCAAAAACTGCACCTACTCTGTCTGTGTGTGTGTGTGTGTGTGTGTGTGTGTGTGTGTGTGTGTGTGTGTGTGTGTGTGTGTGTGTGAATGAAAATGTGTGTGTATGTGTGTGTGTCGGTATGTGTGTGTGTGTTTGTGTATGTCTCTGTGTGTCTATATGTATCTGTGTTTCTGTTTGTGTCTGTGTGTCCTGCTGTCTGTCTGTCTGTCAGTTTGGCGTGCGTGTATGCGTGCATGTGTGTGTGTGTACGCGCACACACATGCGTCTGTCTGTCTGTCTGTCATTGCCTCGCTGTCTGTCTGTCTGTCAGAGTGAATGTGTGTGCATGTGTATGTGCATGCATGCATGCATGTATGCGTGCGCATGCGTGCGTACGTGCATGTGTGTCTGTGTGTGTGTGTGTCTGTGCACACCTGTGTGTGTGCATGCATTTGTGGATGCAGGCATGCATATGTTCATGTGTGCCTATGTGAATGTGTGTGTTCATGTGTGTGTGCGTGTGTGTGTGTGTGCACATAATCAATACAAAAGCATGTGCATATGTGCATGTATGCATGCAAGTGTATCTGTACATTTTTGCGCATTTGTATGCATATTTGTATCAATTTAACGAGAGATCAAAGATGATATTGTTCACTGACTTTTTCAACAGCCGCTCCTTGGCAGCCTCAATGTGCCTCATGCAGAGGTTCTGGAATGTCTTCAGCTCCATGGAGTCTTCACGTTTATGAAATTCCTCCACATCAATGAATCTCAATCCTCTGAAAAACCAAAATTCAGCATTCTAATATCAAACATATCACCATTTGCAAAAATACATATTCTGTTATGATTCTTCATCAGTCCACTTCAGATATCGTAAAAAAAATTTTTTAAATGCTATAATACATCTGTGTCAGGCATACCAACAATATTTTTCAATCATACCTCTTCTTCAATAAATCTTACATGTGTTGAAACAAAGCATCTTCCATAGACATAAACCTCTTAACAACAATCTCCAAAGACTCTTGAAATTTGAATCTTTAATGGAAGTCTTAACATGGATGAACAGGATTCTACAGTGTGCATATTCACGAACAGGTATCTTTTTTCATCCAACCTTGTTGTGTAGTAATTCAGGTTGAAATTGAATTCACCTTTATTTAAACCAGCTGAAGATACTTTTTAAGATAGGGCCATTTTGCAATTTTTTTCTTCTTCTTCATCCAAGTTACTCATCAGTTTTAAACATTTCACTACACAGAATATCGTTTTGTTTGTTTTCACTGACCATCACAAACAGTCAGACTGTAGTGAACAAAAAAAATGGTGCAGAACTATCATTATCGAACGAGCTTGAAAAGAGCAACAAAAACCATCACAATTACACTGCAGTGAACAAAAAAGGGCACATAACTATGGGTATCCACAAAAACTGGTCTTACCTAAAGGACACGTGCCACAAGTTGAGGACCTGCATCATACAGGGGTTGGTGTTGTGCAGAGACTGGGCGGTGGCCTCCAGCGCCGCCAGGTAGGACCGGTTCCAAGGTTTGGGCACCACGGCCATCTCCTCCCTGTGTGGGAGAGGCTTTTCCTTCTTTTCATCCTCCAGCTGTCGGGGGTCTTTCAGGACAAAGTCCACTGCACAGGCAGAACAAATGCCTCGTTTAGGATGCAGCAGCGACGTGCCAACTGGGTAAAATAGACTGGAAGACTGTGGTGTTGTGTATTACAAGAGTCCAGGGCAGATTTCATAGCATTCTGAAAAACTTCCTGGTGGACACTTGGTGTCTAAGTATGATTGGTGGATGACATGAGAGAAGCCGTGGGGTGTCTTTTACTTCATGTTGTGCAGCTGATCGACTAAAACTGAGACTGAAATTTGGAGTGCAGATTTCTGCTTAGGTTGAAATCAACGCCCTTCCCTGGCTGCACACATTGTTACAGGCGCTTTCTTTTTTTTCTCTTAAAATGGTTGAAAAGACATTGATATAGACCTGATAGTGTACAAATGACTGATCTGAAATAACCACCAATCAAATGTGACTATAAGTCAAGGGATTCAAGTTGGTTTAAGAAAAAGGCATGAAAAGACTATTTAGTTCCTTATTTTCTTTTTTTCATTTTTGTTCTTCTTTTTCCCTTGTTAGTGGCAACACTTCCATTCCATGTAGAACAAGGGCTGTCGTATGGTCTGGTAAGTATGAGAAATGTTATATCAGAAATTTGTTTTAGTCAGAAACACCAGTTTGAAAGCATCTTCCTTTTTTCAAAATAATCTTAACAATAATGAAGCATATCATTTTTTTTTCTTTTTTAACCACTGCACTATATATCCATGCATATTTTGCATAATACTAGATTCCAAATTGGGTGTGATGTGATAAGACAAAAGATTCAGTCCACGATTCTTGCTGTTGTGTTCTTAATACAAATCACTTTCAGGCCAATCAAAGTGGCAGCCCTGTGTGTAGGCTATTCCATATCTTCTGAGCCATGAAGACAGTGGCAGCAAGGAAAAAATAAGTAAATAAATGAGGTAAGCTTCGAAACAGGGTACCCATGGACAGAGCTTAACAGACGCCTATTCTACACATTAACACAACTTGCTAGTCATGCCATGAGTGCCTACCTAACATGAACTGCACAAGTAGTTTAAGCATATACAAACTAACACCGTTATACATACCAATGGCTTTCTTGACGCTCAGGAGGTAGTCTTCTCGCATTTCATCTGATAAGTTTTCAATGGTGTCTGTATGCCCCAGCTGAAAACACACACACACACACACACACACACACACACACACACACACACACACACATACACACACACAAACACAAACACACACACTCATTTACATCCAAATTCTGACTTATCCCCCAAAAAAGTTCTGAAAAAAGAACTTCACCTTGCTATTCTAATGCTAAATAACTTTTAAAACTTTGTGAAAAAGTATTTCAATTAATTACTGTATACTAACCAACCTTAATTTTTTTCCAGACACCAAGTAATAATTTCTCTCCCTTGTCGGCACATTTTGTTTTGTTTTCTTCTTCTTCTTGTTTTGTGTGTAGTTAACAATAAAAAAGAAATTTTGACAGCCTAACATGAAAATGTCCAACAGTACCAGTTTTAAGCTCTTTACATCAAAAACATCACCTATATTATTAAAAAAAAAAAAGTTCACTGGCTAGGACAGAAAACTACTCATAAAATGTGACAGCATCCATTAAATTGTAGAAGAAAAAACAGTACATTTTTTTTCAAAGAATGCCGGCTCCACATACTGACATGATCAACTTGGACAACAGCTGTGCCGGCGTATACGCATGCACATCGGAAAAAAAAGACTTTACAAAACAAAGAGATTTCCTTGTTTTACTTCAGTACTTTACCCAACCTAAACAACATGTGGAACAAAACAACTCTAATATTATTCTTCAGTATTAACCGACCTACATAGTGCATGGACAACGGAAGTTCACCTTTTCACAGCAATCAAAAGAGTGTGTACTACACAACAATTTCAATATTTCATAATAGTAAGATGTAGATAAATGTTAAACAGAATGCCAGACCAAAGGAATATCACCATTTTACTGTTACGTTGACGGCTATCTATCACCATTGTACTGTAATGTTGACCACCAACATTAAAAAAATGTGGGGTATAAAGGAATATTACTATTTTGATGTAACATTAACCCAGCTTAAGAGTCTGGGGGACAAAGGAACACAACTGTTTTACTGTAATGTTGACCAACATTAGGAGTCTGGAGGACAAAAGAACATCACTGTTTTACTGTAATGTTGACCAACCTTAAGCGTGTGTGGGACAAGGGCAAGCACATTCTCCAGCCAGGAGTCTTCCATTGGCGCAACATGCTCTGTGTCAATTCCATTGTGGATGTAGTAGTAGTAGCGCTGTCCAAAACAATACATGCAAGCATGAACAGGGATGTACAACAAATATGCACCATGGGAAACTACTGATCACAAATATTAAGACATATTTTGGCACATTATGAAATCATATGTCACAAGCATTTCCTGAATATTTTTCTTGTGGTGCTATGATTTCATTTTCTTTTTTAAATCAGATGATTTGGGGATCTTTATAAATCACGTAAAGAGAAGTCTGTATTCATCAGAGTGTATGTGTGTGTGTGTGTGTGTGTGTGTGTGTGTGTGTGTGTGTGTGTGTGTGTGTTGTTATCTTCAATTTAATGTCTTTCAACATAAAGTGTGTGTGTGTGTGTGTGTGTGTGTGTGTGTGTGTGTGTGTGTGTGTGTGTGTGCGTGCATTGCATGCATGTGCACGTGCACGTGTGCATGTGTGTAATTGCAGGAATGTGTGTGCATTTATGCATATATGTGAATTACATGTGTGCATCTGCATTTGTAGTTTGAGAGTTTTGTTTGCCTTGTGCAGTTAATAACAAAAATTCTTATGGGACATAAGGGAGTTTGTGGCGGAGTGCGATTATTCCGATATTTTCCGGTAAGACAAAATTCTTAAAGCAGGCCAGGCATGCGTAAAAATCATTCCGGTATTTTCCGGTAAGACAAAATTCTTAATGCAGGTCGGGCATGCGCAAAAGCGCTTCCTTTTCGAAGTAACATGCTAGCAGTGAAGACGCACTCTCTGCTCTCCGAAAAAATTCTCTGCTTTCTCAAATAAGTTGCAAGGTAAGATCCTCATCCATGCGGTCTTCACGGTGTCTAACATGCCTCATGCCTTGTTACTTGGTCATTCCATCATCAAACGTTTTGCTCAGCATATTTGTGATGCAGATGAAGTGCGTTGGAACGCAAATATTAAGTTGCAAGACACTTGCTCTGTGGAGATAGTCGGCAGAGCTGGACTAACGTTACACGGTCTTCTGCGCGATAACCAAACTCTCCCAGGCATAATGAATACGCTTAAACAACGACCCAACATCATCTTTCTTCAGATAGGAGGCAACAATTTCAGGCTTGGTTCAGGTTCAGATTTTGGGGCGATGATTGTTTCATCTTAGCCTCGCGGCTTTATATGCCCCTTCTTTATATGCTCTGTCATTGGTCAGGTCGACAGCAGCGAGCCCTGATTTTATTTTCGACCATCAAAGTCGCACATGATGTCAGTTATTATTTCATGCTTATCGATAAGATTTTTAAAAGAGTTAATATTTGGTGCACGTTTGATGTTCGGAGTTTATTCCAAATTGGTGCTATCATCTGGCTGAAGAAAGGTTTCCTTATATTAGTATTAACTTGCTGTATTTGTACTTTGTCACAACTGTTACGGGTTATGTTGGTTAGTGCAGGTTAAAAAAAAAAAAAAAAAAAAAAAAACATGCTTGATCAATATTATCTAGATTATTGAAAATTGTGGCGCTTTCCCCCCTTCAGTCAAACTCAAAGTTCAGATCCCAGGGGAATTGATGTTTTTAACCCCCTTCAGCAGTGTTGGAAAGAAATCGGCGCAAAGCGCTGGTCAGAAATGGAAAGAAATACTGGATTATTAACCATTACCTGGCAAACAAATGGTATTGTCCTTTTGAATCTTTTGTGATGTAAATGTTGAATTCAGTTACCTGGCAAACAAATGTATTGTCCTTTTGAAGCTATGGGTGAGTTTAATCGTTGAAGTCCGTTACCTGACAAACAAAAGGTATTGTCCAATTGAAGCTAAGGTTGATTTTATGCGTTGAACTCCTCACTTAACAAAGTGATCAGAGAAAAACACTTGAAAGAATGGGACATAAAGTCAAGAAATTACAAGATAAAAAGAAATCGGATGTTTACAGGTCACTATTATAGGTACCTGTCCAGATACCCACTGGGTATAATGCTGGTATATGAAGAACTGACAAATTATATTTTCACTCCTCGTGGAGTGGACCTAAGCGCAATATAACATCTTTGTGTCATGTGTTGCATGTATGCGGGAAGAGTGTGAAAGAGAAAGCATGTTGATCAGGGTTGAAGGAAGATGAGTGAGAGGATGAAAGAGAACAGTTATCAATTGCCATGGGACCTAACAAGAAGCATCAGCCACAAAAAGATTTGTTTTAATATAATCCTTTGACTAATGTAGGGGCAAGGAAGACAGAAGTTTCACAATTAAAAAAAAAAAGAATATTAAAGCACATAAGTTCAGTCAACATGGACACAAAGAAAGTCAGACACTGAGACAGAAATGCACACGAAAATGAAAAATGCTTTGCATTCTGACCATTTGTCCTCTCAAACTCATCTTCTCCTGCTTTATCATCAACCCTGTTTATCTCACTAGTAACTCAGCATCTTCACAACAAATATCCTTCTTTCATATTTGTTTTAGTTTTTGTTCTTAGTATTTCAGTTCTGCGTCATTTGGCAATGCTACAAGAATAAAACCATTCAAGATGAACACTGCAGAATGGCTTGCACAGATACTGCTTACCAGAATGTCTTTTTCAGCAGAAGTAGGAGAGCCAACACGGGAGGTACTAGGTTGCTCTTCCAATATTGCGGAGGTAGTTGGTTTTGGAATGCTTTTGTCCTCTTGCCTGTAAAATAAAATCATCAGGATGTTATCTTTTGATATAGGTTGCAGCAACATAGCTTTGAACAACACTGTTGTTTCTTGCTTTTCATCACAGGCTCAAGCAGTAAGCAGCAGGGAGTAGTTTCATTGCTGGTCTCATAGTTCATGCAGGGTATTTTTCTGTTTCCAGAACTTAACTAAAGCTCATTTGATTAAAATTATCTCGAATGTGTATCTGGTCTTTTGTGTACACAGACAGTAGACAGGGGCTTGGCACTAGAAGATCTGATCAGGGAGATGGGATATATTTGGATAAATCCTCCATCTATTAGATGCTGTTAGCATTTGACTGGGGCAACAAAGTTCAGTAATTACTTGATGAAATTTATTATCACATGCACACACAGTTTCATTACCTTAAATAAAGAAAGCTTTTTTTTTAAACATATCACAAAGAAAAAAATAAAAGTGATTGGGAAAATGTAATCTGCAGTGGAGAAAAAAGAAAACACCGACAAACACACACTATCTGACTTACAAGATGATATCCACCAATGACTTGCGGAAGTTCTCTCTGTCTTTCTTGGGTTGCTTGAAGTTGTCCAGCTGTCCACTGGGCTGACCGGCACTCTCCAGGGTTTCAACCGTGTGGGCTTCTTCCTCTTGACTATGTCTCCTGCAGCAGCAGCACAATGAACAACCATCACAGGCCTTTATCCCCATAAAATCAGCTGAAGCATTTTCACCTCTAAACCCATCAGGTTGACTCTGAACGTCTCTTACATGCATCATGGCTTGGCTGTAACAAGTTTTCTGAAGTCTCCATTGTTCCACTGACTTTTATCTGAGGAGTGCTGCTTTTTTGTGTGTCTTCTTTTTTCTGTTGCTGCCTGTTTCTGAAGATAGTTTGTTGAAAATGTACTGGTCTATTTGGTGTTGTGGACTAAGTCAGCCCCAGCTGGCAGTTTTCTCCCTTTCATTTTTGGCAAAAACTGTTTCCATGGTTCAATTTAGAAACTGCACAACAAAACAAAACCTTTTTTTTTTCAATTTAACATAATGTACCTCTTTTCAATTCACAAAAGACTGGCATATACTAAGCAGAAAAGCCAAAGTACTCTTGAAAAAAAAAAGGTTCTTTTTGAAGGAGGAAAATACAGCACTTTGTCAGCATTACAAAGAGATAAAACAAAAAACATGTCACCTAAAAAAAAAAAATTAAAAAAAAAAAATCTGCTTCACCAGCCACCGTGGCGAAGTGGTTAGCGTCGCGGACTCCCGGCTGGGAGGTCGTGGGTTCGAATCCCATCAGTCATGTGGGTTTTTTCTGCCCCGACCGGCTCCTACCCAGAGTTGAGTTTGCTGCGGACTCAGTTGGGAAGACTGGGACCACACAGTCGAGTTTCATCCACTTAATGGATGCGTTTCTGAGACTGTTGCTCAAATTTCCTGACCAACACTGCAGGTGCCTGTATCTCTCGGGCCTGGTTGATGCCAGGATATATTATGAAAGGAAGCGTAGAGTACAGCCCTGTCATGTAGTCTCAGACCGAAATGGAAATCCGTAGCATCATCTTAATCATCCTCATTCCCATTGATCAGCATTTAAAAAAAAATGTCTCAAATTCTGAGGCCCTTCATGCCCTGCTCTCATGGTGACCTCAGTTTCGATGTCCTCTCCGCGTCTGTGGCCTTGGTTTGCTTCCGTCGGGGTCACCGGTATCGGCGAGTCCATGGGGGCTGTCGTTGGACGGACGTGGTGGCGTCCTCCGGAGGGAGAGCTCACTCACGCCGGCTCCGCGACTAAGCAATTATTGTCGTCAGTAGGGGGCTTAGTAGGGGGTGTCCTGCGTATGTTAGATCAGAACAGGCGCCACTGAACACCACCGAAGTGACTCGGCAGCAGTGCAGTGTCTCCTCCGGTGGGTTGCCTCATGACGACTTGACATTGACTGCTCCCTGTGGATTGCTGGTGCCGGGGCTGCGGCCGGGGCTGCGGCGGGGTGACCGGGCTGTGGCTGTGGACGGGGTGTCGGAATGAGCGGCGTGGGTGCACTGCCTCTGAGGTAGCGCAGAGGTTGGGACCGCAAAAAAAAAAAAAAAAAAAAAAAAAAAAAATCTGCTTGTTGCACAAATGAATGAAAATTCAAACACTGTGTCGCAGATTTGCAATGTTCCAATCCACATGTGATATACCTACTTCCGCATGAAACTAAGTGCATGGCTGATCCGGATATGCAGACATGTCAAATGGCACTTTGTGAAGTATTCCTTTGTTTTGTCCTTTCACATAATTTGTTCAATCTGTCTCAGATTCATTTTTCTTAAGATTTAATTATCAAGATAATCTATGGTTTAAAAAAAAACACACTTTTGTCCACGCTATCATAAAATCAGCATAGAAACTGACTATCTAATATATTTGTATATTATCTTCTAAACAACCTAAAGAAAGCTTTAACTGATGTTCAAAATCAATATTAACAAAGGCTATATATATCATTCAATCTGTACATTAAAATACTTCTTCTGTTTTGCCTTCATTTATTTATGTCTAGCAATAATGGAACAGCAATGTACCGTCCACCTTCTTGTACAGCTGTGCAACTTAACACATGAAAACCAGCAAAAAAAAAACAACAACAAAAAACTCAGTGTCTTTCATTAGCAAATGTATATGAAAAATTCTGGGCACCAGATGGAACAACTTCATTATAAAAAAAGGCAGTCAAAACTCAAGCCTAAGAGCAGTCAAAGTCCTAAATTACATACAAGCATCATCTGTGCTGGCTAGGACATGTCGCAAGACTTCCCCCAAACATACTTGACAACCAAGCCCTTCAATGCAACCCTCAGGGACAGTGGCAAAAGAGACGGCCAAAGATGAATTAGTGCCAGATGATCAACAGGGACCTACAGAAGGTGAATAAGCAATGATGAACTGCACTGAGGGTGGCTGCTGACCAAACCCGATGGAGCACTTAGACTGCTTGATGTCTTGCTCAGTGTGACAGGATCTGGGCCTAAGTAATATCTGGAAGCAATGATTATATAACTTGAGCTCCATTTTTGTGAAAATATCCTGAGACTAACTAAAAGAATATCCACAAAGACTTTTACCCAGGTGTAAACAGTACCCTGAACATAGACACTGACCCAGAAAGCATAATATAGTTTGAAATCCTCCCATACGTTGTGAAAATATTCTAAGCGATGACATCCAAGCTACAAAGCTTTCCCTTTTATCCTTGTAAGTCCCTGGGAAAAATCATGCCAGATTTGACATCAATAAATCTGTTCTGACCAAAAACAAACAAAAATAATGCGTCGGCCAAATGTAAAACATTGTCAGACTGAAAATGAACACCACACACACACACACACACACAAACACACACACACAGACACACAAATAATAATGTACCTTCGATAATTTCCAAGAATATATTGTGAGTGTCATCCATGTATGGAAAATGCCATGAAAAATGAGACAACCGTGCATGCAGCTTGAGCTTCTCCCCAGAGTACATTCTCCAAGAGACCCAGCCACAAATAATTCATGCAGCCTCCTATCTGTTGCCCGGAGAAAAGTAAAGAGAGTCAGTAAAGCAGAATAGCATTGATCTGCCAGACTGAGAAGTAACGACAATCAATTATTGACATGACAGGGCCAGCAGAGGCAGCAAGGTGTAGATAGTACAAGGATGACATACACCTGGTAAACAACAGAACAACAGACAGCTGTGCTCTGGTTGAACGCTGTCAAGAATGACCCCTTGGTAATTGTGAGAAAGTGAATTGACACACTAATACCATACTTTACTGCAGAAAAAAAGATTATTTGTAGGCCTTTGTGCTAATGCATCCATTTTTGTCATGATTGAAATACTTTGCCATGAAAAGGTTAAATAATGATTATGATATAGATGATTGATGGCAGCAATATTTTGTTGTATTGTGTTGTGTTGTGAGCTGATTAGTGTGTGGTGCACTGTGCTGTGAAATGCAATTTACAGTATCTATCAGACTTTACTGTGTTACACTGAACTTACCAATGCTGCACTATACTGCACTCTAAAGTATTGTATCGCACCAGAGTGTGTGTGTGTGTGTGTGTGTGTGTGTGTGTGTGTGTGTGTGTGTGTGTGTGTGTGTGTGTGTGTGTGTGTGTGTGTGTGTGTCTGTCTGTCTGTCTGTCTGTGAGTGCATGCCTATGTGTGTGTGTGTGCTTTTGTGTGTGTGTGTGTGTGTGTGTGTGTGTGTGTGTGTGTGTGTGTGTGTGTGTTTTAAATGCAGTTGCATGTGAATCTTTGATTCCAAGCTCTTGTTGTACATTGATCATTAAAAAGACTGTTTCCATTTCATAGCTGTCTCTGTTACACAATGAACTGTATCCTAAAGGTTGTTTTTATTTCATTCTTGTGTGTTATGTAGCGTATTGCATTTTTCACCATTAGACCTGTAAAAAGATTAAAGCCATTAGGTCATCACTCTCACTCTCCTTCAGATCCTATGGAGAAAAAAACAAACAAATTCTAACATACTAAATCATACAACTTAAGAATTAAATCTAGAAATGTGTGTGTATTAATTACACATGTTTTAATTGAACAAACAGGATTACTGAAAGGAAAGGAAAAAAAATTCAGGTGAAAAGTGATTAAGTAAATCTTGATGGCCTAAGCCATGCCTGCTTAATCACTCTAATCTAACTGGCCAGCGCTTTGTGCTGGTTAATCTGACAGTCATACAAATGTCTTATCACCACACCCTGGATCACAGCCACCTCAACAGTTATGTACACCACTTTCACTAAGACCAGCACTGTTATAAAAAAAAAACTGTGGGCCAGTGCCAACAGCGTAGTTCTGTGCCTGCTTTGTGTAACACTGAGCTGCATGGTCAACCAGGCAATGATTTCACAACCACAGCCTGCTGCTTACATGTAATGAACACAGCACTGGGTTGCTCTTTTTTTTAATTTTTTACACAGATATGTATGAGAACGCAATATGCAACAGCAAAGGGAAAGAGGAGATGGACTAGAACCCTGAACTTGAATAATGAATTTCGTCATTTTCAACACCAACACCCACTTAGAGGCAGTGTGGGAGGCACAGTAATTCACCATGGGGTTTCCAGCTGAAATGTTATTGGCAGCTGGTGGCAGGCAATGTGGTGATTTCAATGATCGATGGTACCTGAGTTAACCACTGTATATTCTGAACAATTCCAGTTCATGACTCCTCTTTAATTAAAAGAAACTATGTAATGAGAAAAGAGAATCCAATGAACATCTTTGTTGGGACTGTGGGCATTTTAAACATTTTTACAACTGTACAGAACAGTCATTTACTGAAAAACATGAGCATGTTTGTACCATTAATTTTTCATGTGAATTTATTTTTGTGTGTTTTTTGTTGTTGTTGTTGTTGTTTTGTTTGACGAACAGACACAAAATGATGACATATCTAATTTCATTACAATTTTTGCCAAAATGTACATCTAAAACTGTAAAATGTTTTCCAGACGTATCAGTCTTTAGAAAAAGTTAAATATGAGATACAAAACTGAAGAATTCAATGCTAAAATGAGTAATAGTTTGACACATTTTCATTTTGATTACGCCTGGAGTGTATAATGACCAATTTTCCTGCACATTAACAATGATAGTACTGAGTGAGTGATGCCTATTTCACAACTTGCATTCTGCTGCCTACTCTGATCTGTGCCCAGATGTATGAATGATACATTCATTGCTTAATATGAAAGATATATAAGGTAAAAAGGATGTTTTTCCTCCCCTAGCCAAAAACCATGTATGTAGGACTACAAATGCATGTATCTGTATTTTTTAAAAATCTTATATCACTCTCAAAAGCTAGCTATCAACACCTACTCAGAGTCTGTCCAACCAGCTTAGACTAACATCCATATATATTAGCCGAATTTCTGCAGCATGGAGTGGTGTAGGGCAAATACAGTCTTTGCACAGCATTGTACTCTATTGTACTGCAGTTACAGCAGTTAGGACTCAACCTGTTGAATATCAAAACAGTTTCTTCTCAATGAAAACAAACAACTGGAAAGTATTGAGCACTGCAAAGAATTGCATAACTATGAGATAAGATCAGACATGTGCACACCATATTGCGCTATATAAGCTGTCTTCCTTCCCAAACTGTCTCTTATGCACCCCTATCCTCAGTGCTGACTCTCTTCAGAACTAACTCTTCTGTCAGCACACTTTTGTCTTTTAGTAACCAGCTGTCTGGAACAAACTCACTACAAGTACTGGACATTCTTCTTCGTCCACCTTGTTCAAACTGTCTACAAAATCTGATCTATGTAATTAAACATGTAATGCAATGCATCCCGCACACTGTCTTTCTTCAAATGTAATTCCTGAGTATGTGTGTTTATTACAGGCAATGTGTGTGTGCATGTGCATGTGTGTGTATGTATGTGCACACGCATGAGTGTGTACATATGTGAGTGCATGTTTGATAGACTGACCAAAAAATGACCACTTTTGGTTGGGTATGTTAAAGAGGGGAGACGGTGGTGGGGAATGCCAGTTACGATTGTGACAGCTGATGGTGATGAGAGGAGGGGATAATTACAGCTTCACTGTACTGAAATCTCAATCAATGTATACATGCTGGCACACTTTGTTTTTTTAGTTCTTAAAGCCTCTATTAGGGGTCAGGAGCTACAAATGAGCACATTATCCTTATCCAATTCACAGTAGTATTGTAAAACAATGCAGACAGCATAATTTTGCTGGACTGCCCTACAATTTTTTTTTCCAAAACAACCATGAGTGGACAAAGTCTGTATTCTCTCTCATATTCAGTTCAGAATCTACCTGGAATATACAGGAAATATTTCTGGACTTTAACATTTCCACAACACTGGATGGCAGTTTCTTCGCTATCTATGTTCCACTAACATATACTGACCTAATGGGAAGGGTAAAGCGGAACTACAGAATGCATTATCATGCTGGAAAAACCATTTAAGCGCAAAAAGTACAGAAATCAGCTTAGAGAAAATGAAAATTTTGGTAAACAAATCTAGCAGCAATCAACATCAGACTCAACAGAGTACACGGAAAGAAATGGAACACTTCCGCTATCTTCGATTCATTTAAAAAAAATTTTTGAAGTATGGCAGTTCAACAATGGAGATCAATATGATATTTGATCTACCTGTGTTTGCCTTGACAAGACCAACATCATGTGGAAATCTAGGTGGGTTGTCAAGCTGACCAGTGAGATAAAATTCCACAAAGGACTGGTGGTCTTCAATAGATCTCAAGTGAAAAAAATCAGTGTTTTTGAGAAAAGATGCTTACAGCAGCATTCAACATCGACACCCACCAAGATAACACTGAAGATTATTACTAAGTGAATCAACTCTTCCATATGCATGTAAGTTGGAAGGCAGAAACTATTTCTCGATGTCATCTGTCAGCAAATCTTGCTTAATACGGGCACATATTATGCAAAGACTTGTATTGGATTGGTATAGACCCGACTGCATGTTTCTTTTTCTTTTTGTTTTTATTTGACAGCCCACCTGCATTGTACAGGATCAAATTCTACAATATTGATACCTCTCTGAGTCATGATCAAAACTAAGGTAAGGCAAATCTGACCACAAAAAGAGCACTTACTGGATGTGAGTTCCCCAATAAGGTCAATGGTGTTTGGCTGTTCCTCATCTAACTGGCCGGACAGGAGGAAGGTGGGCGGGTTGTCCTGCCATTCTGGCTTGCTGCGTTTGGAGGGCAGGACAGGTAGGAAGCGGATGGGGTCGCTGGTGCCCTTGCCCTTGCTACGGGCAGCTCCCCCTAGACGGGGAGCTTGCTGTACAATTCAAACAACAGAGGTGGAACAAACGAATGATGTCAGCTCAAAAGATGGCATTGAATCAAGCATATGAAAAACAGCTGCTAGTATTCTTATTCACACCTTGCCCTCATGTTTATTACAAGAGATGTGTGTGTGTGTGTGTGTGTGTGTGTGTGTGTGTGTGTGTGTGTGTGTGTGTGTGCGTGTGTGTGTGTGTGTGTGTGTGTGTGTGTGTGTGTGTGTTTATGTGTGTGTGTGTGTGTGTGTGTGTGTGAGTGTGTGTGTGTGTGTGTGTG
>CM031595.1:134176503-134206503 GCA_018398815.1 Conus ventricosus | reverse complement strand
ACACAAGATCAAAACTCTGTGAGGCCTGGACATTCATATGCGGCAAATGTGCTGTAAAGGGTCACTTCACTAAATCCTGCAGCAAATGCTCCAGCTGTGGCACCTGGGGTCATAGAGACAGAACCTCCAGAGTGTGCCCTCGTGGTGGGGGGCAGAAAAGCCGGACTTCAAATCACCACCTAAAGGACTCGAGGCCATCACAAGGGCCCGACTTCAATGACAACGCCTTCATGTTTGACCAGCTATGCATGGCCTCCAGCAACTGCAGCTCTTCAACAACGACATTGAACACATCGAGATCACGAAACCCCATCTGTCTAGATCATCACGTCTTCAATGGCCAGTGGATAGCCCGTCCATCCAAACCCCACCCCATGCTGCCGGTGCAAATGTCCGTGCTGCCAGAAGAACATGCTGCGTTCGGGAGCCCTTACAAACCCCTCATAGACTCAAGTCTGCCAACATATCCATGGTTGCAGATACGGGTTGCCAGAGTACTGTCATCCCTTGTCAGTTGCCCGCATACTAGGCATTGAGGACAGTGACCTGATCCCTGTGACACTCAAGATGAAGGGTGCTAATGATCAGGATCTAGGAGTCCTGGGTGCTATTGTTGTCTCCATCACAGCTTGCGATGTGACGGGCTCTGCTGTCGTCTCAAAACAATTATGCTATGTCTCTAAACAGATCTCCAAGGCATTCCTCTGTAGGGAAGCATTGTCTGCGCTTGGCGTTATACTCCCTACATTCCTGTTCCAGAGCCAAGCCCACGCTGCATGGCAACCTCATCAGAGACAGTTGAGACAACATGCTCCTGCCCAAAGCGCAGTAGTACACCACCACCCAAGCCCACACAGCTCCCCCCCCCGGCCTATCCGCCACGAAAGACGATGTAGAGGCCCTTAAACAGTGGCTCCTGGATTATTATGCTGCAACGACCTTCAACACTTGTGAACATCAGCCCCTTCCCCTCATGTCAGGTGAACCCTTGGAGCTCCACGTCAATCCCGATGCCAAGCCTGTCGCCATCCACAAACCTGCTCTTGTCCCCATCCATTGGCAAGACCAGGTGAAGGCAGACCTGGAACGAGATGTGCGCTTAGGCGTCCTTGAACGTGTTGACCCCAATACCCCTGTTACTTGGTGCTCACGGATGGTTGTGACTGCCAAAGCGGATGGCTCTCCACGGCGCACAGTGGACCTCCAACCCCAAAACCGTCAGTCTGTTCGGCAAACTCATCATGTTCCTACCCCATTTAATCTCGCCGACCGCGTCCCACAAGGCAACCATAAAGACTGTCACAGATGCATGGAATGGGTACCACTCAATCCCCATTCGGGCAGAGGACCGCCATATCACCACCTTCATCACTCCATGGGGTCGTTTCCGTTACAAAGTTGCACCCCAAGGCTTCCTTGCCAGCGGCGATGGCTACACGCAGCGTTTTGATGCCATCATAGCCGACTTCCCTGACAAGGTCAAATGTGTGGATGATACCTGCATGTGGTCACCGGACATTGAGTCTGCTTTCATCCAAGCTTGCAGCTGGCTAGACCTGTGTGCTCGCAATGGGATCACACTCAATCCCAAGAAATTTCAGTTTGCCCAAGACACTGTGCAATTTGCAGGGCTCACTATCACCTCCACAAACATCTGCCCAAGCCCCAAGTTCCTTGACGCCATTCGCAACTACCCCACCCCCTCAGACATTTCAGGCGCCAGAGGGTGGTTTGGCTTGGTGAACCAAGGAGCTTATGCCTTCTCGATGGCGAAACAGATGAAACCCTTTCGCCACTTGCTGAGGCCTTCAACCCCATTTCGATGGACGGAGGAACTGGATCGGCTCTTCCAGAAGTCCAAGGAGGTCATCATCAACGAGATGAAGGAAGGAGTGAGACTCTTTGACCCCTCACGCCCCACCTGCCTCGCCACAGACTGGTCCAATGATGGCATTGGCTTCTTCCTACTCCAAAAACACTGCTCTTGTGCGCCTACCACCCCGAAATGCTGTCGTGATGGATGGAAGCTGTGTCTGGTCGGCAGCAGATTCACCACACCTGCTGAGAGCCGCTATGCTCCCATTGAAGGCGAGGCGCTAGCAGTCGCATATGCCCTCCACCAGACACGTTACTACATCTTAGGGTGCACTGACCTCTTTGTTGCCACGGACCACAAACCGCTTCTACAAATCTTGAATGATCGATCTCTTGCAGACATCCACAACAGACGTCTCTTAAACCTTAAAGAGAAAACCCTACCATACCGATTTGAAGTGGTGTACGTGTCAGCAAGAAGAACCTGGGCCCCGATGCCGCTTCCAGACACCCAGCTGATCAGTCTGAGGCACCCGGCTTGGGCGGTGACCCTTCGGAGCTGAACTCGGTTTCCTTTCACCAGGAAGCCCTGAAACACCTCAGAGACGGCGACAGCATGGATGAAGCAAATGACCCCTCCACAATCACAGCTGCAGCTGTCGCCCTGTGTGCCCTGGACAGTCGCCAAGTTGTTACATGGGACATGGTGCAGGAGGCCACAGCTTCCGACCCCACCTTCCGGCAGCTCGTCCAGCTCATGAAGAGGGCTTTCCATCCAACTGCAGACAGGTCCCAGCTACTCTGCGCCCCTTCCACAGGTTCAGTAGCAGCCTCTGTGTTGTTGACGGTGTTGTTCTGATGGGCCAGAGGGTCGTCATTCCACCCTCTCTCCACCCTACCATCCTGCAGTCCCTCCATGCGGCACACCAGGGCGTCAACATCATGTGTACCGAGCACAGGACTCTGTTTATTGGCCGAACATCACTGTTGATATCACCCGTGTCCGAGAGGAGTGCACCCACTGTCACCGCATGGCAAAATCCAACCCCATGCAGCCACCATCAGACAACAGGCTACCAGATTACCCATTCCAGATGGTTTGCAGTGACTACTTCACATACAACAACACAGACTACGTTGTCATTGTGGACAGGTACTCCCATTGGCCAATGGTCTACAGGTCCGAATCGGGAGCTGATGGCCTCATCCGACGCCTTCGAGAAACATTTGCCACTTTTGGCATCCCAGAGGAACTCACCAGCGACGGAGGACCCCAGTTCACTTCAGGCAAAACACAGGAGTTCCTGAAGTCCTGGGGAGTCCATCACAGGATCACTTCTGTTGGCTTTCCTCATGCTAAACTGCCGGGCTGAGTTGGCTGTGAAAACTGTAAAACGCATGCTTGTGGACAACATCGGCCCAACTGGTTCTTTGGATGTGGACAAATTCCAAAGGGCCATTCTTATTTACAGGAACACTATCGATCCCGAGACCAGGACATCCCCCGCAATGGTTCTTTTTGGCAGACCCATGCGTGATGCAATCCCCATCCCGCTGGGCAGATACACACCCCATGAAGCCTGGAGGACCTCATGACCCAGAGGGAAGCTGCCCTGGCGAAGAGACACTCTCAGGAGCATGAACGCTGGAGTGAACATACACATCGCCTCCCTCCTCTCATGGTAGGCGATCACGTATACCTGCAAAACCTGCGTGGCAACTACCCTAGACGGTGGGAATGCACTGGCATTGTGGTGGAAGTTCGCCAACACCATCAGTACGTTATCCGTGTTGATGGGTCAGGGCGAGTCACCATCCGAATCGCCAACACCTGCGGAAGTTCATCCCGTTTCACCACAACGTGCATCCATTCCCCCACACCCCTTACACCCCACCAGTCACCTCACCTGATGTCCGACCCACATCCCCCGAGCACCCATTGCCACCGCCAGTGGCACCTCCACGTGTGGCCTCCGCTCCGGACGCCCTGCCAACATCCGACACACGGCAGCCACCGACACCTGCTCCGGCCTCACCTGTCCCAGCCTCTCCCGATCCACACACCCTGCAGCCTTGGACTGGGACATCCCCAACAGATGGCAGCCTGACCCCTAAGGACTCTGGTGTGGCACCATCTTCACCGACAAAGAGACGAGTACCCCGGCCCTCGCCCGACTATTACCCTTCAACCAGCCAGGCATGAAGGAGCTCTCTGCACCTGGTACCTCCAGGCGTGGGGTGCCTCTCACAGAATAACATTTTCCAAGACGCTGGAACACTGGGCGACAGTGACATTAATCTTTTAGTCTTTCTGCGCCCATTACACTTGCCCCTAGGGAAGGGGGAGAGACAGTGGACAGTATTATTAATGTGTTTTTGTTTGTGAGTTATATATTCAGTTTTCATAGAAGTTATAAGAAGGTTGGACAAGCATAGATTTTGTTTCAGTTTTAATCGTACCCGTTAAAACTTACCCCTGGGGGAGGGAGATAGATAGTAACCCTGTGGTAGTGTGTCCATATTTCAGATACAGTAGCCGTCATCCTATGACTCCGAGGAAGGTGACTACAATCATCCATATTTCCAATCAAATCATCCATATTTCCAATCAAATGTTTCAGTAAATATGTGATCCCAGAGTAACGTATGTTCCTTGAAATTACTGAACAGCTTATAAATGTTCCAAGCAAGCTGCTTTTAAAGTTGTCTTTAGTGCACAGCTTCCTAACAAAATTCCAAAACACAGATAACAAAACCATTTCATATGGTTTTGATTTTGTTTCAAATTACATTCCATCATGCTTGAACTTTACAAAAGACACAAAAAAGAACACAATTAAAAAGAAAGTTTTCAAAAATTGAATTAAAATTCTTGAAGATGTAACAATTAATACTGAAGCACATACACTAATGCTGAACTGCACAAATAACACCATACACCAAAAAAAAAAAAAAAAAAAAATCACCACCTGCTCAAACTGAACATTATTTTCCTAACCACAAGCTTTCATTTCAGAATCATCACAATGGGACTACACTGAAGTCAACCTCATTTGCACTACAAAAAGGCTATCCTCTCGGTTCAGCCTTAGTGACCTGACATGCCCAGGACAGTGGGGATGTACAGTCTTAATGAATAGCTACAGCAGAAGACACAATGGTTCGTACACACAGGCCAACACAGACTAACCACCTTTACAAATTCATTCCAAACTATACAACTGTGAACTGAATAACTACTGACAGCCGTCCTGACCAGAGAACTGAGAAGTCACTATATAACACATTTCTTGCCATATCCTCCAGCAATGTAGTCAAACAAACTTTGGTCCCCAAGTACACAAAGAAAACTGACAACATATTTTAATCGCCAGAATAAAACCAGCAGGGCTACTAGCTGTAAAATGTTCAAATTGTGTCATACAATGCAGAGTGGTTGGCAGTTCAGTTGGAACAAACTCCACCTTGGTTGCATCAAGATTACAGTGACGTGTTATGTGAGCTTCAGACTGTGAATAGAAGGGGCTCTCATAGAATGTAACAGGAAACTGAGAAGGTTAAATTAAAGGAAATCGCATCACAGGTCAGATATCTTCAAGACAAGTAAGACTGATAAAAAAACAAAAACATTTTTGGTGGGCATATGCACATTACATTGTTTTGATACATTTTGCTAATAAGAGTCATCTGAAACCAAATCATGGAGAACTGATTTGAAATGGAAACAGAAACTATATACATAGAATTTCACACAAAACCTATCCTTGAATATTACTGGCCATGAGATCCACCATACAGCAAAGAAGGAATGAAAGTGAGTTTAAGATAGTTCAAACTGGAGACATGCCCTGACTGAGACAGGTATTTCTAACAAATTCAAGGAACAGAACATGAACAAAACTAAAACTAAAAATTGCATAAGATCTTTCCATCAACATACCAATACATCCAAACATACAAACACATCCATACATATGCATGCATGCACATGCACACATATACATGCACACATGCACATGCACACGCGCACGCGTGCGCGCACACACACACACACACACACACACACACACACACACACACACACAGACGCACATGCAAACACACATACGTACGCACACACACATACGTACGCATGCACACAACACAAATTCACGAATGCACACACACACACACACACACACACACACACACACACACACACACACACACACACACACCACAATTAGAACATTATTATTATAAATTTACAAATCTTGTTAAATCTTTATGTTCATTATGTTACAGATACAAAAATTACACACAATTTATGCTTATCTACAAACACATACACACACAAAAAAGGGAACACACACACACACACACACACACACACACACACACACACACACACACACACACACACTCAGAGTTCATAATCGTTTGTTGTAAGTCGTAAAAATTCTATGATTATGTGTGTGTGTGTGTGTGTGTGTTGTGTGTGTGTGTGTGTGGTGTGTGTGCTTGAGAGAATGTGTGTGCGTGCATATGTGTGGTGTGCATGTCTGTGTGTCTGAATATCTGTGCGCATAAATATTTGTGTGTGTGCAAGTATATGTGTATGTAGATGTGTGTCTATCTGTCAGTCAGTCAGTAAGCCTGTGTGTGTCCTTGTGCATGTATGCGTGCATGCATGCTTGCGTCCACAAGCGTATCTGTGTGGATGTATGACACGAATATATGTGAATGTACTTATATTAATGTGTCCATTCTGTGTGCATGTGTGTGTGTGCCTTTGTGTATCCATAATATGCACAAGCTGACCAGTTGTGTGGTTTGTTCTATCATTTTGATTTAACTTTTAAGTAATGCTGTATAAAACATCTCGTGCACACACACACACACAAACACACACACACCTGCAAGCATGCTCTCATGGACACTAACAAATACATACAAACATTTATATACACACACATATGTGTGTTTATGTGTTTGTAAGCATGTGTGTGTGTGTGTGTGTGTGTGTGTGTGTGTGTGTGTGTGTGTGTGTGTGTGTGTGTGTGCATGCGGAGTGTGTGTATGTGTGCATGCGTGAGTGTGTGTGAACCTGCATATATGACTTCAATCAGACCGAAAAATAATACTGTAAACCACTCAACTGGTCAACTTGTGTTCGTATGGACACACACACACACACACACACACACACACACACACGCATGCATGCATGCAAAAATATATCATGAATGTAGCAAATTACTGGTGAAAAGTCACATAAACATACCAAAATAAAACAAAAATAAAAGTTTCATTCTCTTCTCTTCTTATTATTTTCAAATGCCTTTTAGCCCATCATGTCGACCTGACGATCACCATCAGTCATCATCTACTGGTTTAGTGACTGAATCAACAAGCCTGTTCTTTGGAAGAACGATGACGGCAATTTTAACTCCCCACAGCCTAAATATCATCAAAATTAATAATGCAGTCACTCTACCAAAACAAAACTGACAAGCCAAGTCTAAAAACGTCGTATGTAAACGTTGTATCAGTCCATGTTGCATTCAGCATTGACCATGGCACCTAACGAAAGTAGAAACATTCACCAATACCGAGTACGATTGTTGATTTGACATTGTGATTGGATCAGATATCTGATAAATATAATAAATGAATAAATCCATACCTTTACATCTGACATCTTTTCAGTAACCCTTGTTCAAACAGTGCTGTGTCATGAATACACCAAGCTTCAATGTCACATCTATTGATAAGGCACAATGCAAAGCAAGTGAACATCGAAAGTGCCGAGACGACTCAAGCGAAAAGCTTGCGGCCGCGCTTTGTCGTTGCTAAGCGCTTCTCGGTCAGACGATATTCTATCCTCTGATTGAAAAATATGTTATGAAATATAAAATTCAGTATATATTCGATGAATCAATGTCAAATTTCATCTCTTTTAAGAGTTGGCAATCACTACATATTTCATATCTTGAAAGGTTTTTAAAAAAAAAATTATTCTTTGATAAACAGTTTTATTAGGTACCAATCGCATGATAGTTTACAGAATTGATTAAATCCCTAAGCTATTAAACCACGAGCAAAAATCAGACAAAAAACTACGGCCATCATTCCCAACACAACAAGCTTGTGATTGGTAAATTAATTTCTTGGTTTTCTTGCTAGCACTTCCAAGAGCAGGCTACTCTCAGATGTAGACGGGGACATTACTCTTATTTGCAAACAAGTCACCTTAGTTAAAGATGCCGTCTCTAGCGAAGATTGCAGTATTTGGAGGGATTGCCTCTGTTGCTGGAGCCGCTTTTCTTACAAATAGGATCCATGGTAAGCATTTGTGGCTTTTTTTGCCCATCAAAACAATATAGAGAATGATATACGCATTCTACAAGAAGATCTAAACGCTTTACAAGATGGGAAAGAACTTGGAAAATGGAATTTCCTCCCCAAAAGTGCCAAGTGTTGCGTATATGTAACAAACGCTCACCAATTAGATCAGATTATCTATTCATAATACTATTCTTAAAAAAAACTAATGCTGCAAAATATTTAGGCGTGATTATAGATAGTCGTCTCAAATGGAAAGAACATTACATATTTAGTATGTAAGAAAGCAAATAACATCTTAGCTTTCTTATACAGGAATATCAATGACTGCCCCAAAAGGTTAAAGACGACTGCTACAAAACACTGGTTAGACCAGTACTGGAATATGGTTGCTCAGTTTGGGATCCTTACCATCTAAAGGACATTGATAACCTTGAAAAGATTCAGAAGAGAGCAGCACGGTTCGTAACAGGGAACCACATCAGAGAAAAGGGGAATACTAGGAAGAACATGAGGAAATTAGAATGGAAACCCTTAGAAGAGAGAAGAGCTTTTATTAAACTTAACACCTTTTTCAAAGGCAGAGCTAAAGTAATTGATATTCCAATGGAACAACTAGTATTGAATAAAAGTAGCACCAGGAGTGGCGGTCAATGTTATACCATACCTGCATCAAATATTGACAGCCACTTACATTCTTTTTATCCCAGTTCTGTACGGCTGTGGAACTCACTGCCGGGTGCCATCAAGATTGCCACAGGTGCAATCTCATTCAAAAAACAGGTTGATTCGACAGTTTTGAGATCTGCATATTGACGTTTTCTATTTTTACTTCCCAGATTTTTATTGAATATCGAATGCGACCCTTGTTGCCAAGTTTGCTCCAGGGGCCAACAGTCTGAGTCGCACTGTTTTATGTTATTTTATTCTACTTTTTAACATGCGCGCTGGTGACCTACTCGTTTTTGAGTGAACCAGTATTTTAGGAAGAAGAAGGAGAGGGATGGAATCAAACTCACAAATCAGACAGGCAGGCTCTGTGGCAGTGTTCTCTGCAGCTATCAGCAGACACTATGTTGCCATCCTTGCACAAAATTGCAACAAAAATGGTTTTAACCGTACCGGTCAATCTTAGAATAGGATAGGTGGATGCAGCACCGCAACAGGGTCCCATTGAGCTGAACTCAAGTGCGGCTGATTCGTCTTACTGTAGATGTTGGCTAAACACAAGAAGAAGAACCGGGGATGGCCGTTTGGGGTATTAGTTTCATTGGTCGGAACGTTTTAAAAAGTAACCAAAATGTTAAAATAAGTTTTTATTTACCTGAAGATGGCGTTAGCTAGAAAACTAAGAATATGGGCTACTCTCTCTTTTTCCGTTGCTATTATAACCAAGGAACGTTCCAGCAATGTACACATCCTGATCCTGATGCTGTTCCTGACACTTTCATTTTCAAATGCTCTTGTCCCAGTGATATTGGTACATCATACCTTGAAAGACATGACTTTTTTTTAATTTAGAAAAGAAAGAATAAAGGCCATCATCGGAAAGAGCAGAAGAAAAGGTTAAAGAAAAATTGCTGGCAATTTCTCTTGTAATTCGTTTGTCCATGTTATTAGGTGGAGTTATTTCAAGTACTTAAAAAAAAAAAAAATTGGTACAAAAGTTGTTCTAACTTGAACATCCTAGAAGAAAGCTATGATTTTTTTAAGCAATTGAATTTTCCGCCATTAAAAAGTTGAAATATTTTGAAAGGTGTATGATTACAAAATTAGTTTGGGTGTCCCTGAGAACGATTTCGCAAAAGGTGATGAGATCGCTTCCTACAGACTGTCACACCCATTTACCACCAAAGTGATCATACAGACTGTCACATCTGCTGATCACCACCTCATCACTCCAGTGCATTTACAATGCGACCAAACTAACTGAACTGCATGAACCTTTGCAAGACACTTATATTTTTAGTTACAAAAATGCTAGATTTATTTCTTGTACATATTACAGAAGGAAGTGAACAAGAAGAAGAGTTTGGAAATATCAGGCACTTGAGGTGATTGGACACTGTGGCATATTGTGGCAGACCCATTATGTCATGTAACCATATGTGGTTTGGAATCGTGACTAACTCATGACAAATGACACATTTTCAAACACTGCTGGTGGTGCACAGTGACAAGCCCCATACAGTGTGCTGTGATGAGCGGTGATAGTAACAAGAAGATTATCACATTTCCTACTCAGTCTTCATCCACTCCTTCTCATCCTCCTTCTCCTCTTTCTTCTTCCATATAGCAACTACAATTGCAACTGAAACAACAGGGGTGAAGAAAGGTCAGAAAAGAAGTGACCAGGCCAGATAGGGACTGTTCAGTGGGTCAGCATGATGCTGACTCAGTGACTGCTGGTTGCTCTGGGGAGGCCAGAAAAAAAAAGAAAGAAAAAAAAAAGAAAAATGGAAAGGGTTAGTTTGTGGGTTATCATTCTGCCAGAAAGATGGTAGAGAAGGCTTCATTTGAGAAGGCCTGGATAGTTTTTGTACTGAGGATGTTCCAATCTCAGATGGTGCAGACAAAGAAAGAGAAGATTCATTGGTCTGTGCAGAAGGGGTCTTGCTTTTCAAGTCCTTACCTTGATATTAGTTCAAGAAGAGGGAGCTTTTGCACCAGACATGTCGCAGACTTTATGAATATTGTAAAATGTGAAGCATGCAGCAGTGTTCTTTTCCTGTGTGGGCCCCTTCTTTTTGTCAAACATGGCAGACACACTTTATGATGGGCGATAGCCACTCATAGCAAAGTGTAGTGCTCTCATATTTGTCATCCGAATATATAAATCCTAATATAATAGTTTTAGACTATATTGTTGTTCACTCATTATGGTAATGGTTCTCAATAAAACAACAAAAGTTGTCTAAGAAATAAGAGGACATCTAAGAGGTGGCCTGTAAGTTGTTTGTTCACCAAACTGCTGAACAAGATTGAGCTCACTGGGCCCTTTGAAAGCAGAACAGAACAAGCTCACATCTGCTAACAAGCACCTCCACAATGATTTAAAATATGAAAGGACCTCTCCTCAGGATGAAAGGAACCAGCTCACTTAGTCGTGTTCTGCAAGATCCACAGTGATGCTTTTGCCACTGATGATCGCAAAAGCAACCTCAAACCACAGCCATGACAGCACTGAGGACACAATCAGCAATTCATCAGCTGACTGTAAAACTCAGATCCAGTCCCAAAAATGAAAATAGAAAAATGAAGAAATTTTTTTTTTCTTTATTCTAAAAGAATTTTTTTTAAATAAATAAATAATAACAGAAAATCAGATCCAGTAGTTCTGATTCCTGCTGTGACTATCAAGGACATGAACAAGCTGCAAAAAAATTTTTTTATGCCAGACCGTTGACACCTTTGTGTCAAGGGCCTCCAAAATTTCAGTGAGACAATCCCTTTTCTCCCCTCTTTTGATTACTCCAAATAATATTATAATCTGCACAATGTTTGCAATCACTTAAAAAAAGAGAAGAGGGAGAGTGAAAGAGTTACAAGAAATGGCTGACTGAGCTGTGCAAAAGGTGATTGGCCACTTTAGAACTGTCAGATTTTTGCTTCATCTCACCTTGACTTTCTCAACTTAAAACAGTTAGTTGTGTGTCATTGGTGTGTGTGTGTGTGCGCGCGCGCGCATGCGTGCATGTGGGCACACGTGAATGAGGTTTTTTGTTTGTTTGTTTTTTTTCTTTGGTTTTTTTTTAATAACACTAGCCTATCATATCATCTCTGCGGTCGGCTGGGCTATAAGCAACATTATCTTAACTAGCCTATCATTAGTACAGGTTTGGTTGGGTTTTTTTTATAACACTAGCCTATCATTAGTACAGGACATTAGTGCAGGACTGCCATGATTATTCAATACATTTGTTTCATTTATCAGTATATGTCACCTTCCAACAAGTCTAAAAAATGTTCTGCACAGCATTCAACCATCTTATCCACCATTTGGCTTTTAATTAGAATGAGTCGGTGCATCAGGGTCCAGTGCGTAAAGAAACTTTAATCCATACCTTACCTGAGGAACCCTGATATCATCTACCCAATGTGGCAAGAAAGTTTACCCTCTGAAGATAAGTATAGGAATTCTTGTTTGCACAGATCAGAGAAAGAGAAGTCCAGTGACCTTCTGCCTTTGTGCACCAAACACCCATCATACATAGAAATGTTAGATGGGTCAAGCAGAAAGGGAAGGGTAACTCAGCCTATTCAGCTTGGGTAAGAGAGCTCATAGCAAGCTCTTATGCCAGAACAAGAATGCAAAACTGTCTGTTATTGCTGGAGGTGGAGTTTGACTGGACCACTCTTCTTCCTCTCCCATTCTCTTAGCTGGAACATGACTCTGGTAGCAGTGGCCAGATTATATCGGTATAGATTGTACTGCCCAGTCCTGCTTCTGTCTCTGTGCTGGTTTTCCAGTCTACACCTCCCTCTCGCCCTCCTGCCATTGCAGCTGTAGGTAAATGTCTTGTCAGTGGTCAACTCTGAGAGATTGCTGTTCTTTTTTTTGGCTCAGGATTTTTCAGAGCAATTGGCAGGTTCTCTTTGTCAGATTTTGTTTTAACATTAAAATGAGAAATGTGGGAGATGATAGTTGTTTTTGCAATATTTGTTGTGGTGGTGTTTGATCCAGGCTTTTCTTCTCTAATACCTTTTATTTGCCGTCACTGCATCCCCACCCACTCCTCCCCCATTCTGCCATGAACATGTCACTGTGTGTGTGTGTGTGTGTGTGTGTTTTGTGTGTGTGTGTGTGTGGTGTGTGTGTGTGTGTGTTTGCCTGCACAGAAAACCTGCAAAGAGAAGAGTACCACAGGAAACCTGTGGCAATGCTGCGTAAGCAAAGCCTGCTGTTGATCTTCTGGGTTTTCCTATCAGGACATCACGCATGGACCTTGGGGATTTGGGAGAAAAACAGAGTGGATGGTTTGATAGCTAAAGTAAGTAGAATGTGAACAGATGGCTTGACAGCCAGTCTAAGAATGATTTACACATTGGATAGCTTATTAGCTAAATTAAGATTTAAATACATAGCGGATAACCAACAATAAGAATGATTTACATTTTGTGGATGGTTTGTAAGAAGATTCATAAGTGAATGACTTTGTATTTAATGTAAGGATGGCAACTTAATGAATGGCTTTTAAATCTGAATCGAGAATGATGAGAACAATATAGTTGATCTCTTGATAGCTCAAGTATGAATGATATGCTTAGTTGATAAGAAAAGAAAATATGATTATGTTATGGATGACTTCATGAATAAGCTAAGGATTATATTGCTTAATAGAAGACTTCATAGCTAAGGAAGAATAATTTGCTTAGGGGATGAGTTGATAGCTAACGTAAAATAATAGATGATAGCTAGGTGAATTGAGAATGGTTTTTATTTTCATAATTAGAACACTACTGAGGTATGATAACATTTCACACTGCGATTTATATAGGTGCACAGACTCGAAACATAATGTAAATATATATTTTACAATAAATTTGTCAGGTTCTGTTGTTAAAATGAACTAAATATTCAGTTGGTGGACCATATCTTAAAACAGTCTTCATTGCAGCAAGATCAAAATAAGAGAAAACAAATACATTTCCTGACAGAACCCTTATTTAATGGTAAATGATATGGGAGTTATTTTTACTTTAATGCTCTCTCTTTCCAGTTAGCAATTCCAGTGAAGGGACCCAAAGATAAAGGAACACTGTTTGTGTGGGCATGCCGAGAGAAACCTGGAGACAGGTATGTTCTGGATTATGGTTAGTGGGTGTACTTTAAGCCCCATGGTATTTCAGTCATGAAAAGTGGACATTTGAAGATGCTGATCAGTTTCAGCTGTACAGGTGCTTGCGTCACTGATAAATTATGAGTAGCCTAGCTCATCAAGATTGTCTTGACTGGACAAATTCAGTTGCCTGGCCATCCCATGCCCCGAAGTCGGAGTGTGGCTGCCCATGTGGCGGGGTAATCAAAAACGGTCACACACGTAATGTTCTCATCCCCAACTGATGCATTTGTACCATAGTGTTCAAGTACTTCGGCTGTTTGGATGATCCCTGGAGTCTTTCAGCCAGGGTACGACAACAACAACACAACAACAATGCAAGTGTGGAAATGCAGATAGGGAAGTGGATTTCAAAACTGAAAAACTAGGCAATCCAAACAAGTCATTTTTCTTTAAGACTTTTAGAAAATGTAGTGCCTTGATTTCTAATCTGAAAAGGCTGTCAACTTTGCCATTTTCAGTTGCTTCATGTGAAGCCGATACATTTAGAATAATCCCACTGGCTTCACAGACATGCTGCGTTGTTCAGTAACTCCCAGTCAGTGTTGTCCCGTCAATGCTCATTTGCCTGTGAGCTCACTCCTCTGCTGTTACCATGCTTTTCACTTTGCCATTGAACTTGAAGTCTTCACTTGAACTGTATAACACTATGAAAACAGCTTTAAAATCTTGTAAAAAAAAAAAAAAAAAGTAGTTTGAAAACCAAGAATCAAAGTGAGGAGATGGGAACAGTGCTGCAAAAGTGGGATTGAGGATGGGCCCTTGGCTTTGTTGTCTGCATCAAAAAATCTCATGCCATTATTATTATGAAATTGCACTGCAATAATGAGACTGCTGGCAGGATTTCCTGCTGGCCTTGAACGCATTTTGAGTTGATGCTTGCTAGCTATTCAAAAAAAAAGTAAAAAAGGAAAAGAAAAAAAAAGAGAAAGAAAGAAATATGTGGCAGTGTGTTTGACATCTCAAGCGAATGAAAACTTTGGTAAGCTGGTGGGTTATTTTATGCACTTCCCTGGCTGGCTGGTGAAAAGTTTAAAAAATTATTTCTCCAGCCCTGATTGCTCAGGCCTCTGTACTAAAAATGAACCATTTTTCAAGAACCATGTTTCCATTGGTGCCAGGTATTTTGAGGGGTTTTTTTTTTCCAAAATAAAACTGCACAATTTTTTTTCGCAATTAAGAGAAAAAAGAAAGTTAAAAAACATGCAGGAAGCAGTTGAGCTGGCTCTGTCCTGATCAAAGTGTGAAACAGAAGGAAACTATTTCATGTCTGTTGAGCTGGTTCTCTCTTGATCAAAGTGTGTGGACAGAAGGAAATGATTTTGTGTCAGTTGAGCCAGTTCTGTCTTGATCAAAGTGTGTAGACAGAAGGAAACTATTTTAAGTCAGTTGGGCTGGTTCTGTCGTGATGAAAGTGTGCAGACAGAAGGAAACTATGTCAGTTGATCAGGTTCTGTTTTGATGAAAGTATGCAGACAGGAGGAAACTATGTCAGTTGGTCTGGTTCTGTTTTGATGAAAGTGTGCAGACAGAAGGAAACTATGTCAGTTGATCAGGTTCTGTTTTGATGAAAGTATGCAGACAGGAGGAAACTATGTCAGTTGATCTGGTTCTGTCTTGATGAAAGTGTGTAGACAGAAGGAAACTATGTCAGTTGAGCTCGTTCTGTCTTGATGAAAGTGTATAGACAGAAGGAAACTATTTAATGTAAAGAGCACCATTTACCTGTATTGAAAAGTGTTTCAGCATCATGGCACTTTGTCTACTAGCTTGTCTTTTTCTACTGCCATGATCTCAGGGGTGGAATGCTTACTCTTCCTCAGAATCCTAATCCTTATGGATGACTAATTTTCTTTCTGCAAATAGCTATACACCAAGAGCTGGACAGAATCAAAGTGTGAATATTTTTTATCTTTTGTTTGCAAACTGACTCTTTTTCAAAGTGAATATTTTTTATCTTTTTTTTGCTAGGTGTACTGGTGTGTGTGTGTGTGTGTGTGTGTGTGTGTGTGTGTACAACACATACACACACACTCTCTCTCACTCTCACACACACACACACACACACACACACACACTCTCTCTCTCTCTCTCTCTCTCTCTCTGTCTCTCACACACACACACACACACACACACACACAAGCGCGTGCAAACACACATACACACACACACAAGCACACACTGGCACCTTTTCCGTTAGTTTATAACAATTGATTGTTGCGGTTCTGCCAGTGCTGATTGTTATGAAAACTCTACTAACATTCAGTGTTTACAGTTATTCGGTTGTTTTGATTTTTTCCCCCAGCTGGGATGTGACTCGCCTGGACCTGGAAGTTGAACAAGAAAACAAACGATTTACTTTTCACCAGACACCTGACTGGGCCGAATTCCCACCCTATACAAGGAAAACATAGTGATTGCTGTCCCCATGTGTGTGTGTGTGTGTGTGTGTGTGTGTGTGTGTGTATGTGTGTGTGTGTGTGCGCGTGTGTTCCCATCCTTTACAAGAAAAACATAGTGATTGCTGTCCCAGTGTGTGGGTGTGGGTGTGTAAACATGGCGATTGCAGTCCCTCAAGAGCGAGAGAGAGAGAGTGTGTGTGTGTGTGTGGAATATGTTCTACATTATGTCTTTCATGTATCTTTGTAGTAAGTCAGTACAATAGAGACATTAAACAACAAAAATAAAGATGGTTATTTGGGGGAGAGAGAAAGCAAGATTAAACAGATACATTTTAGAATTATGACAGATGCAGGAGCTGCGAAGAGAAGAAAAATGCAAAGAGAAATGAAACGGGCAGGAGAAACAGACAAATGAAACGGGCAGGAGAAACAGACAAATGAAATGGGCAGGAATGTGGCTTTCTTCAGTATTTATCTTCAGTAGTGGTTGATTGTAATGGCAGCCAAGTGCAGAAAGACAAATTTTGTGATAAGAATACTCATAATGATGGATGTGAACCCAGCAGTATGATTTCAGCAGTGCTGATAGGTCACTGATGGAACATGTTTCCAGTCCCTTAGAATAACTCATGGACCTCCTGTTATGGCCTGTATCCCCTTCATGTGTACATACATGCAGATGATCACACACAACTTAAAGATCATATGATCCGTAAGGTGTTCAGTAGGTCATGAAAACATTAGCATGCTAAGATGCAACACCTCTAAGAAAGGAGCGCTGCTGCCAGAATGGCAGGATAAAAATGGATTAAATGCCTGCCTGTACATGCCAACTCATGAATATGAAAATTGGACACAGAAGACAAAATCACCAGGAACAAAGTTAGCAACTGAATATGAAAAATGGAAAGGTACATGACATTTAAAAGTATCTTAGTACATGTTTCTGACTTTCTGTGATAACCATTTTCGTCGAATAATTGAAAACTGATATGCATTTGAGAAGATTAAAGGGAGCCATGTGTTTATGCTATGGTAGAATGTGTCATGTTTTCAGTACTGTGTCCGATGATGGAATTTGGTGGTAATGTTAGTATGTGCATGAACAAATATTTTATTATATTTTATTAGCATATATTCAATGGTTTGTTGCATGTATAATTGAGATGTTAAATCTACTGTTCATAGAGTAGATGTACAAGGTGTTAGTGTGTAGTGTACAAATGGTTTGAAGAGTTCATGAAAGACTGTGTAAGCCACACTTTGCACGTGTGTGGACTGCCCCGTCAAAAACTAGGGTGCCATGTGTTCACAGCAAAGTGAACCTAGTTCACATGAGAATCAAACAGTGTGAACTTCAGATCTGACTGGTTTGGCCAGCAGACGGAGCAGAGCAGTCTAAGTCACTGGATGCGGCTGTAACTGGACTAGGAGAGGTTGAGGTCGAGGCTTTTTTTTTTTTAATCTTGGGTCAAGTATGGGCATCTTTGGTGGTTTGCCTGGCAACCTTGGTGGTTGGCCAATAATAGACTCGTGAGTGGTCATTTCATAGCAAGCAGACAAAAATCTGTTAGAGTTAGGCCGAGGCTAGCAACTCTAGTGGAACCTCGGCGCCCTTCTTCCTTGCTTCCCACCTCCCTGGTAACAGCTAGGGATTGGATCTTCACTTTCCTGGAAGACGAGATTGTTAAAGGGGTTGCTTTTGAACAGAGGAAAGTTGTAAAGAACTTTTTATTGCCGACTCGAATGAGATCAGTCAAGAAAGAAAAAAGCAGAGAGAGGAAAGAAAAAATGGAAAAGATTATCGGGGAATGGAAGGAAATTATACTAGAAGTGATGTGTGTGAAGGGAATATTGAAAATTGGAAGAAATGAAATAATTATGGCTGTTCCTTTTGTTGTCATTGATTTTCCATGTAATCCTTATTCACCCCTATTAAATGGAGGGAGTGCTTGAAAAGAAAGCACGTTGTTCAAGAAGTGGTTCCTTAAGGGTGAATGGAGTGGATGAGTGAGCATGGAGTAAACATGCTGTGATTGTGCCCGAATGTGAGTGAAGGTGGGTGTGTGACACCTTGTGTGCCCACGAATTGAAGACAAACTGCTGTGGAGCACTTGATCTGACTTTCATTGTAATCAAAAATAATTTTGCTTTGATGATTTTTGGTTACTGGTTATTGGTGAAATGTTATGTATGTGGAGCAAAACAAAAAGTCAACCCAGTTTGCAGAATATCTGATCACACATGCTGCATATTTCATCAGGGTGATCGCTGCACACTCTCAGCAACATTACTTCCCCCATTTAGACTTCCACGGCCTCACCTAGGGTCATTCTGTCATAGTCCTCTCGGCATTGGCTTGTTCAGTCACCGTGAGGCTATCCAGGGAGATCCTATGTCATAGGCTTAGCCAGTTCCATGGTTTCAATAGTGCCATTTTCCATTCACCCGTCTCTGATCTACAAAATCCACTACTTAACAATAATTTTGCAGTCACACAAACTGAGTGATGCTGCCCCCAGCTTGAAATTTTTACATCTTTTCAGAGAAAACCTCTAGAAAGATTTTGATGTAAATTATTCACATGAATGGAAGTGGATGTCACCTTAATAGCTGGGCGTTAATTGCTGCAAAACATATTTTGTGATTGATGACAAGGATCATGACATTGATTCCAGAACAGTCTTCTGTTTTGGTTTGTGGAACTGTGTGATGATTTCTTTTCTGAATTTCATTTTGTGTTGCATTTTTCTGTCAGCCTAGTGTGAGATGTAAACATCTGCAGCAGCAGTACTTGTCAGCACATTCAAAATCACATCTCGGATCTCAACTGTGTGATCCCTGTCTTCTGCTGCTTGCACATTCAGATCCAATTCCTCAGTCACACACACACACACACACACACACACACACACACACACACACATGTGGAGAGAGAGAGAGAGAAAGAAATGGTGAACAAATTAGTGGGGAAAACAAGTGCAGGCTAACAATTTCTCCATCATTACAATAACAACTTGGCAAAGATCCAGAAGGAAAAAAAGATAGGAAGGAGAGGGGAGGGGGGGGTGTTTCTGCAAGAAAAAGACAACGGGAATGAAAAATTAGGGCACTAAGATTTACATATAAAATCCTCACTAGCAGTATATGGAGACCATATTGTCATCCGTCTTAGAAACAGACCATTTATATTGCCTGCTCAGAGGCCTTTTGTCCGCTGATTCAGCCTCATCACTGAGGCACAGCTTATTGCATTCAGTGCTCCCTTGTCATCAAGTACACCACAGTCTATATAATTCTGTGGTATTCTCACCACCAACAGTTCAAAAACAGAATCCAAAAGCGCTCTAAACCAGCCAGTAAAAGGTAGAAAACCTGAAGAATGTGCTGTAAGGAAATAAGTTGCTGAAAAACTAAACGTGTTATGTTAAAAAGAATTAAATGTAGGAAGAAATCATTGAGCATATGCTTGAGGATCCATTTAAGGATAGAGAGGTCAAAAGAGTCAGCAGTCGGAGTGTTCAGCTTTACTGTTTAATAACCTAAGCACGGTAGTGCTGACAGCACCTAAGAACTGTGCAGAACAGCCTTTACTTGGATCTCATGTCTAGACAGATAGATAGATGTAGATATATATGGGGTTTTTTTGCTAATTTCCTGTTGGGCTTCAATACACAATATGCTAGTCTTCCCTCCTTGATGTTGACAACAGCATTATGGTGATATGACTTTTTTATCATATAGTATCACACAATATGTGACTGTTCATTTTTTATCTAGTATCATGAGTACAGGAACCTAGGGCTTCAAGTCTTGTTTTCATTCAACTGTTACCATTTCCAGTTTCAGAGTTTGAGTAGATACACAATAAAACAGAACACTGCTATTTTGTGCTACCAAGTGGTGACAGAAATTCAGTGGGGGTAGCTGATAATCAGAAATCATTCAACAGTGTTATGAATTTTTTTTAAAAGGTCATGATCATGAGACTAAATAAGATGCAGAGTTAAGACAGGAATACATGGCATACATAAACAAGGCTGAAAGCACCTAAAGCTGAGCCTAGAAACATAAACAAAGAATTGATCATAGTTATAGTGTATAGCAAAGTTTTAAAAAATTGTGCGTCTTGGTTGGCTTGGTTCATTTGGATCCAGTTCTCACCAACACGGTTTCTAATTGAATTTTTAACTGGTGTAAAGCTATATCAGTTAGCTGATCTGGTCAATGTTTTCTTGAGGTATCATGCTTGATTTCTCACCATTTTGCTTTGAGTCACCTAATTAAACTTTTTCTGTTTTCTTTGGTTTTGTTTTGTTTCATTTTGTTTTGAATTTTAAAGGAAAAAATAGGTATGTGTTAGAATTCAGTTCTTTTAATGCAATGCTGTACATCTGTTTGAAGCTGTGCAGGTTTATGTATAAAAAGAATAAGAATGTTTCTTTATACTTCTTTCTCGTACCTTTCTGATCTCCTTCATCTCCCCTTCTAGGCAGTTGCATTCGTCTACCGACAGCACTCTGCTCAAAATCCCTTGATTTCGAACTAAAACCTATGGCGATCATTCTTTTTCTTTTCAGGGTCTGGTTTCTTGGAATAAACTCCCAATATCTTTGCCTAGTTCAAACTCTTTCTGCCTTCAAGGCATCTCTGAAAACAACCCTCTTCACCTATCAGTAGCAGTTCTTTCGTCCCCTTCTCTTGCCCATCAAATTGATTCTGTGACTAATGTGTGTGTGTGTGTGGGCATGCGCGCATGCTGTTGTGTCCGTTGTTGTGCGACAGTGTGTGTGTGGGATCATGTGCTTTGTGTGTGTGTGTTTCTGTGTGTGCGTGGGTGGGTTTCAATATGCACCCTTGTTTGTAGATGCATGGTACTTATTGCAATATTGATCTTCTTACTGGTTTCATTTATGTTTTCTTTAACCTTTTATGTATTTGTAAGCGCTTAGGGCTTATGATGCAAGATTAAGCACCATAAAAAATCATCATTATTATAATTGCAAAAGTAATGGTTCTAGAATTTTGTTTGAATATTTTACACATTCAAAACTTTCAGCTTGTCACACTGGTACACACACACTAAATTACAGATTTTTCCCCAAGGAAAGGACATTTTAGCAATAAATGCAAAACAAGCAGAAAAGAAAATGCAATGAATTTGTAAAATCTTAATTTGATACTGAAACGTCTTAGAATGAAGGGAGAAACTAGACATTGCTAAAGGCAATGTGAGGTGCTCCTGCTTTAAACTGGAATTAAACAAATTGACTTATTACAGAAATGTCACATCACACTGAATATTTGGAAGAACTTAACTGATTTGTAACATAAACCTACCATTTTAAATAAACAAATGGTTTCTCAATCATACAGAAAGAGGAATAACACAAAATCAAAATAGAAATCAAATGGAGAGAGGAACAATGCAAAATCACAATAGAAATTTGAGAGCTGGAGAAAATGCAGCATCCAGAAGGAGGAAAGCTGTAAAATTTTGGTTCAATGAATAGGGCATTCAAATCATTTCAGATTTCTTGAGTCAACAGTCAGGAATATGTCATAAGATTCATTTTCTGCTTGTTTCATACTTTATGCTTCAATCCCCCCAGATTTTATTTCAAAGCATGAAAAGTTTAATGTCAACAAGCAAAAAGCATGGGGAAAGAAAATCTGAAAATTCATGTGAATGCAAGCATCCACTAAAATTTCAGCATGCTGAAACGCAACACAAAACTAACATCTGTATATCTTAGAAGTATTAACAAGCACAAAACTTCTCAAGTAAGGCAACCTCCAAGAAGTTCCTAGGCTTCTTCTGTAGTGAATCTATTGATCATGTTCTAAATTGAAAAAAAAAAAAAAATTCTCAATGTAAAATTTAAGGTTAGTATTGTCTAGAGCTCAATCTACTTCACAAGTCATTTCGGAAGAGAGGATGGGGAGGGGGTGGGGTGAAGGGGGGTATCAAAAACAAACTTATCTACCCTTTCATCCCTCATGCACAAACAAATTATGCGTGCATACAAACACACATTGCACATCATTTGCAACGAGATATGCAATAAGATATGAAAAATTCAGATAAGAAAAGGAGAAATCAAATCTAAAGAAAATGATGACTGAAAAGGGGCTAGAGGGGTTGGGTCAATTTTGATTATAGCTCAACCCACCATTTCTGGGTCGTCGCCAACTAGAACAGAAAATCCAGTCACAAAATTTGAAATCACAAAATACATAATTAACAACTACTCGTGTCATAATAACCAGACTAATGGCATCCATTAGGCAGATAAAACCAGGATGTGTAAAGGACAATAGCCATTATGCTTATATCATATTCTCCAGTAACAAAAATTCTTTTTAAGAGAATATTAACATACTGGAGCCACTAAAACTTATACAAAAAGACTATATTGGCCAGTAGATGCTGCCAAATAGCCTAGTGTTCACCCTGAAGAGTCTTGTTACACACTGTAGCCTTTACCAGATTTCACTTTTAACTACACACACCCGAGAATGCTGGTCTCTCATGACTCATACTGTTTAAAGACAAAGCTTCTATGAAACGTATGGGTCATAGTCAGACCAGCATCATTGGGAGAATAGTTGAAAGGGACATTCGGTAAAAGTTATGACAAAGAAAACTAGGCTAATTGAATGCACCTACCATTCAGTTTATCATTTACTACACCCAGACTACCAAAAGATATTGTGATCAATCAATAACATTGTTGTCAAGTAGAAAAAAAAGTTCATATGGGCAAATAACAGTCAAACTGACAGGTTAGAATCTCGCTATTCATGGTCACCGGGAAAAGATGGCATGTGAAAAACTGAAACAAGGAATTAAAAAAAAGATGGTCCTCACTCCACCACTAAGAAGCTGTCTCCAGTAGGAGATTTGGTATGTGACGTCCTGCATACTGGATCAGAACACACACTACTAAAGTAAACCCAACTGACATTATTTATGGGCAATTGCGTCTGGTCTTGTGGACTGCCTAATCGTAACTGACATCAACTGGCCCTGTGGGCTGTCAATGATGGTGCAGCAAGCGGACAAACCTAGGTGTGGCTGTGTATTGGGTGGCCATAATGAGGGGTATAAGATTAATGCCACTAAAGGGAGAATGGAAAATGTGACGATGAAAGAAAAGTGATGGATGAATGCGGTAAAAAGGCTGAAAAAATGGTAGAAAGCTGTCAACATTTCTTTTCTTTTTTTGAAAGGATGGGGCAGTCAAAGTGAGTACCAGAAAAGTTCATAGAAAGTGGAGATACAACTCATGCTAAAAGATCCCCCAGCATCCCCACAGGTAATCTAAAAGAGAAAAGCATGGAGAACTGTGAACCTAACAACAGGACATGATAAAGTCATTTCAGTAAAGCATCACGTTTAATGGATTTTACATATAGGAAGCAAAGTGATCCATCTGATAATACCAATATCTCTGAAGAATCTTGAATACTCGCATGGGAAATCTTGAATTGTTTTGCTGAAGAAAAGGTATTGAAAAGGCACCATAATACCGCACTTAAGAAACTAAAACCAAGTACAAGAAAGATCAGGATTCGGGTCAAATAATTTTTCCTTTTAATTCTACCATGTCACTATCAGTGTATCAAGTTGATGAAGTTCTTTCAGTTCTCATGATTTTTTCAGTCTTCACCCTTTCAAACCAGCCTTTTTACCGCATTTATCCACCACTTTTCTTTCACCGTCACATTTTCCATTCTCCCTTTAGTGGCATTAATCTTATACCCCTCATTATGGCCACCCAATACACAGCCACACCTAGGTTTGTCCGCTTGCTGCACCATCATTGACAGCCCACAGGGCCAGTTGATGTCGGTTATAATTTGGCTGTTCAGTTGGATGAAAGGGGTTGCTTTACACAAACTGTCATAACTGTGGATCAGCACACAAACAAGGCACACATATTTTTTCTACAACATATTAGAGTTTCATTTTGCTTGAATTTTCCAGTGACATATGGCTCTGTAACAAACCGCCTGGGGGCAAAACAGATCATTCATCACTTCATCAGCACTTACTCCAAAGAGTTGCATGATCAGAAATTGCAAATAAAACCTGATTGTGTCAAAAGTGAAATATGTTTTCTCCTACCATATCAATTAATGTGAGTTTTAGCATTGATACTTAACCGTTATTTTATCGTAATCTTCACACTATAATTTCAAAAAAAAATTGCCTCACTTTAACATTACTTCATTAGTTCATGTATGGAAATGAAAACAACAACAAAAACTGAGAAAAAGAAATATATATAAGCTGATCAAACATTTGCCTACACACAGCAGCACATGACTGATGAAGGAAAAGCATCACAATACTTTCCCCTGTACTTATCATTTATGCAGGGAATACATGTCAAATGTGCTAGATATGAATTGATATTGACGCCAGACTTCTGCTTGGGCACAGGCGGCAATATATGGATTTGTGTACAATTGACCATGGAAAGCATTATATTTCTTATTTCAATACAACATACACAGAACAACAGCATCAAGAGACAGCCAAAAGACATCAATAATTTCAACAATTAAGATCTGTTCAGACATGTATACATTTGGGCAAGCAGCACAACATACTCAGATACGTGCATGTATTTCCTCTCTTTCTTCTTCCCTCGCCCTCTTATCATGACTGCAGTAAGCAATTATTCTTCATGATATAGAGAGAAAAAAACACATGCACCAACATAAATGACTTGCCTTCAAAATCAATAAAGCATGCACAAACAGACTTGTACATTGTACCATCACCCTAGTCTCTGAAAGACCATGCACAAACAGATGTATACCGGACAAGATATACACCTTCACCACCTGGAAATCATTTCCTAGTGCATTGTCAGAGATTCATTTTCTATGTATATTTTAAGAACTGTGATAATCACTATGTTAACATGTATCTGTGTTGAACAAAATAACAAACAGCAAACGCTGTAAATCATGGATGTTTACATCAAATACAGGTGCACAATTTCTATACATAAATTTTCTGACAGTATATGAAATAACATAAAATTGATACTCATATAATGAATAAACCAATATGAATTCATTAATTCAAATCTACAAAATGCACATATAGAATCAAACAAAGCTAGTGTTACTGTAACTCAAGTTGTTCAATGAAATGGTGGCATTCCAGCTTACACAACTACCTCCTTAACATCAGATCTGCTCCAGACTGATTGATTGTCTACTGTTCTGGGAACATGAATAAAGGGGAAAAAATCCCAAGAGCTCAACGCATGCAATGCGTATGGAAGCCACAGCATAAAACAGCCCATCTGTCCCCGCAGAGTCTCGCACAGAAAGTTATACAAGTGGCCAGGAACTCGATGATGAAGGGTGATTATACGTGAATTTAAGCTTGAGAACGTATAAAAGAAGTACACTTTCTGCAGTGCTGTCAGAGTTTGCAACAAAAGGGAGAAAGAGAGAGCAAGAGAATTCTGACAGAAACTACAGTGTTATTGAACAGGGGTTGTGGTTTAAAAAAAGAAAATTAAAAATTATCTATTTCTAAGGATTGAAACTTCAATTATGGAAAACCTCTGAATCACACAAGTTTTAATCATCGTAGCCAGGTCAACCACACAGAATCTTCTCAGAGCTGTCAGACTCGCACAGGGAAAAAAAGTTAACAATAAAAGCAGTTAATGACTGGGTAGCTAGATTACTGATGTCTAACTACACATAAAATCAGGCTGTGCGACAGTGCCAGGCATTCCCCTTATTTTATGCTCCCAGATTTATTAAAGCTCATCTAAAAAAAAAGAAAAGAATCTTGGTCCAGATAGGAGAAAACGACAGAGGAGGGGCAAAAATGATATCTTCAGGCCAAATCTTACAATGGAAAAAGGCCACTCATCCAAAGCGACACTTTCCTATTTTAAGAAAAAAGCAGACTGGCATTCCCCCATCAGCAGTGACTAAGGAGGAAGATAGTCATCAATTCCAGGCCTCGCCCTCCATCCTGAGAACATCCCTTCCTGGAAGACCTGAAGTGGGAGGGAAAAAAGAGGATTGATTGCTTGGGGGCAGAGGACTGGTGTTCACGAAAGGAATGCTGATGAAAGGAGGGTGGCAGAACCAAACTCCGAGCTCCCAAGAAGACCATAGCAGATGGAGTCAAAGGTTCCCTATACCTTTCCGCCACACAAGGAAGAGAATCCCCAAAGGGGAGACGCCCTTGAACAGGAGACTGTCTGACACTGCCTTAACTTCCTGCCTTCCACAAACAGGATCAAGCAAATTGTCCCCATACACTTATGACATCTTTAAGAGAGGACAAAAGCGCTGCAGACCAGATGGTCGCTGATCCTTCCACTGAGTAAAGAAACTTCAGTAAGTTCATAAAATTGCACCCTGAGTGACTGAATTCAGTGTTCTCCTTTTCCTTGGTGTGGAAACACACTCTTGATTTCTTCAGTTCAGTTTTAACCAGAAACAATCTTCACCAACCAACCACTTGTTTAACAGGAAAATATGTGGCTGCTAACAAGCCTAACCATGAACTGCTATCCCAGTCTTTTCCACTGCAACTGCTCGTCTTTTTCAATTCATTAAAAATTAAAACTGAACGTACACCTGCTGTTAGCAATCATCACCCCCACAGCAAGCAATAGAGATTACATTCACTATGTGCAAACTGTTTATCTCATATGATTTGCATGGACAAAAAAAAATTATGAAAACATATGAATTGGAACATGCATGCCTTTGCTCAGCATCTCCTTCATCGACATGCAATCAATTAAAACAACAAGCCATGTCAACTCATAAGCACCACTTCTTAATCAGAAAGAACAAAAAAGCATGTATTCAATACAAAAAAACGCCTTTTAGAATTAACAATACATCACAATGCATTTGAAATAAGGGATCTGAATATACATGTACTATGTATTTAACATTACAGTTTCAACTATGCAAATGTGTTCCTCAAAAAGCATCAACAACTAAAGGTCAGGTTGACTTGTCCACTGTCTTTTATATTTACAAACCATCATAGTACAACATACTCATAAATACTGAAAAAGATTGAGGCTTTATAACAAAAACCACAAGGAATGAACAACAGCATTCATGAGAAACATGATCGACATGTAGCAAACAAGTCCAAGTCCAGCTGGTCTAATCAGCCAATGCTGTACGCAGAGTTGTCTCAACAGCAGCATGGCAGACAGGACAGCTCAGGTAGAGTACTCCACAGGGTTCACACACAGCTAGGTGTCGACAAGGCAGCAGCATGATGCTTCTTTCCCGCTGGTAGCAAATCTTGCACAGCAATTCGACTGTTGTGTCATCATCTCCCAATATTGCTCCTGCAGCATCTGAATCCTCAGCTGCAACAAAAGTTTATTTGTCGGGTGATCATGTCAGCTTTGATAAAATTGCTGTTCAGCTACCTTTACAAAGTTGATCCACGTCAAATCCTGTGAAAGTACATAATAGCATTTTGCAATTTTAAAAAAGTACATTTTCCTTTATACTGCTGAAAAAGCTATGTATTTTCTTTGAAACTCTTTTTTCTCTCTGAAAAGAGGTACTGACACAAATGACTTCCAAATAAACTGTACTCAGCATTAACCCTTGTTAAACTGTACTCAGCATTAACCCTTGTTAAACTGTACTCTGCATTTACCCTCTATGCCTTTAATTCAGAAGTGTAATGAGCCCGATGGAAGAGCAAAAGAGACAATGACTGACTCGCAGGGCTCCCAATGACGCACATATGTGCGTCCATGACGCACTATGAGCGAAAAGGATGCACTGACAAAACGTGTAGCGAGTCCTGCGGGACGCACTACAAAATCAGGTAAACCCCAAAACGTGCCGCGGTCAGTGATCAAAGCTGAGCACACCACAAGCTTCGCGCGCGAATTGCCTACCGTCAAATTCAGGACAGCGTGTACGTGTGCCCGCGAAAGTACAGTAAGCTGAGAAGCTGCGTAAACACTGATAGGCTCGCCTTGTGGCCCACGTCACTGAACGGTTACTCAGTCGACCGCTGACTTAATCAGACTGTGGCGCCCCCGCCACTAATTAACCTTTCCCGTACGTCGCCTAAAATTTTGCGCGCTGTACTTCGTGGGTGTGCAGAAACCCATGCTTTCTAAGAAGGAATAACCCCTCGCCGTACGCCGTGGGTTACAGTAACCCATGGTTTTTGTATAGGAGCTAACCCCTCGCTGTACGCCGTGGGTGTACAGTAACCCATGGTGTGTAGGAACTAACCCCTCGCCGTACGCCGTGTGGTGTACAGTAACCCATGGTTTTTCTCGAGAAGTAAGACCTTGGTACGTCATGCAAATTTGACTTCTATGAGATGAGAGTCTTGCTACTTGCGTCAAACGGTTGTTCGTTTTTTTGTTTTCTCGGTGAATAACTGTGCACAGGGCGCCGCATGAATGTGCGTTTATCTGTGTGTGTGCATGTGAGCATTATTGCATGTTTGTGCGAGAGAGAAAGAGAAACAGAGAGAGAGAGAGAGAAAGTGTGTGTGCGTGTGTGTGCATGCATGGAAAGACATATATAATATATAATATATAATATAATATAGGAGCTATGCTATATAGTACACGCGCACGGGCCCGCGCGTGTGTGTGTGTATATGGGTAAAACATTAGAAATACTTGATCCTCTGTCAGTATGACATTTCCTAGAATGTGCAACATACCAAGGCCTACGTGGTTTTTTTTTTTTTTTAAATACGTAATGTTACTTTGCATCATTTTCGTTATGACGTACATTGCTCACACGTGGCAGTACGCGCCCCGCTCCAGGAAGAAAGCCGCAAGGAATTGCTTACCAACGCGACTCTTATCTCTCTGTAGCAAGCACGCGTGACGTCACATCCATAGCGTGTGGCGCGCAAGCTTTGTTAGTATGGGTGGCCCCACACCCCATGGCGTACGGCGTGCAAGGTTTATTCTTTGGTAGTATGGGTGTTCTCACACCCACGACGTACTGGGACATTAATTGTTTAATTATTTCTTTGTTTATGTATAAAACAAAATAATTTTCAGTTGATAATATATATATATAATATATTAGGGACAAAGTCATGAAATTAAGTGGAAGTGGCTTCAAAATTACTAGAGTTACAGAGCAAAAAAACACGTGTCTGGGTGATTCACACCCACGGAGTACGGAAAAGGTTTTAATCAATTCGATGACTCACAAGTTGTAACAATCGCGTGCACAAGCCTAGGCGAACGAAGCAGAAAGGAAGTTCACGGCTATCGCATCCTCGCAAATATGTCGTTGCTTCAGTGGTTGGGCGCTCCTAAAAAACGCAAAGAAACGTCTTCTGAAGATGCTACAGACAGTGAATCGTCGATTCCTAAAGAAATATCTACAGCAACACCACCTAACAAGAAATGTTGTTGTTTTTTTTTAAGAAATGTTTTCAGAGAGAGAGAGAGAGATTCATTTTTTCTGAAATGTTCAGATTATCAAGCCCATAATTAAAAAAGCAAGAAATACTACATTTTCTGTATTGGTTAATTTTGTTCATGGGGATCTCTCTATACCCCCTCTGGGACCCTCTATAGCATCAGTGAAGGAGTCCCTGG
>CM031595.1:134089003-134171503 GCA_018398815.1 Conus ventricosus | reverse complement strand
AGAATCACGTTCACTCTGTCTTGTACCTCCTTGCCCCTCACACCATCCTGGAAGATTGTCTGGGGAAAGCTCACCTGGCTGATGGTGACTTCGGCAAGACGGAGGCTTTTTTTCTTCTGCATTAACCAAACACTCTCTTGTTTCCCAGCAGACAGCCTCCTCACTCATGCGGGATGATTCACACTTAACCTCTGTTTCTAAATTGGCATTTCTAACAGTTACGTTAATGTCCTTTGCAGACACTAAATCTTTGTAACACATATGCGACCAGTGTTTGCAATCAAAAATCTGAAGTGTGCATCCTTTTCATGGTCCTGTGTACATTCATGAATCACAGAAATCTGCTCGCTCCCATGATTGCCAGTCGATGAACTTTCCTCACAGGAAATAGAGTCTGATCTTTTTAAACACGGGAAGCATTTGCTCACTAATTTTTAAATCGTCTACCTCGCCGCTTCTTAGGCTTCCTGACAACAGTTTGACTGTGATCAGCAGGCAGTGAAGGGTTATTTTTTCTTTCGCCTCTGAAACATGCCACTGCCGACCCATGCAGATAGTCACTGCCAGTATATACTCTGGTTGATGGATTAGAATCCATGTCTAGTTATATGCTCCAACCTTGATGAACAAAAGAAATTCACACACACACACACACACACACACACACACCACACACACACACACACACACACACCCCGCACACCCCACACACACACACTGAAGTAAGCAGTGAGTAAAAAATTATAAGCATGAATGCAAAGATGCATGCATCTGCATATGCGCGCGGAAAATCACATACACACGCACACGCACACAACACACACCAACACAACACATACACACTCACACACCACACATCACACACACACACACACACACACACACACACACACACACACACACACCACACACACACACACAACACACATTATAACTGCATGTTTGAAGTAACATTTTTAAACCAATAAACATTAATCATACAGCATTTTTCAGTTTCATTTGATCTTTTATCCCTCAAAATTTGCCTCTAGGATGAATGAACGGATGGAGGTATGCATCCTGAAATACTTAGTTTGGTAGTGAAATATTCATGTGGAGAGACAGCTAAACAATTTGCTTAACAGTAAAGAATTGGTAATAGTTTGCAAGGTGAAATATTCATGTGGACAGAATGTAAACAGTTCATTTACAATAAACTAAAAGTATTTGTGTTAATACTTCAATGAGGTCCACCAAGTTTAGCAGGTGAAATATTCTTGTGGACAGACAGCTAAACAAAGTCTGTGTTGTCTATTAGCTCAACATTAGCATTAATAAATGATGAGGTCCTCGGCTATACTTCACAAGGCCATCACGAACTGAAAATGGGTGGATAAGTTAGTGCCTGGCAGCGCTAGGGAAAACAGATCAGGTGGCAGTAGCAGTGGCCAATCGAAGGATAAAAATTGGCACAGCATGAGGCTGGAACAGAACAGGAAGCACTGAATGCAATTTTCATGACCCAGCAACAGAGCAGCATCCCCTTTGAAAGGTTGCCACTGACAACCTGAAACTGATGGTTACATGGACTTCTGGCTCTGAGACTGCAAGAGTGAGCAAGAGAGTGACTACATACAGTAAAGGTTTAGGATGACTGCTATAAAACACTGGTTAGACCAGTACTGGGATATGGTTGCTCAGTCTGAGATCCTTACAATCTAAAGGGCATTGATAACCCGAAAAGATTCAGAAGAGAGCAGCACGGTTCGTAACAGGGAGCCATATCAGAGAGAAAGGGAATACTAGGATGAACATGAGGAAAATAGAATGGAAACAAGAGAAGAGCTCTTATTAAACTTAATAACTTCTTCAAAGGCAGAGCTAAACTAATTGATATCCCAATGGAACAACTAGTATTTAGTAAAAGTAGCACCAAGAGTGGCGGTCAATCTTATGCCATACCTGCATCAAATATTGACAGCCATTTACATTCATTTTATCCTAGTTCTGTAAGGCTGTGGAACTCACTGCCGGGTGCCATCAAGATTGCCACAAATGCAGTCTCTTTTAAAAGTCAAATTGATAAGACAATCTTGAGATCTGCATATTGACTGACTTTTCTATTTTAACTTCCCCGTATATTTTATGGTTACCTAGGCCTTAACCTGGCCATTGCTTTTAACCTTTTAAATATCATGTGCGACCCTCTGTTGCAAAATTTTGCTCCAGGGCCCAACAGGCTGAGTCGCATTTTTTTTTTAACACGCGCGCTGGTGACCCACTCATTTTTGAGTGAAATAGGTTTTTTAGGAAGAAGAAGAAGAAGAAGAGCAAAGCTGGAATGAGCAGCCTCGGAATAATATCTTGCGTGTGGAAACAGTGTTTGTATTAAACCCTTGATCATCTGACTGACGAGAATCAAATCTCAGTTATGATTGTCCCCAGTTAAACTATACACTAAGGCAAGACACATTAAGATGTATCAAATCTCACAGATCAATAATTCAGCACAACATTATGCCACAATCTAAATGAGAAATTAGCAAAGATATCAAAATACTTTGTCCTATTTGCTTGTTCTCCTTAGGTGCACAAAATTAACTGGTCCCCATAAAGTATTAGATGTATGTCTCACTTCATGTGTTTTCAAGACGTTATAAGCTGCACACTCCTAAGAATCTGTGTGACAGATTGTGAACTACCCTAATGTACAGCCCTGATGTGGCCCTTTGCGGTCAGCTGGGCTATAAGCAACATTATCTTATCTTACCCCTAACGTAGATCAGTCCCAACTTGCTGGGCAGGTCATTCAGAAAGGCTGACAGATTATATTAACATGGGAAACGAAAATACTATTTAAGAAATATTCATCAAACTGCATATTGTGCATAATGCAGCATAGGCGTTAACCAGTATTTACCAGTATTTAACTGCTTTATGAGGTAATGGATAGAAAAAAAATCTGCCAACAATATTGCACCCAATTTAAATTTATGTTTGTAACAAGTATCGTGGAAGGCATGATCCTCTAGGGGCACAACTAAAGGAGCATTTCCCTTTTTAAATCTGATTACCAATCACTTCCACACACTGTCTTACTAGTACTAATAGTGAAAGGAGCAACTTCCCAGTACTAGTACATTGAAATAAATTGTTACTGTTCTCAGCATTGTCAAAGATATTCCAGAATGGTTAATAATGTACTTTCCCAAGGCTTAAGAGTGCTTGTGCCTCAGAATGACAGAATTTAAAATGGGGACAACCACGAAATTTTGCGAGATCAATTAACAGACCGACACCCAGTGTTTCTGGGACAGGAACCCAGACAGTTTTACGTCTGGGACAAAATATTGTGAAATATAGATGCAAGATCTGAAAAATGGCAAGATGATTATCAACCACTCTGGAAATCACCTTTTTTAAACTGTATTTTTACTGTGTACTAGATTGTTACCACTCTGATAATCTATAGGTAAGTACCTGTGATATCAGTTTACCCTACTTATTATCAGGATATTACGAACCATGCTGGCGGTTAGGAAACCGACAGGCTCTCAGAAAGTGACAAGTTAACCAGGTGAAGATTTGAGTAAGGCTAGTCACTTGTTTGAACAGGCAAGATGAAAGTTTCATATGTTGGCCGATCACACTACAGCCAAATCCTATGCTGACAGCACAAGACTTCTACAGGAGTCAGCAACATCATATACAAATGTAAAACACCATCCTCCAAAGCTTGGGAAGCTTTTAGCATATATTGCCGGGGTGTGTCAAGCATCAAGTGGGTCTTGGCCATTACCTGCACCAAGCAAATTGGTCTCTTAAGGGGAGGGGGCAGGAAAGAAGGCAAGGTGGGAGACTGCAGGTGGGGGAGGATGTTATGTGAAGATTGACAGCGTCATACTCAGGTGAGAGGCCAACACAACAGAACACAGAGAGAGAACGGTATAGTGGAGGGGGTGAGGGATATGTTAAGGGCAGAGAATCTTCTTCCTAAAATACTGGTTCACTCAAAAACGAGTAGGTCACCAGCGCGAATATTAAAAAGTAAAAATAAAATAACATAAAATAGTGCGACTCTGGCTGTTGGTCCCTGGAGCAAATTTGGCAACAAGGGGTCACACTCGATATTCAAGAAGTTAAAAGCAATGGCCAAATTCAGGCCCAGATAACAGTAAAATATCTGGGGAAGTTAAAATAGAAAATCGTCAATATGCAGATCTCAAAACTGTCGTATCAATTTGTTTTTTTAAATGAGACTGCATTTGTGGCAATCTTGATGGCACCCGGCAGTGAGTTCCACAGCCGTACAGAACTAGGCAGGGCTGAGCTTTAACGTTCGCCAACTCGCCAATGGCCCCTAAAATTGGAGTCGGGCGAACTCAATTTACAGTACCATTCGCCCGGCTGGCGACCTAAAAATCACCGCCAGTGATTCTGTACCTGTACAGAAACGACATGCCCTGTAAAAACAAACACGCGCCTGCCGACTGCCATCTTTCATCACTGCCGTGCTGGGGCTTTCCGGCCGAGGTTCAGAGTCGCGCGAAACAGTTGCCATTTCCGCTCTTCCGCTTACTTGTTCAGTCGGTGGTCATGTGGCGCTTTTTAACCGGTGTCTCTGAGCCTCCAGCAAAAAAAACTAAGTCAGAAGAAGATAAAAGATCTCTTTTTCTTTGTCACTTATGATATACCTGGGTGGCAATATCAATGACAACTGAAAATAAATTTGTTTTCCAAAATTAATGAGCAGAAACAGTGTTATTGTTGTTGAAAATAAGCGTGTGCATAAGCTGCAAATTTAAAATAGGACTGCATTTTCAATGAAAGGGTCTGGCAACCTGAAAAATTTTCTGGCAACCTCAACCTCCCAGGTTAGGAGCCGGCTGGCTCCTTAGCCTGGTTTGCTAAATCTCAGCCCTGACTAGGATAAAATGAATGTAAGTGGCTGTCAATATTTGATGCAGGTATGGTATAACATTGACCGCCACTCCTTGTGCTACTTTTATTCAATACTAGTTGTTCCATTGGAATATCAATTAGTTTAGCTCTGCCTTTGAAGAAGATGTTAAGTTTGATAAAAGCTCTTCTCTCTTCTAAGGGTTTCCATTCTAATTTTCTCATGTTCTTCCTAGTATTCCCCTTTTCTCTGATGTGGTTCCCTGTTATGAACCGTGCTGCTCTCTTCTGAATCTTTTCGAGGTTATCAATGTCCTTTACATGGTATGGATCCCAAACTGAGCAACCATATTCCAGCACTGGTCTAACCAGTGTTTTGTAGCAGTCGTCTTTAACCTTTTGGGGGCAGTCATTGATATTCCTGTATAAGAAAGCTAAGATGTTATTTGCTTTCTTACATACTAAATTGTAATGTTCTTTCCATTTGAGACGACTATCTATAATCACGCCTAAATATTTTGCAGCATTGGTTTCTTTAAGAATAGTATTATGAATAGAATATTCTGATCTAGTTGGTGAGCGTTTGTTACATATATGCAACACTTGGCACTTTTGGGGATGAAATTCCATTTTCCAGGTTCTTTCCCACTCTTGTAAAGCGTTTAGATCTTCTTGTAGAATGCGTGTATCATTCTTGCTTCTGATTGTTCTATATACTAAGCTGTCATCTGCAAAAAGCCTTATAGTAGTTCCAGGAGAGACTACTTATGTCATTTATATAAATTAAGAAAACAAGGGCCCCAGAACAGTTCCCTGTGGTACACCTGACAAGACTGGTTTACAATGGGATGACGACCCTTCCACAGCAAGTTTCTGCGTTCTCCCAATGAGGAATGATCTAGCCCATTTTAGCATAGAACCGCCAATGCCGATGTGTTCTAATTTAAGCAGCAGGCCCTCATGGTCAACCTTATCAAAGGCTTTAGAAAAGTCTAATAAAACTGCATCTATTTGCTGTCTGTTGTTAAGACAGTTATTAAAATCATTGAGAGTTGTTGTAAGTTGAGTCTCACAACTCCTTCGCTGTCTAAAACCATGCTGGGCGTTATCTAAAAAGTCATATTTGTCAAGATGGTCCATTATGCTACTATATATTATGTGTTCAAGTAGCTTTGCTGATATGGATGTAAGAGATACAGGTCTATAGTTCTCTCCTTTTGTTTTGTCACCCTTTTTGAATAAGGGAACAATGCTCGCATCTCGCCACTCATCAGGTATTACTCCCTGGTCCAGTGAAGCTTGGTAAAGTAGTTGGTATACCTCACTCAATTCATTGGCACATAATTTTAAGAGCTTGCCAGGAATGCCATCAGGACCAGTAGCTTTGTTTTCATTGATGTTGGTCAGTAACTTAAATACTCCTGCTTTGTTTACTTTGATGTTTTGCATTTCAGGGAGTTTATCATCATCCTTTAGTCTAATGTTAACTAAAGGCTTGGGATTTGAGAAAACTGAACAAAACTGCTTGTTTAGTAAATCTGCTTTCCCTTCAGGGTCCTGTATTAGGTTATTCTGGTTGTTTCTCAGGTCTGGAATCCCAGTGTTGTCCTGTCTCTTACTCCTTATGTAAAACCATAATTTCTTGTTTTGATGATCACCTTCTGAAATCATTGAATTAACATAATTGGAGTGAGCAAGCCTACATTCTCTCTGACACCTTCTCTTAATATGTTTATACCTAACCAGTAATCTTTCTGAATTAGGGTGAAGTTTCATCTTCTTAAAGAAACGATGTTTCCTTCTCAACAAACGTTTAGTTTTTGTAGTAATGTTGTCATCCATAAAAAATTCCAAGTTAGTTTTTATACACTTCCAAAGGTCACTGGCATTATCTTTAACACTATGAGACGACTGAAATCATGAGTATCCCTGCGCAATTTTGGTAAGTCTGCTTGGTTCCAGAGTCTGACGGTACGTTTAGGGGCTTAACAAATTCCATTCTCACAAGAATGGCATTGGGAAAGTGGGCTCTGTGCACTTGACGTTTACCCACTGCTATGACCTTGTATCTGGGTTTGGTTGACCCATTTGCCTTTTATGAGTTTGATGAATAGGTTTAAAGAATCATTATCCTGATCACTGACACTGATGACTGTAAGATCAGTAAGTGGGTTTGGGGAGCACAGGATGGATCAATGAGTTGGGGGAGCAGAGGGTGGAAGGCAGGTGGGGAGGGGGTAAGAGGGGTTATTAAGATACTGTATTCTTTAAATAAACCAGGCTCATTAAGATTGGGCTTAATGAATATTATTTGTGTTCATACTCTGTACTTTAAAAAGCATTGTTGTAAATAATTATGTGCAAGTACTGCCAACAACTGTTTGGGTAGGAGAAAATCTTAATACTGAAAGACAGTCATGCAACCTCTCTGCCATGTGCAGCTACGTGATTTATGTCTGAAAACCACCCAACCCCAACATTATAGAGATCAACTTTTTTTTTTTTTTTTTTTTTTTTCCCTCTTCGCCGGGCGACCCCCACCCTGAAAGTGTCAAAAAAATCAAATTGTTGATTGTGGACACTCAAAGGAAGAAGAAAAAGAAGAACTAGCCCTCCCGGCACGCGAGTCACAGCCTTGCATGTAATGTGCTTGGCAAAACTGATGCAATGCATGTCCCTGTCAATGTCGACCAATGCTTTCCTCCAACCCATCGGAGTCTAGAACTAATGTCGTTCCACAACATCATTCAAAATACAGCATGCTGCGCAAAAAGGCTTTTTACCTTTCGTTGACTGTAACTTGGTTTGAAGTCTTATGTGTTCAAGAAAGGAAATGACGCAGTAGATATATTTAGCATCTGGAATTCCCATTATTATACCAAAGGCGTCTCTGATTATACCGCTGCGATGATCCGAGACCTTTGGTTGGCCTAGCTAACTTCCCGTACTTTCACGCGTTTCCATTTGAACCCGGAACATGTGTAACAAAAAATAATTATTGTGCATATCAACGTTTCATAAAGGATGAATGTTATAAAAATTCTACGTGCGAGCTAATTTTTGTAGATATTGTTGTGAGAATCAAATTACCTTGATCACTTCTTTCCTTGCGTCCCTGACTGAAGATCGCTCGGCATGTAGCTATGCTCTTTAAAATAAAACAAGATGCAAAGCATATAAACGTACTCCCAGTTTATCCTGAATACGCGCGATATATTCCATAAAGAGTAAAACCCGTCTTGGGCTGGTGTAATCGTTAGTAACGGCTATTCTGAACAACCACTTCCATCAGTCTTCAGTGAGGGTCGAGACTACACCCAGCAAGAGTTCAGTGAGAAGTGCGGCATGGACAAGGGAGACTACACGGAGCTCAGCAAACTCTGCATCACGGAGGAAGGCGTCAGGAAGCTGCTGGTGAAACTTAATCCCAACAAAGCATGCGGTCCAGATGGCATCACCCCACGAGTGCTGAAAGAATTGGCTGATGAAGTGGCTCCGGTCTTGACCTTGATTTTTCAGACTTCCATCGACAAAGGCACCATCCCATCAGATTGGCGAACGGCAAACGTGACACCTGTTTTCAAGAAGGGGGAACATTACGATCCTGCAAACTACAGACCAGTATCGCTGACCAGCATCCCATGCAAGATCTTGGAGCACATTGTAGTCACCGCCCTCATGAACCACCTCGAGGAGAATACGATACTGACCCCCCGACAGCACGGATTTCGTCGAAAAAGATCCTGCGAGACCCAGCTGCTGGAATTTGCCGAAGAACTGTCTGACAATATGGAGAAGGGAGGGCAGACTGACATCGTAGTGCTGGACTTTGCCAAGGCCTTTGACAAAGTAAACCACAGCCTCCTGACCCATAAACTCCATCACTATGGCGTCAGGGGGAAAGTCAATAACTGGATCAAGGGTTTCCTTCGAGACAGGCATCAAGCAGTAGTGGTCCAAGGGGCGAGGTCGGACTGCGTCACAGTAAGGTCAGGGGTTCCGCAGGGGTCAGTACTTGGACCCAGTTTGTTCCTAGTATACATCAATGACCTACCGGACCAACTCACTTCGATGACGCGCCTGTTCGCTGACGACACTGCTGTATACCGGCTGATAACATCAGGCCTGGACCAAGAACAGCTACAACAAGACCTCCTCAAACTCGAACAGTGGGAGAAGAGCTGGGACATGGCCTTTCACCCAGGGAAATGTACCACCCTCCCAGTGACCAGGAAGAAAAAACCTTTGCCAAACAGCTATCACCTACACGGCCAGAATTTAGCCACAGTCAACTCGGCGAAATATCTTGGCGTTACCATCGGTCACGATCTCAGCTGGGATGAGCATATCAGTAACATCTGTTCGAAGGCCAACAAGACCCTCGGCTTCCTTCGCCGCAACCTTCGAATCAGTGCCATCCAGCTGAAAGAAACGGCGTACAAGTCCTTCGTGAGGCCCATACTGGAGTACGCCTGCACAGTGTGGGATCCAAACACAAAACAAAATGTCAGCAGGATTGAGGCAGTACAGAGCAGAGCAGCCCGGTTGTTCTCAGAAGATACCACAACACTTCAAGTGTAAAATCTATGATAGACAAACTGGGCTGGGGTCCACTCCAGAAACGCAGGAAGACCTCCCGCCTCACCATGTTGTACAAAATCTTGCATGAGGAGGTCTGTGTGGACGCTGCCAAACTGATACCTGCACCACCAAGACTAAGAAGAGGACACTCACAGCAACTGACCCAGATCTATTGCCGCACCCAATACCGACAACAGGCATTCTTTCCCAATACTATCAGGGACTGGAATGACCTGACTGAGGCAGTAGTATCAGCCAAAACCCTCGACACATTCGTGTCAAGGGTCAGATCAAATTAGAGTAGGAACCAGAGTAGGGATAGGGTTTTTTTTTTTTTTTTTTTTTTTTTAGTGGGCTTGGCTGCACCTTATGAGTAGCCAGGGCTGGCTTACCCCCGAGGGGGGACAGGGTGACCGTGGTAGCCTGCCAGCAGATCCACGCATAACTATTTTAGCTTTATTCAAATTACTGTCTGTTGTGTAGTGAGAGTGGAAATGGTTTTTTTTTTTTTTTTTTTTTTTTTTTGCGTCAACCCCAAAGCGGCAGAGTAATCAACCTGATGATTGTGGCCGCTCAACGGATGATGATGATGATGATTCTGGTAAACATCGGCCATCATCTGTGACCTATAATGAACATACTTACAATTTTTCAGAAAGATCGGCCAAAAACTTTCTGAGATTTTCCATCAAGAAGAAAACCATTATGGGCCGTTAGTAACGGCTATAACGGTAAACTTTGTGACCCATAATGAACATACCTACAAATTTTCAGAAAGATCGGCCACTTACTTTCCTAGATAGTCCATAAAAAAAACAACCGTTATGGGTCGTTACAGCCGTTAGTAACGGCTATAATGGGGTAAACTAAAACATCAGGCATCATCCGTGACGCCTAATGAACATACCTGCTAATTTTCACAAAGATCGGCCAAGTACTTTCTGAGATATGCCATAAAGAAGAAAAAACCGTTACAGGCCGTTACAGCCGTTAGTAACGGCTACAACGGTAAACTAAAACATCGGGCATTATTCGTGACCCATAATGAAGATACCTACAAATTTACAGAAAGATCGGCCAAGTACTTTCTGAGATATTCCATAAAGAAGAAAAACCGTTAAGGCCGTTACAGCCGTTAGTAACGGCTATAACGGGGTAAACTAAAATATCGGGCATCATCTGTGACCCATAATGAACATACCTGCTAATTTTCATAAAGGTCGGCCAAGCACTTTCTGAGATTTTCCATCAAGAAGAAAAAGCGTTACAGGCCGTTACAGCCGTTAGTAACGGCTATAACGGTAAACTAAAACATCGGGCATTATTCGTGACCCATAATGAACATATCTACAAATTTTCACAAAGATCGGCCAAGTACTTTCTGAGATATTCCATAAAGAAGAAAAACCGTTACAGGCCGTTACAGCCGTTAGTAACGGCTATAGCGGTAAACTAAAACATCGGGCATCATCCGTGGCCCATAATGAACATACCTACAAATTTTCAGAAAGATCGGCCCAGTAGTTTTGTCTGGAGCGAGTGAACACATTTTGACCACGGACACACGGACAGACAGACAGCATTTCTTCGTTCCCATTCTAAAGTACTCCCTGTTCTATAAGAACTGGGAGTACAAAGATGGAATAGTCACGACTTCCGTCTAAGGCCATTTTCCACAATTAGGAACTTGCGCTAAATCGCTATAAGATAAAATACAATTCTTTATTTACGAGGATAATAAATAAGCACTGACGCGCTTTTTTTTTTTTTTTTTTTTTTTTTTTTTGACATCCAGTCCTCGCCCTGAGTAGGGACTACAACATGCAGTGAAATGAAATAATCTGTCCGTGGGCAGGGGTGGTTGGGTCTGTGGGGTGTGCTCGGCAGCTGGAGGGTAATGTCTTTTGCCGGTGGGCTCTGCAGTCATGAAATACGGGCTGGTACACCCATGGGGATACTATTTTAAGGCTGTTATGAGTTGCATCCTGTAGTCTGATTTACCTCTGTTCAGGAGCAGTTATGTCCCTTGATATCTTAATGGCGTATCCTGCACGTGCCTGTACCCATCGTCAACACAGCGCCGCAGGCCTCCAAGGGTGGCACAGGGCTGTTCAAAAGGCGGGTGAAGACAGTGCTTCTCTGGGTTCTCCCCAGCACCTTCGGGTGTTTCTTTTTCTTCTTTGCCTTAACTAGGCTGACCCTGGAGAAAGGTCCAGTGATGGTGAGGAAAGACCCACTGACCACAGGGAAAGTCCTGTTGACAGTGGGAAAGACTACAACTTTGGATTCTCTCTGGAGGGCACATAAGACCGTATGGCGAAAGTTTGGTTGTGTCTGGAGGGGCACTGTCTTCATCTGTCCGTGGGCAGGGGTGGTTTGGTATGTGGGGTGTGCTCGGCAGCTGGAGGGTAGTGTCTTTTGCCGGTGGGCGCTGCAGTCATGAAATACGGGCTGGTACACCCATGGGATGCTATTTTAAGGCTGTTATGAGTTGCATCCTGTAGTCTGATTTACCTCTGTTCAGGAGCAGTTATGTCCCTTGATATCTTAATGGAGTATCCTGCACGTGCCTGTACCCATCGTCAACACAGCGCAGGCCTCCAAGGGTGGTACAGGGCTCAGGCTCAAAAGGCGGGTGAAGACAGTGCTTCTCTGGGTCCTCCCTAGCACCTTCGTGTGTCTCTCTTTTTCTTCAACGTGTAGTGAAATGAAATAATGTATGAACGCAAACAAACAGACAAAGTGGTCATGCAACCATAATGGAACATCATTAATGAAAAGAGAAGAGACATGAAGAAAAAATAATAGAAAGGGGAAGAAGAGGAGTGGGGCGGGGTGGGCTGGTAAGCATATAGAAATGTACTATAACGTACAACAATTACCCTGTATAAAAACAGACAATGAAATGAATATGACAAAGTACGCACATAATTTGGAACACACACACACACACACACACACACACATAGGCCTACACACACGCGCGCGTGCGCACACACAGAGAGAGAGAGAGAGAGAGAGAGAGAGAGAGAAGTAAGGGAGAAGGGACACGAAAAATGGGAAGAAGAAGCAAAGCACAATGAACAATCATTTTTGATGAGAAATGGGAAGAAGTGACGTGGCACAACCTGTAATCATTTTGCATAAAGCATGAAATACGTAGAAGGTACTTAACATATTATAGTGACATGCATTTTTTTTAAATGGGTGACATGCATTTTTTTTTAATGAGAGAGAGAAAGAGAGACAGAGAAAAGGAGGTGGAAGGGAGAGGGGGAACATATCATCAGAAATGGAAAGAAGTAGTAAAGCACAAAATGTAATAACTTTTGACATGGCATAAACATACATATAACGTATGATAAGAAATAGTGGCATGCGTTAAAATCAATGAAATAGAAATTTAAAAAATGAAAAAGGAGAGAGAGAGAGAGAGGGGGGGGGGGGGGACTGAAGAGAATCATTAAACAAGTAAAACTGAAACGACTAATGGAGAAAATCATGTTAAAGACAAACACATTAATAATATGAGCAATATAACCCAGAAGAGAACTGACTAAAACTAATGAAGCAAATACAGATCAAATCAACAAATGAACAAATCATGATAAGGAGATGAGACAAAGAGAGCATGTACTCGAACGCACTTGCACGCGCGCGCAAGAGAGAGGAGAGAGAGAGAGAGATGAGAGAGAGAGAGAGATGAGAGAGAGGAGGAGAGAGAGAGGAGAGAGAGAGAGAGAAGGAATATGCATGGGATAACAGGAAGTCACACGACCACGCGCACGCTTGCACACACACACACACACACACACACACACACACACACACACACACACACACACACACACACACACAGAGTGAAGGGGAAGTAAGCGAGAGGGGGACATGAAAAATGGGAAGAAAAGCAAAGCACAATAGATAATCATTTTTGATCAGAAATGGGAAGAAGTGACAAGGCACAACGTGTAATCATTTTTCATAATACATAAAAATACGTAGAAGGTATGTCATTTTAATCGGTCTGCTTGGAACCACCTGGCATGTACCTTGATGGGCATATGAAAAGAAAGTAAATCAACCTTCAGTTTCAATGAAAATTCTCAAAACAATCTAATTTTGTCTGTCTATAAATACAGTACTCAGCTTAAGCAAGGCCTTGGTACATTATTTTTCGATGTGCAGCTTGAGAGGCCCTACCGCCCAGTCAGAAACTTCGATACAGGCAACAGTTGACCTCAATCTGTAAAAAAACAATGATAATTATAGTCAGAGTTCCTCCCTCCTTAAATCCATTGGGACTGGAACTAACTCCAGAGGCGACCCTTCCCGTACACCGTGGGTGCAAATGCACCATACTTTTATTTAATGTTCATATTTCAGTTATTGTGCATACAATCTTACTGAAATTTTATGACTTTGTTAGTAAAGGGACTGAGCACGTACTACCCAAAAATGATGCCATTTTGCCTTTAAATAAACAAATAATCAAACAACAAAAACATCGTCTAACCTTCCCTGTACTTCGTGGGTGCACACACACCCATACTGCCAAAGAAGGAACTGTGCGGGCCGTACATCGTGGGTGCACACACACCCATACTGCCAAAGAAGGAACTATGCGGGCCGTACGTCGTGGGTGCACACACACCCATACTCCCAAAGAAGAAACTATGCGTGCTTAGCCCTACTCAGTAATGGAAGTTTCCACACACTGTGCTAGCATCATCTAAGAACTCAACAGTGCCGTGTGCAAAATATAGGTACTGCGTGGTTTACTGACGTCACATTCCCGCCACTGAAGCCTGTGGAAAAGTTCCAGATCGCCACGTGCTGAAGTTTCGCTGTGTTTCAAAGTAAGTATACATTCACATTTTCTGTTTACCTACCTCTCATTTTATACATAATGTTACACTGCATTCCATAACAGGCTCGATCTTCTTCACACTTATTGCTCATGCTCTTTTTATATTACAGGAGCTGTAGTCAAACGAGCATAACATTGTGTCTGTAGTAGGCCTAGGTGCGATGCAACTACATTCTGCGTTTGTGTTCTATCATTTTTAATTTTAGCATGTCAAACTAATTTCATTGATCGTATAGGCTACAGTAATAAATTGATGGTAATTGTTACAACACTCACAGCAGTAAAAAGGCTTCATCGCCTGAAAGTACATGAAAGCAAGTCAAATTTATTGCATACAGCAAATCTATGCAGCACAGCTATAGAGCTGAAAACTGATGGTTAGATCAAACAAAATATGTATTTTGGGAACCATAAAATAAAATGGTACATATGAATATTTGCAGGCTGCATCCATAATGGAACGTCTCAACATATTTGAACCCCTGAATGTTGCCAATGGAGCTGAACCAGATGATGCTGTTGAAGCACTAAACTGTAAGTATTCAGCCCCTCTTTTGCCTCATACGCTTTGAGCAGTCAGTATAACCAGATGTGCATGTGTGCAGTGAGCAACGACCAAAGCGTGTATTGATGAACGTCAGTTTATGCTCTAAAAATACAGACACACATTGAATTTGATGCATATACTTACACACACAGATCTGAGCATAGAAACATGCATGCACACTTTACATATATTACACATACGTAAACAGAAACACAAACACGTAACAGGAAAGAAACGTTTATATTTCTTTTCTTTTTTTTTTTCAGCCCCAGAAGATGCACTGAATTTCATTCAAGACAACACGGATGGTGACGGGAGACCAGTCAGTGGTGATGACCTTACTGATGAAGAGGAACCTGATGTCATAGGACAAGCAAATGGTAAGGGTGAAGAGAAACACACACACACCACAACACACACACACACACACACACACACACACACACACACACACACACACACACACACGATGTATGAACCCGGTATTGATGTTCTGTGTGCGCACGTGTGTGGATGGGGAGGAGTATGTGTGTTTACATATTTATTTTTGTTGCAGTTTTCAGTGCTATTGTGTCAAATAAAAATGGGGCTCATATATGTTTATGTGCGCACATATTTATGCATTCATGCTTGTGAGATACACACACACACACACACACACACACACACACACACACACACACACACAATAATGCTGAACAATTAAGTAGTGGGGGAAAACAAGTGCAGGCTAACAATTCTTCAGTCATTATAGTAATGACTTTGCAAAGATATATGTATGTGTGTGTCTTTGTGTGTGTGTGTGTATGTGTAACAGATATGGTTATTGTTGTTGTTGCAGTTGTCAGAGCTTCTGCAAGTGCTGAGGAGTCAGATGAATGTGCCCCCGAGTCTGACGCCTCTGACGACTACCCCTTTTTGACGGCACAGATCGGTTATACATGAACTGCTCTTAAGCTAGTTTGATAAACATTTTCATCTGCAGAACTTGTCTTCTTTTCTTTTATTCTTACGCACTCGCACTCGCATGTGTGTGTGTGTGTGTGTGTGTGTGTGTGTGTGTGTGTGTGTGTGTGTGTGTGTGTGTGTTTGTGTGTGTGTGTGTGTGTGTGTGTGTGTGGAGAGAGAGAGAGAGAGAGAGAGAGAGAGAGAGAGAGAGAGAGAGAGACAGACAGACAGACAGACAGACACACACATACACTGGCACCATCACACACACACACACACACACACACACACACACACACACATACACACACACACACACACACACACACACACAGACATACGCATGCATAGAAAAACAATGCAAAAATACAAATGCAGATCTATGAAATAGTCATGGGTCTGTGCGCACCCACGACGTACGGCGAGGACTATTCACCGAATCGCCTACATGTATATAATGACCATGGGTGTGTGTGCACCCACGATGTACGGCGAGGACTATTCACTGAATCGCCTATATAACGACCATGGGTGTGTGTGCACCCACGATGTACGGCGAGGACTATTCACCGAATCGCCTATATAACGACCATGGGTGTGTGCGCACCCACGATGTACGGCGTGTGAGTTTTTTGGCGACGTACGGGAAGGGTTAAGCCTTGTAGCCCTGACACATTTGTTGAAGAAAGTGGTTTTGTGTGTGTGTGTGTGTGTTGTGTGTGTGTGTGTGTGTGTGTGTGTGTGTGTGTGCGTGCGTGCGTGCGTGCGTGCGTGCGTGCGTGCGTGCGTGCGTGCGAGCGTGCGTGCGTGTGTTTGTGCGTGTGCGTGTGGCGCTGGGCAAGGTAGGAGAATGAGTTTTAACATCTTCACAGCGAATGCTTTTAGGGACAACCTGGTCACTGCAGCAATCTGCAGCGCATAGTCAGTTGTCTGGTAGACTTGTCATCTGGCAGTCTTGGTATCTGCGGAGAGGAGGAGGTACCCACGCAGGTTAGTCCGTTTCCTCAAGCAGAAGCCGGTGTGAAGTTGTTCGTTCGTAGATAGTTTTTTTTTTTTTTTCTTTCGTGATAAGTTATAATGCTGGGGTCTTCAGGACCGCCAGACGTCTGTTTTCGTGCTGAGTGGTGACGGTCCTGAGCCGCGTGAGGCCGACTAGGGAAACATATAGGACAGAAGTCACCAAGCCGCTGCACGTACATTGGTGTCCACTCTGCGCCCATGAGGGTCATTCCCATTCTCCCCACTAACCAAAAGGAGAGCCCTGCTGGTCAGGTCACTAGTGAAGTCGCAAAAATGGCAGCGCCTTATCTTTGGACTGTCCCACAGCTTCGAGAGCCATCCCCCGGCGACAAATGCTAGTCCCGTCGTCACTGTTGCCAGTTGTTTGTTCGTAGACAGTCGATACTGTTCTTTCATGGACAGTTCTGATGATAGTGTCCTCTTTGTGGCCCTCCCTCCAAGGCTGTCGTCAGGGCTACCAGGCAGCCATCTTCTTGCTGAGTGGTGGCGGTCCTGTGCCACATGAGGCCGACTTGGGAAACCAGTGGGACAGAAGTCGCCCAGCTGTTGCGTTTAGATCAGTGTCCATTCTGCGCCCATGGACATTCCCACCCTCCCCATCACCCAAAAGGAGGGCTCTGTTGGACGTGGAGGCCACTGGTGAAGTCGCAGAATGGCTGTGCCTCATTGTCGAACTGTTTCACAGCCTTGAGAGCCGTCCCCTGGCGACACAGGCCAGTAGTGTCATCACTGCTGATGCCAGAAAGGTAGCCTGCATCTGCCCATGCCTGTCTGCAACCAAGGCGCCCTCTGCTGGTAATGCCACCTCCCAGCAGAATGGTCAAACGACAACGATGACCACAACAACAATGACGACGCACTGTCAATACTCCCCTTTTCGTATGAATAAGTGGGGAAGACCGACAGTGCCTGCTAATAGGTCTGAAGCTCCTCACTTTCTGAGTTTATGCCGTTGTTGCTGTAGTTGACGTTGTTTTTCCTGGCACCCTGATAACCAGGTGCTCGGACCAAAAAACAACAACAACAACAACAAAAGCACCACCACCACCAACAACAACAAAAAAGCGGCAGAATCCCCAATTCATCGATGGTGGCTGCTGTTTGGTCCTTAGAATGGAAAAAGAATCCTGTCTCTATTCCTCTACCTCCATTCCCGCCTTGACTAAGCCAGTCTCGCAGCATCAGAGGCAAGGATGAGTGTGATCCAGTTCACTTCTTACTCACCTTCTTCCATCGCTTTCCTCTCTCTCCCTTTCACTTCCCTCTACCCGTATGTGTTTGTAATAGCTGTAGCACCTAACACAACTTTCTTTTTATTGTCAAATAATACCTGTTTTCCTGTATTTAGTCAGTTCTCACTTCCCCATTTCTCTTGAATCCATTGTAATTATCATGCTGACTGCTAGCAGGTAACACTGTTTTGCCGTTTGGGTAATCTTGTAGTTTAGCGTACTAAACTCAGGGGCCGTTCAAATGAAAACATAGAGGGTGTTTTACGCTAACCTCGATGCGCTGAGTCGAATGCAACCCTCAGCTAAGCTCTAAGACCACTCCTTTTGCCACGAAACTGCGAGAAATGCACGGTAAGTAGTATTCCCGAACTGCACGCCATTTTGACTGCTGATCACGTGCACCCTCTGTTTTCATTTGAACGGCCCCTGAGTTTAGTACGCTAAAGTACCTGTTTGCAATGTGTGAAAACATATCTGTCAAAATTTTACTTCTCTGTTTTGTGTTTTGTATTGAATCAACGTTACCTTACCACGTGTTTTGTGTCTTCATTTGTATTTGTCTTCTTCAGGTTCAGGTTCAGATTTAGGGGCGATGATTGTTTCATCATAGCCTCACGGCTTTATATGCCCCTTCTTTATATGCTCTGTCATTGGTCAGGTCGACAGCGAGCCCAGTTTTTATTTTCGACCATCAAAGTCGAACATGATGTCTGTTATTATTTCATGCTTATCGATAAGATTTTTAAAAGAGTTAATATTTGGTGCACGTTTGATGTTCGGATTAGTTTATTCCAAATTGGTGCTATCCTCTGGCTGAAGAAATGTTTCCTTATATTAGTATTAACTTGCTGTATTTGTACTTTGTCACAACTGTTACGGGTTATGTTGGTTAGTGCAGGTTCAAAAAAACATGCTTGATCAATATCATCTAGATTATTGAAAATTTTATAAGTTTGGATCAGATCTCCTCTTATCCTTCTAGCTTTGAGGGATGGTAACCTTAGGTACCTTAATCTGTCTTCATATGGATAATCAGCAATGTCCGGTATTAACTTAGATGCTCTTCTCTGCACCTTTTCTATTTCTATTGACTGCCTTTTTAGTCTTGGAGACTATATCACATTGCCATATTCAAGTGTAGCCGGGTGCTAATAGTGTTTCGTTTGGTTACCTTTCGTGGATGAAAATGTTTTGTTCGAGAGTTATCTTCCCCTTACCTCCCTTGGTCGAATCTCATTTTTTTATTGTGTAAATTCTTTAAATCATGAATACCTCAGAACCTACATAGTTGTATGTACGTCACTAAAGTCACAAAAATTAATGTATTTGATTCATTACAACCGTACTGGGCTGAGAAGCCCATATTTTCTCTAAACTGGGATTTTGCACGTGCAATCTTGGCGCCATTTTCAATTGTCTGTCGAATGAACATTGAATAATTCTTGATTTTACAAAAAGCAAGAGGAAAACCGAAGAATCTGAAGATGCATGTTAAAAGTAATGTCCATGAGCTCTCATTTCGTATATCGCATGCTTAGGATCTATTCCGCACAGGCTTGCGACTATACGAAATGACTGACGACGCCGGTTCCCTTGAGCAAGTTGCCTTCTTCGTTCATTGTCGGAGTTTTGATCCAAGTTATCATTCTACGAAATTCGGACTTCTCGATCGAAATCTTGCTTATGACTCCATTTCTGTTATGAATACAACTGAAAATGTGTAGAATTTATTATTTAACAGACCGTTTCAACAGAGTATTTTTCAGTTGAAAATTGTGCGCTGACGGCCCGACGAAGTGAAAAGTCAGCTGTGTTTTCTAGTAATTTTTAACAACAGAATTCTCCACTTAGACACTGTCTCGGAAAATGAAGTTTATATGTATGAAAAGAGCGAAATGCCAGCTATTCATTCATTGTAAAATTATTTCACGCTCTTCAGTATCTTTTATTGAAATAGAGGAAAATATGACGCAAACGCGTTAAAAGTGGCTTCACTCTGGGACATTAATCAGCAATGATTTAGTACAGGAACAAAATTGTCAAATGTGACTTACTGCATTTTATTCCTTGTGTTCTGAGGTTTTCATCGATAGTAAATATGTGTTGATAGTTTGAACGGACGACGCCAGTTGTGATGGTGTGGAGGGGTAAGGGGTGTGCAGGTGAAGACAGGCAGATGGTGAGAAGTGCAGGAACCAAGGGACAGCAGCCAGTCAAGAAGACACGGAGGACGAGGTGTAGTTTTTTTCTTCTTTTATTTCTCTCCCATGGCTAGGGGCTCAAACCAGGAATGCAGCCTGGGAACTCTCTCGCTCTCAGCACTCAGCGCACTGAGTGCGCCCTCTCTCTGCCTCTCACGCCAGTCGCTCACATCATGGAACTCTAGGGGAACTCTCTGCCCCATTCTCACACCACGCTCTACTTTTATAACACCGTACCGGACCGCAAAGCCAGCACCACGGTGCCGAAGACGAAACGAGCCTCGCGAGGCCGGAACCAACAGAATTTTGTGTTTTCTATGGCAGCTTCCGTGTTGTCTGGCTCGCTGTCCGTTCAAACTATCAACACATATTTACTATCGATGAAAACCTCAGAACACAAGGAATAAAATGCAGTAAGTCACATTTGACAATTTTGTTCCTGTACTAAATCATTGCTGATTAATGTCCCAGAGTGAAGCCACTTTTAACGCGTTTGCGTCATATTTTCCTCTATTTCAATAAAAGATACTGAAGAGCGTGAAATAATTTTACAATGAATGAATAGCTGGCATTTCGCTCTTTTCATACATATAAACTTCATTTTCCGAGACAGTGTCTAAGTGGAGAATTCTGTTGTTAAAAATTACTAGAAAACACAGCTGACTTTTCACTTCGTCGGGCCGTCAGCGCACAATTTTCAACTGAAAAATACTCTGTTGAAACGGTCTGTTAAATAATAAATTCTACACATTTTCAGTTGTATTCATAACAGAAATGGAGTCATAAGCAAGATTTCGATCGAGAAGTCCGAATTTCGTAGAATGATAACTTGGATCAAAACTCCGACAATGAACGAAGAAGGCAACTTGCTCAAGGGAACCGGCGTCGTCAGTCATTTCGTATAGTCGCAAGCCTGTGCGGAATAGATCCTAAGCATGCGATATACGAAATGAGAGCTCATGGACATTACTTTTAACATGCATCTTCAGATTCTTCGGTTTTCCTCTTGCTTTTTGTAAAATCAAGAATTATTCAATGTTCATTCGACAGACAATTGAAAATGGCGCCAAGATTGCACGTGCAAAATCCCAGTTTAGAGAAAATATGGGCTTCTCAGCCCAGTACGGTTGTAATGAATCAAATACATTAATTTTTGTGACTTTAGTGACGTACATACAACTATGTAGGTTCTGAGGTATTCATGATTTAAAAAATTTACACAATAGAAAAATGAGATTCGACCAAGGGAGGTAAGGGGAAGATAACTCTCGAACAAAACATTTTCATCCACGAAAGGTAACCAAACGAAACATTATTAGCACCCGGCTACATCCCCCCCTACTCTGTTACAACCAGCGTCCTCGCTGGCATAAAATGACATGAAAATAAGAGGTATCGAGTATAGGAGTGCAAAAATCAATCAATGAAAAAAATGAAGCTTCAGCCATCAAGTCTTTAGAGGCATGGCTACCCCAAAACAAAACACTTACATCAATGCATCAAAACATCTTGTTCTCCCTCTCATTCTTTGCATTCACATTATTCCGACTATCAAGGGCTTGCTCTTTTAAAAAAGGGCGTCTGAAAGCCAGGATTCACATCGACCAGAATGGACATTGAAGTAGAGGCACACTCAGGTAAAGATTCAAGAGTATTTATTCATCAGCTCAAGCAGTAGAGTTGTTTACAGGTCAGCCATCTTCGATGCGGGGCGCCCCACCCGGTTGTCGCCCCTGGCATCTACTACATATCCCCCCCGTTAAGACCATAACAGGTCATACAAATAATATGAACGGAAAATGTCTCAGTTGGCTATCTCAATCTCAGTCTTTGAAATCTTCAATTTGAAATGAAAAATATAAATCAGTATTTTGGACTCTCAAAAGAAACAAACGAAGAAGAGAAAAAAAAAAGAAATATGTTAATTACATTACTAGTCTGTTCTGCCTTTCCATCTGAAAGGTTGGTATCAATCCTTGAGGTCCGGCTCCATCTCTGTCCAGACATCTCTGAACGTCTTCACAACATAGTCTTTGAAACGTGCTGGTAGTCTCCGTTGACGACTGGGCCAAGAGGCGGGCTTAGGCACCGACTTTGTGCTGCAGCCCCCTCCAAGCTGCGTGGCCTATGGTTCTGCGGCTGTCTTGGTACTGCCATCGTCTCCCCACTGCTGGGTCCCTGGTCCTGCGGCTGTCTTGGTGCTGCTGTCGGCTCTCCACTGCTGGGTCCCGGTCCTGCGGCTGTCTTGGTGCTGCTGTCGCCTCTCCACTGCTGGGTCCCTGGTGTTGTGGCAGCGGCGTGGCAGATTCTGGTTGGTCCACCCCTGGTGACAGCTGCAATGATGTCCTTGGGCTTGATGGTGTCACTGCAGGTAGAATATCAAGCTCAGGCTGACCAAATGGTTGTCTGGCTCCTGAGACTCCCCTTGGTTGCTGGCCCGAGACAGTACATGGTCGACATGTCGCTTCAGGTGACGGCCGTCCACCACGTGAACCAGGTAAGACAGGGGTCCTGTAGCCTGCACCACTACCCCTGGCAACCACTTTGGGCCCAACCGAAAAGTTCTTGATGTACACCAGATCCCCCACCACATAGTTTCTCTTGTCAGCATGATCATGGTTCAGTTTCTGTTGCAGCTGCCTCTGGGCGTCTCGCTTCTCCACGCTAGGCTGGATAGGTCCCAGCGTGTCCTCACTTTCCTATTGAACAGGAGTTTCTGCTGGTGACAGCCCTGTGGTTGTCTGAGGGGTAACCCGATATGCTGACAAAAATCGGGCAACTCGAGTCTCTATCGAACCGCTCGTCATTTTCTTCAGGCCTTGCTTCAATGTCTGAACAGCCCGTTCGGCTAGTCCGTTGGTAGACGGATGATAGGGTGCTGACTTCCATGTCGTACTCCATTCTTGAGCATGAACTCCTGAATTCCTCACTGGAAAAACAAGTCCCATTGTCTGTGACCAAGGTTTCTGGCAAGCCGTGAGTTGCGAAAGACTGGCGCATTTTTTCAATGGTTGCGCTTGACGTGGATGTGTTCATTGGGTATGTGTCCATCCACTTAGAGTGGGCATCTATGATGACTAAGAACATCTTCCCTAGAAAGGGACCAGCGTAGTCCGCGTAGAGTCGGGTCCATGGGCGATCCGGCCATTCCCAAGGATGAAGAGGAGCACTGCTGGGTAGGTTTCGAAGACTCTGACAGATCTGACACCCCTCACCAGTAGCTTCGATTTCACTGTCCATGTTCGGCCACCAGATATACGATCTCGCCAAGTTCTTCATTCGAGTCATTCCTGGATGTGCATCATGTAGGTCCTGTAGCAAAATGTGACGCCCTTTCGGTGGTACTACAACCCGAGTTCCCCACAGCAGGCAGCCATCCAGGATGCTCAGTTTCCGTTTTTCCGGGCCAAGTATGGTCTGAATCTCTGGTCTGGATGGTTTTCAGGCCAGCCCTTCAAGACGAAGCGTTTTACTTGTGCAAGCACTGGGTCGATGTCGGTCCACTGACGAATCTGGGGGCCGTGACAGGCATGGTCTCCACTTGATCCATTAGGAGAATGATCTCCCCTGGTTCAGGCTCTGTTTCTGCTGTCGTCTCGAGTGGCAATCTGCTGAGGCCATCAGCATTGCTGTGTTTCCAGCCCTCCTTGAACTTCAGGTCGTACTCATATGCCGCCAAGGTTACTGCCCAGCGCTGAATTCGGGCGGCGACCATGCTGGGGATTTGTCTGTTCTGCCCAAAGAGCCCCAACAATGGTTTGTGGTCTGTATAAATGTCAAACTTCTGACCATACAAATACTGGTGGAACTTCTTCACTCCGTAAACTATGGCAAGCGCTTCCTTCCCACCTGATGTAGTTTTTTCTCTGCACTGTTCATCGTCCTGGACGCAAATGCCACTGGTCTTCACTGCCATCCTCCATCTCGGTGTGATAATCATGGCTCCAAGCCCGTAGTTTGAGGGCGTCACAGGAGAGAATGATGTCTTTAGTGGAGTCAAAATGGACCAGTACTTGGGGTGAACGTAGTAGTTTTTTGGACTCTAACCATGCATTTTCTTGCAGTTCTTCCCAGGACCAAGACACGCCTTTCTGCAGCAGAGAGTACAGGGGGGCCAGCACTGTAGACAGGTTGGGTAGGATCTGGCGTAATAGTTCACCATGCCCAGATAGGCCTGTAGTTGTTTGACATCTACTGGTCTGGGCATCTCCTCAATAAGCACTGACTTTTTCTGGCACGGGCGGACACCCTTTTGGTCGATCTTGAGACCCAGGTAGATAACCTCACTGGCCATGAAAACACACTTGTTCTTCTTCAGCTTGGCCCCAGCCTCTTTCAGTTTTGTAAACACTGTTCGCAGCGTCTTCAAGTGTTCTTCTCGCGTGTTTCCTGACACTAAGATGTCGTCCAATGCGAACATAGACTCTGGCAGTCCTCTCAGCAGGTTTTCCATTGTACGCTGAAAAATACCTGGCGCTGATGACACCCCATAAGGCAGTCTGTTGTAGCGGTAAAGGCCCTGGTGAGTATTGATGGTGGTGAATTCTTTGGAGTCCTCCTCCAGTTCCAGCTGCTGGTAGGCCTGTGTCAAGTCCAATTTGGAGAAAAACTGTCCTCCACTGAGTTCCGCCACAGGTCATCTGTTTTGGGAATGGGGTAGTTATCTAACTTGGACGCTGCGTTCACCGTTACCTTATAGCGCCACAGATGCGGAGACTCTTGTCTGGCTTCACGACTGTAACTATTGGTGCCGCCCAGTCTGAAAATTGCACTTTCTCAATAGTGCCCTCTGCCTCTAGCCTATCCAGTTCTTGGCCTACCTTTTCACGTAGAGCATAAGGCACTGGCCGTGGTTTGAAGTAACGTGGTTGGGCTGCAGGGTCACAAAAAATGTTGGCTTTAACACCTTTGATAGTGCCTCTACTCTCTTCGAAGAGTTCTGATGCCTCATGCAGAATTTTTTCCAGTTCTGGATCAGTAATAGTGCCTTCTGTCACTGTCTGGCACCAATCCTCGGGCCAGTCCAGTTGAATGTGTTTCAGCCAGTCTCGCCCCAGTAAACATGGTCCAGGTCCTTTGACCACAATCACCTCGAGATCCTTGGGGTACTTCCTTTGTATGTCACTGAGCATTGGGCGGGCCCCCAACCACCGGAATCTCTTCACCTGTGTACGTTTTCAATCTTCGGTTGGATGCCTTCAGTGGAAAAGAACCCCTGTGTCTAATCTTTTTAAATGTCTCTTCATTGATCACCGTCACCGAGGCCCCCGTATCAATCTCCATCTCTACGGCGAAGCCATCCAGTTCCACTGTGGCCATGTATGGCTTTTCTTTGCTCCCAACCTTGAAAACTGAAAATAAATCGGCTTCTCTCGTCCTCCACTTTTTTGATGGTCCACGGGATCTTGGGTTGCTCTTCGTGTCCCTCTTGTGTCGTTACTCGTTCAGCACGAAACAATCTGCATTCACGTTGAAGATGACCTTTCTTTTACAGTACCAACATTCAAGGTCTTTCAATGAACGATCTCTTTTCACTGCTTTGACATCAACTCTATCTCCTTGTCGATCTTCCATCTTGTCGATGCTACCTGTGCTTTGACTTTCCCCAGTTTTGGCCCCCAAAGCGTTTTCTTGCAGATCTACAGCACTCTTTTCTGCTGACTCCATAGCCATGGCAACATCAAACGCCCTCTCAAAAGTCAAGTCTTTCTCAGACAATAAGCGTCTTTGAATGCGGTTATTGTTAACGCCACAGACTAATCTGTCCCTCAACATCGAACCAAGTGACTCGCCAAAGATGCAATCTTGCGACAAATTACGTAACTGCGATACATACTTTGCTATCGACTCCTGCTCGTGACGTGAACGCGTGTGAAACTTGAATCTCTGAACGATTTCAGACGGTTTGGGTTGAAGATGATTTCGAACGACTGTTTTCAGTTCCGCAAATGTCTTGGTGCCAGGTTTGGCTGGAGCGAGCAAATCGCACATGAGTTTGTATGTAGCTCTCCCACAAGCACTCAAAAATACTGCTCTCTTCTTGTTCTCCTCACCAATGTCATTCGCCACGAAATAATATTCTAAACGTTCCGTATACTGACCCCGATCTTCCCCTTCCTCAAGTCCGAACTCTTTGAGTTGTCCGAAAGCAGCCATCCTCGTCGCCAGTGAAGTAGAGGCACACTCAGGTAAAGATTCAAGAGTATTTATTCATCAGCTCAAGCAGTAGAGTTGTTTACAGGTCAGCCATCTTCGATGCGGGGCGCCCCCACCCGGTTGTCGCCCCTGGCATCTACTACAGACATGTATTTTAAACAAAAATTCCACAAAGTCAAATACAAAATGACTACAAGGGATTCCTTTCATGAACAAAACCCGGACTTTGGGTACATAAGTGACTAAACTGGACTTGATATTTAAAACAAAATTCCAAGTCGGACATCAGAAATCATTAGGAACATGTGTTAAAACCCAAAGTACTGGGTAGGTACCGAGTGACAATAATGGACTTGTTATGTAAACAAAAATTCCAAAATGTCAAGTACCAAAATGACTTAGAGAGGATTTGTAAAAAAAAAATCCAAAACATTGGGTAGGCACCGAGTGACAACAATGGACTTGTTATTTGAACAAAATTCCAAAATGTCAAGTACCAAAATGACTTAGAGAGGATTTGTAAAAAAAAAATCCAAAACATTGGGTAGGCACTGAGTGACAACAATGGACTTGTTATTTGAACAAAATTCCAAAATGTCAAGTACCAAAATGACTTAGAGAGGATTTGTTATTTAAAACAACATTCCAAGAAAGTCGGGTACAAAATATACTTTGAATGGATTTGTTAAATTCCAGGGCATTGGGTACCAAGCGACAACAATGGGCTTGTTATTTGAACAAGATTCCATAAAGTCCGGTACAAAATGGCAAACGGAATTTGCTATAAAATCCTTAGCCAGTATGGCAAACGGAATTTGCTATAAAATCCTTAGCCAGTACTGCTGGCTTCTGAAAAACCGTGGCATACATTATCCAACCTGAAGAACAATCAACATATATACTAGCTTGTGCAAAAAAAAGACAAATAATTGGTTAACAACCAGTCCACAGCACCTCTTCCCAAAAGGAGGTATTCAGCGATCTTCATAAATCAGTCCAGGAATATATTTACTGTCTCGTGTAACATCCGACCGAATCAGTTAAATGAAAGAGTTCCTGGTCATCCAGGCAGGCACTGAGGTCATACCTTTTTGTTGGTTTCCCTACCAGACGCGTAGGCCGCCGTGGGTCTGGCGTAGGTGGGCCAGTAGCACATTGGAGAACTGGGGAGAGCAGCGTGATGTGGTCACCCCGGCCACAGCGTCTCACACCACCCCTGAAGAGGCCAGGAAGGAAGCCCAAAGGTGGATGCAGGACTGCAGTGCCGACGGCGACATCCTCCACACGGCCGGCAATGCTGCCGTCGCCCCACCTCAAAGTCAGCCAGAGGCACCCACAGCCACAGTCGCCAGCCCGAGGCAGGAAATCCAGCAGCCACCACCTGCACGGCCACCACTGCAGGTCCGCAGTTGTGTGACGGGCACACAGCACCCAGGACGACGGCCCAGGCGGAGGCGACGGAGGTCGGCACCTGTGAAAACTGGGGACAAACCCCAGTCCTCTGCCCCTGACAGCAGCCAGAATGCTGACAAGCGACATGGCCCAGCAGCACCCAGGCGACAGGCAAAGTCCATTTTGCCTCAGCTGTCACCAGGAGAGATGCGCCGACTGCAGCAGGAGGATCCATCCATCGGGCCAGCTCTCTCTCCTCCCGGCCAGAGAAGCCCGCAGCTGGCGAGAATAGGGAGCTGATGCAGGGGGTGCAGAGGTAGTTGGCTGGCCATGGTGTCCGGTCTTCTTGGGCTGTGTCTCCTTGGTCCTTCTGTCTCCGATCCTGCTCGCAGCGCCAGTTGTGATGGTGTGGAGGGGTAAGGGGTGTGCAGGTGAAGACAGGCAGATGGTGATATGTGCAGGAACCAACGCACTGAGTGCTGAGAGCGAGAGTTCCCAGGCTGCGTTCCTGGTTTGAGCTCCTAGCCATGGGAGAGAAATAAAAGAAGAAAAACTCCACGTCGTCCACTGCGTCTTCTTGACCGGCTGCTGTCCCTTGGTTCCTGCACATATCACCATCTGCCTGTCTTCACCTGCACACCCCTTACCCCTCCACACCATCACAACCTCCACACCATCACACAAGAATCGATCTCACCATTGCCTTGTATAGTCTAAGAAAGGTATCTCTGTCCAAGTATGTAAAAGTTCTCTTAATAATACCAATCATCTGCACGGCTTTCATGACGGTCTGTGCAATGTGTCTGTCAAAGAGTAAGTCTTCATCAAATGTTACTCCCAAGTCTTTTTCCTCTTCACAGCACGTTATTTGAACTTCTTGATCCCCAACTTTCATACTGTAATTTAATTTAGGGTTTCTTTTGCCGATATGTAATACTTTGCATTTGGATGCATTGAAGTACAAATTCCATGAGTTAGACCAATTTATGAGTAGCTCAATGTCATTTTGCATTGTAAGGTGTTTGGATGGTGAACTGTACAACTTAGTATCATCAGCAAAGATCTTGCATGTGCTTTTTAACCCGTCTGGTAAGTCATTTATAAATATAGTAAATAATATAGGTCCCAGTATGCTGCCTTGGGGGATTCCACTAATGATATTAGCATTGCTAGAAACAGAAGATCCAACTCTAACATTCTGAACTCTATCTCTATCTTCTTTGACTCTGCAATCATATCATGGAGTTGGACATGCATGGAGAGAAAAGTTGAAACCAAGATCACCACAACAGCCACACATGCAGAAGAGTTCAGGAATATTAGACTTTTTACAACGATCATTGTGGATGAAGTTGACGATATAGACTTCCACTGAAAGAGATTTAGACCTGCTTAGGGTAGTACTTGATCTTCATTTACTTTTATAATACAGCCAGCATCATACATACGTATACATACTTTTATTTTGTTTTTGTTCTTTAGTGAATGCTGCAAACATGCTACACAGGGGATTTAAGTTAATCGAATCATCCAAAATACTAGCACTGGGACCAGCACTTAGCGTGATCTTGACTTCGTAAGCAAGTGTGTAATGCACAGGCTACAACTCCACAAATTCCAATTACAAAGTAGGGAATGAAGCTAGATGACACGGGTGGCCCAGGTATGACGCTCAACGTAGATTCATCACATGTATGCATTACAGTGTGCAGGGTCATTGCTGGAGTCTGCGGCTTACCCGCATATACATGCACAAATTGTGAGTGCATGTAGCAACATGCTTGCAGTACCTTCCATCAGAGAGAGACAAGATCTGAATAACAGAGCTATCATCACTATGTGTTCCCTGCCTGTAATTCTGACTGCCTCTGTGCCCAGTCCCTAGAAATTTTGCTTACCTGCTCTTCCCACATCATTACAGATGTGGCTCGACAGCAGTCCATGGGTGGTCTCATTTGAAGCATTTTGTTATAACAAGCCAACACTGAAATTCCCTTTTGAACTGCTTGGATTTGGGATGGACATTGGTGTATTGAGGAGAACTAGGGTGAAAAAGGTGGGAGTAATGCCAGTTCAAGATATCTATAGATAGAACACAAGAAAGAAAAAAGAGAGAGAGAGAGACGTCTTCTTGATCAGTGCTCAAATTTTCCTTCCAAACTGTGTAAGAAAGTATCTTATGAGATGATATAATATTACTCATCACTAGATCTGTAGTTCATGACAGAATCAGACATGCATCCTGTAATCCTCATGATATTTACTTTAGAAGTCACCACTGATTGGGTTTTTGTTCATCTTTTTTTTAAGGGGGGGGGGGGGGGAGCTGTCTTATCTTCTGTGCCACTTCTGTGGCATTGCGCTCACTCTACTCATTCCAGTCCCTCATCCACAGTCACAGGTTGACTCCTCATGCCATAGCCCCAGCACTGACAATCCACAGTTTCAGTTTTAGTTTCATCAAGAAGGCATCACCGCATGCGGACCAGTCCATATACGCCACACCACATCCGCCAAGCCCCGAGACCACACTGCGCATGATTTAAAGGTGATGGAAAAATGAATCAATGACTAAGATGAGAGAATTTAAGAAGAGAGTCTCGTGGCTACGACTTAGCAGGTGTCCGTCCCATGCGTTAGCCCAACATGCTGGTCGGACCTTGAGTACCTGCCTAACGTTGGTTGTGCCCTTATTATCATTGTATATGTGTGTGGCGAGTGTACATATGTGTGTGTGTGGTTGTGTGGGCTTGGGCCAGTTTGCGTGCGCGAGCGCATGTGTGTGCATGATGTGCGTGTATGCATATGCATGTGTGTGTGTGCGCATGCACGTTTGTGTGTGTGTGCTTTTGTATGTGTGTGTGCGCACGTGTGTGCATGTGCAGAAGTGCATGCGCATGTGCCTGTGGGATTTCTGGGCTTGTGTTAGCATACACACATATCTGCATAAATACGTGTACATATATGGGCGTGTGTGTCTTTTATGTGGGTGTATACGTATGCGAGTGTATGTGTGTGCACGTTTGTGAGTGCGCGTGTATATGCGCACGCATGTGTATGTGCGCATGCACGCATATGCGTGTGTGTGCACGTGCACGTAGGAGCGAGCGCATACACGTGCGCGCATTTATGTGTATGCACGCATGTGTACGTGTATATATATATATATATATGTGTGTGTGTGCGTGTTTGAGTATTTATGCTTGTGTGTGACTGCCTGCGCCTTTGTGGAAAATGAATGTTCAGAGGATGACTTAGGAACTAGAACAATAACAACCACAACATCAACAACAACACACAAGTGCGCACACACACACACACATATAACAAGAAAAAAAAAAAACACACACACACACATACACACACCACGCATACTTGCACACACACACACACTCACACATTTGCACACTCACACACCAAGGTTCGCACACGCACATTTGTGGAATCTCCAGTTTATATGCCTGCATCACCCCACTAATGAACACACGCCAGCGCACACACACGTCTGCTGTATACACTGGAGTCCCTGAGAGATTTAAAGTCTACATAGCTTATCATGTGAAACTACTTTTGTTGCCAATCGGCAGATACTTTGCACAAAATTCATATGAGACCAAGATATGTTGGTCATGAATCAGGTTAGAGAAATAGTCGTAATACAGAGTAATTGAAAAAAAAAGTGAGGTAGGTAGGTAAGTCATTTTCACTCGGGTCACGTCAGTAAGGGACTAGTAATAGGGAAGGTTGCAATAGAGAGGTTCAGTGTAATTTTGAAGCATTGATCTTTTCATTATTCATACATGACTGGCAAAGAATGCTGTGCAAAGATCTTCAAAATCAATGTGATATGTCAAGGTTGAGGGTCACAACATAAGATAAAATTTATGGGTATGATTGAGCTTGGAATTTGCTTAGTTTTCATTGATATCTGTACGTGCCAGAACATACTTGCAAAGATCAGACCTTTATCAGTTACGGAATTCACAATACTCAGTACTGCTGTTCAAAACGTTCTAAGAGGAAGCAATCTTTGCAATGCCATATGTCCGACTGATGATGATGATGATGATGATGATGATGATGCGTGTGTGTGTGTGTGCGCGCGGGCACGCTCGTGTGTGCGTGCATGCATGTGTATGTATGTGTGCATGCACATGGACACAGACCTGTGCTCAAACAGAAATGGGTTGGGGTCCATGACTGAACTTGAATTTTGTATAGGTTATTTTTTTTCTGTCCCAATCACAGTGCCACCTCAGTGGCAGTACACCCATACCGCTCATTCCGACACCCCGTCCACAGCCACAGCCCAGTCAGTCCCGCCGCAGCTCCAACACGGGCAATCCACAGGGAGCGGTCAATGTCAAGTCGTCAAAAGGTAACCCACTGGAGAAGACACTGCACTGCTGCTGAGTCACTTCGGTGGTGTTCAGGGATGCCTGTTCTGATCCAACATACGCAGGACACCACCTACTAAGTTCCCTACTGACGACAATAATTGCTTAGTAACGGAGCCGGCGGGGAGTGATTAATTACTTACACCAAGGAGAATAGATTCTTTCTTGTGTCTGTTGGATTTGTTTGTTTATCAGTCTATCAGCATGATTATGCGAAAACAGCAGAACTTCATTTTGACATAACTTTATAGAAAGATAGCCCAAGCATTAATGCTTCAACCTTCACCATAGCTTTTGGACCCAACAGACCCATTTCCACTTTAAAAAATTCACACGTGGGTGCATGCACATGCGGCGCACACACTAACTCACACACACACGCACGCACACACATGCACACACACACACAAACGCACACACACACACGCGAACTAAAATTTTCATCTGAAAGACTTGAAATTTCTAGATATGCCTCAACTGCTACATGACAGTTATGTATACACAATTTTGTTGTTGTTTATTAGAAAATTAATAACAGCCAATTCTTTGAGCATTCCATATTACGTTTTATACAGTATGTGTGTGAGAGAGAGAGAGAGAAATGATTGGTGATAATGAGTTGTGTGTGCATTGGTTGCAGGGACGTTTATCAACACCACCCTGTTTTATAGTTACGGAACCTGAAAGACGAAGAGAGTATCTGTGAGATTGCTCAGGAGCCGCAAGCCGCAAGTGACATCTGGTGATGGCAAGGAAAAAGATTTGAAGAGATATCAGAAGATTTAAAACTAAAGAGGCATCTGTCTCCACATAGTTTTCCCATCACCTGAAGCTGTGTAGCATGCAGAAAACAATATCAGGCCCGTGTCTGGATTCAACCACGAAAAGGAACAGGCGGCCTTGTGGACGAGGAGGAGAAGGTCAAGCAGCAATGCAGGAAGACAGGCAGGCAGCAATTCAGGAATGAGAAAGAAGGGAGATGTCAATACAGTGTGATGGTGTGGAGGGGGTAAGGGGTGTGCAGGTGAAGACAGGCAGATAGCAATGCGTAGAAGCCAAGGGATAGCAGCCAGTCAAGAAGACACGGAGGACGAGGTGTAGTTTCTCCCTTTATTTTCTTCTTCCACGCCAGTCGCTCACATCAGGGACCGTACAGCTGTACGGTCCCTGCTCACGTCAGGGAACACTCTGCCCCATTCTCACACCACGCTCTACTTTTATAACAACGTACCGGACCGCAAAGCCAGTAACACGGTGCCAGAGGCGAAACGGGCCTCGCGAGGCCGGAACCAACGGAAATTTGTGTTTTCTATGGCAGCTTCAGTGTTGTCTGGCTCGCTGTCCGTTCAAACTATTAACACATATTTACTATCGATGAAAACCTCAGAACACAAGGAATAAAATGCAGTAAGTCACATTTGACAATTTTGTTCCTGTACTAAATCATTGCTGATTAATGTCCCAGAGTGAAGCCACTTTTAACGCGTTTGCATCATATTTTCCTCTATTTCAATAAAAGATACTGAAGAGCGTGAAATAATTTTACAATAAATGAACAGCTGGCATTTCGCTCTTTTCATACATATAAGCTTCATTTTCCGAGACAGTGTCTAAGTGGAGAATTCTGTTATTAAAAACTACTAGAAAACACAGCTGACTTTTCAGTTCGCCGGGCCGTCGGCGCCTACTTTTGACACAATTTTCAACTGAAAAATACTCTGTTGAAACGGTCTGTTAAATAATAAATTCTACACATTTTCAGTTGTATTTATAACAGAAATGGAGTCATAAGCAAGATTTCGATCGGGAAGTCCGAATTTCGTAGAATGATAATTTAGATCAAAACTCCGACAATGAACGAAGAAGGCGACTTGGCTCAAGGGAACCGGCGTCGTCAGTCATTTCGTATAGTCGAAAGCCTGTGCGGAAAAGATCCTAAGCATGCGATATACGAAATGAGAGCTCATGGACATTACTTTTAACTTGCATCTTCAGATTCTTCGGTTTTCCTCTTACTTTTTGTAAAATCAAGAATTATTCAATGTTCATTCGACAGACAATTGAAAATGGCGCCAATATTGCTTGTGCAAAATACCAGTTTAGAGAAAATATGGGCTTCTCAGCCCAGTACGGTTGTAATGAATCAAATACATTAATTTTTGTGACTTTAGTGACGCACATACAACTATGTAGGTTCTGAGGTATTCATGATTTAAAGAATTTACACAATAAAAAAAAAGAGATTCGACCAAGGGAGGTAAGGGGAAGATAACTCTTGAACAAAACATTTTCATCCACGAAGGTAACCGAATGAAATATATACACTGTTAGCACCCGCTACAGCCCCCCCTACTCTGTTACAACCAGCGTCCTCGCTGACATAAAATGACAGAGTCATCAAGTACAACACACAAATCAATGGGAAAACTGGAGCTTTAGACCTCAAGTCGGAGAGGCATTTCTTCCTAAACAAACCCTTTTATCAGTGTATCAAAACAAAGCATCAAAACATCTTCTCTCTCTCATTCTTTGTATTCATATCATTCCAACTAACGAGGGCTTGCTTTTTTTACAAGGCTTCTGAAAGTCGGCAGATTCGCATTGACTAGAATGGGCATATGATTTAAACAAAATTCCAAAATGTCAAATACAAAATGACTAGAAAGGATTTGTTTTCTGGACAAAACCCGAATTTGGGTACCATAGAATGACTTTAATGGAGTTGTTATTTAAAACAAAACTCCAAAAGATCAGTACCAAAATGACTAGGAAGGATTTTTTTTTTTTTTTTTTTTAAATCCAAAACATTGGGTAGGCACCGAGTGACAACAATGGACTTGTTATTTGAACAAAATTCCAAAATGTCAAGTACCAAAATGACTTAGAGAGGATTTGTTATCTAAAACAACATTCCAAGAAAGTCGGGTACAAAATATACTTTGAATGGATTTGTTAAATTCCAGGGCATTGGGTACCAAACGACAACAATGGCTTGTTATATTGAACAAGATTCCACAAAGTCCGGTACAAAATGGCTAGAAAGGAATCATCAAACTCCTTCGAGTCAAGTCCCCAGGAAAACATGGACTAGGTTAGGTTTTGTCGTTTTGGACAAAGTTTCCCCAAGTCACACAACGTAGTTTTCTCTTGGTCATTACTGTCAACTTTGAAAAACAGAGGCGTACATCATTTTACGTCTTTGGAGAACAATCGATATGTACTGTTTATACAAAAAAAAAAAAAAAAGACATTAAAATGTCACGAGGTATTAGAAAAAAAGTAGTCCACAACACCTCTTTTCAGGAGGTATTTAACCAGAAATCAGTCCTGGAGTATGAAAACTGTCCCTGAGAACATCTGACCAAGTCAGTTAACTATGCAAGCGTTCAGCCGTCTACTGAGGGTATACCTTTTTGTTGGTTTCCCTACAGACGCGTAGACTGCCGTGGGGCTGGCGTAGGTGGGCCAGTAGAACATACCGGAGACGGAACAGGAGGGGGCACAGGGTGGCCAGTTGTCACCGGCATCGGTTGGGGAGCCGCCTGCCTGGACACTGGAATACCGTGGAGGACTGGCTCACCCTCGCTGTCCGATTCAGAGTCAGAGGTGGGTGGAGATGGAGTTACCTCTGACTGGTCGTCGTCCTGCAAGTCCAAGGGGGCACTCGCAGGCAGCAGGTCCTTCCGATGGATGGCTCGTTCTGGACCGCCAGCCAGGGCTGGACCGAGTAGACAGGTAGGCCGTCATAGGGTCGTGATGCCACCTGGTAGAGGTCAGGTTTCCACAGGTCCTGGATCTTGTTTCGGCCAATGATGCGATTGCGTATGTAGACGTAGTCGCCTACACTCAGGGCATGGTCTGCAGCCTTTCTGTCAGTGAAGCCGTCCCTTCTCGCTGCAGCCTCCTTCAACTGGTTGTACGCCTTCAGGTGGCCTCCTGGAGGCGGAGACGGTGCTGGTGGACGCAGTCAACAGCACCAGCAGCAGCTGTGGTAGGGCACCCCAGAAGGTCGTCGACAGGGAGCCTTGGTCGCTGGCCAAAGAGCGGGAAGTGTGGGGCGGAACCTGAAGCTGTGCTGCTAGGGTGGCTGGCCTCCTTGCCCATCCATACCTGCAGCCTGGTTGCCTTCGTTGTCCCGTGTCTTCTGGTTCCTCCGTACCATTCTGCTGCATTCTTGGGCTGTGTCTCCTTGGTCTCTTCTGTCTTCGATCCTGCTCGCAGCGCCAATGTTGATGGTGTGGAGGGGTAAGGGGTGTGCAGGTGAAGACAGGCAGATAGCAATGCGTAGAAGCCAAGGGACAGCAGCCAGTCAAGAAGACACGGAGGACGAGGTGTAGTTTCTCCCTTTATTTTCTTCTTCCACGTCAGTCGCTCACATCAGGGACCGTACAGCTGTACAGTCCCTGCTCACGTCAGGGAACACTCTGCCCCATTCTCACACCACGCTCTACTTTTATAACAACGTACCGGACCGCAAAGCCAGTAACACGGTGCCAGAGGCGAAACGGGCCTCGCGAGGCCGGAACCAACGGAAATTTGTGTTTTCTATGGCAGCTTCAGTGTTGTCCTGGCTCGCTGTCCGTTCAAACTATAACACATATTTACTGTCGATGAAAACCTCAGAACACAAGGAATAAAATGCAGTAAGTCACATTTGACAATTTTGTTCCTGTACTAAATCATTGCTGATTAATGTCCCCAGAGTGAAGCCACTTTTAACGCGTTTGCATCATATTTTCCTCTATTTCAATAAAAGATACTGAAGAGCGTGAAATAATTTTACAATAAATGAACAGCTGGCATTTCGCTCTTTTCATACATATAAGCTTCATTTTCCGAGACAGTGTCTAAGTGGAGAATTCTGTTATTAAAAACTACTAGAAAACACAGCTGACTTTTCAGTTCGCCGGGCCGTCGGCGCCTACTTTTGACACAATTTTCAACTGAAAAATACTCTGTTGAAACGGTCTGTTAAATAATAAATTCTACACATTTTCAGTTGTATTTATAACAGAAATGGAGTCATAAGCAAGATTTCGATCGGGAAGTCCGAATTTCGTAGAATGATAATTTGGATCAAAACTCCGACAATGAACGAAGAAGGCGACTTGGCTCAAGGGAACCGCGTTGTCAGTCATTTCGTATAGTCGAAAGCCTGTGCGGAAAAGATCCTAAGCATGCGATATACGAATGAGAGCTCATGGACATTACTTTTAACTTGCATCTTCAGATTCTTCGGTTTTCCTCTTACTTTTTGTAAAATCAAGAATTATTCAATGTTCATTCGACAGACAATTGAAAATGGCGCCAATATTGCTCGTGCAAAATACCAGTTTAGAGAAAATATGGGCTTCTCAGCCCAGTACGGTTGTAATGAATCAAATACATTAATTTTTGTGACTTTAGTGACGCACATACAACTATGTAGGTTCTGAGGTATTCATGATTTAAAGAATTTACACAATAAAAAAAAGAGATTCGACCAAGGGAGGTAAGGGGAAGATAACTCTTGAACAAAACATTTTCATCCACGAAGGTAACCAAATGAAATATATACACTGTTAGCACCCGGCTACAACAGGAAAGGGGAAGACGGGTATACTGGAAGAAAGAGGAAGCAGTGCAAGAGGAGAGTCAGGCAGAAAGAGAGTTCGAGCCATGAAGAAAGAAAGGCAGGCAGCTTAGCAGGAAGAGAGGCAGGCAGCAAAACTGGAAGAGAGGTAGCAATACAATTAGAGAGGAATGAGCAATCCAGAAAGAGAGGCAGGAGATGGGCTGCATGCACCAAATGAAGAGAAGAAGGCAATAATACAGGAAGAGAAGCAGGCTGCAATGCTGGAAGAAAAGCTGAAGGCAATACAAGAAGTGAGGCGGGCACTAATACAAGAATAATAGCAGCAATACATGAAGAGATGCAAGCTGGAATGCAGGAAGAGGGCAGGCAGCAATTCAGGAAGATGGGCAGAAATTCAGGAAGAGGGAAAAGAAACAAAGATTTGTTGGCAACACTAGAGAATGAAGAGGAGAAGATGCCATAAATCCACACAACAACAACAACAACAAGAAGATGGAATGCAGTGGAGCCTAATGCCTCAACTAAACAGTCACCACACACACACACACACACACACACACACACACACACACACATGCAAGCTCTCTCACTCTCTCTCACACACAATCTCTCTCTCCCTCCCTCCTCTCTCTCTCACCACACACACACACACACACACACACACACAGAAGACATATTCAAGCCACTGACAAGTTAAATCCCAAACTGTCAAATTGTGACCAGGTTTCAACTGATTTCAGACTTTCTATTTGTCCAGGCATGGTTATGGACTAAGATAATGGCAGACCAAAAAGTGAATAAAAGTTGTAAGACCAGGAAAATAGAAAGGTAGGGCTGGTGCTTTTAAATACTGTTTTGGAATAGCCAGATCAACAATGTGCAGAAGAAGAAAAAAATGGTGGTTCTTCTCATGCATCCGAGACTTGATTACAAATCCGCTCATTCAAGGACAGCGCAAAGAAACAATGAATATCCTTGCCTCTTTCAAGGACATGTGCGACTAGGTGATAATGAAAAAAAAAAAAGCTTTGTCTTCAAAGGAAGACCTAGTAGGTGCTGTCCTGCTTATGTTGGATCAGAACAGGCACACCGGACACTACCAAAGTGACTCAATAGCAGTGCAGTCTCTCCTCTGCGGATCTCGTCAGTTGCCTCATATGACTTGATATAGACTTCTCCCCATGTGTTATTGGTGGAACAAGCTGGGATGCAGCTGTGAACAGGGAGCCGGAATGAGCTCCACTGAAATGGCACAAACGATGAGACAACAACAACAGCAACAACAAAGAAAGAAAGAGAGAAAAAGGCCTGAAGAAGCCTCTTGCAATGAAATGGCCACGAGTCATTTTAGGAGGATTTTCCTAACAGCTTCGCTGAGCCTGAAGAGACCTCTATGATAAAATGGTCGATTATCATTTAATTCTAAGATTAACGTGTTTTGGTGCAATTGCTTAGTGTGACTCTCTTGTGTAGGACCCAAAATTCATACGCTGAGCACCTTTAGATAGTTGACCATCCATTCTAGAAGCACTGCTTTTGTTTAAAAGCCACAGAACCTGTGTCTATTTTGGAGGACCTAAGCTAAGCAGGGCGCTTTTAAATCATTTAGGTTTGATCTGAATAGCAAATTCTAGGAGCTACATAGAAATGAGGGCTGAGACACTTGTCAAAGGGCATGAGGAATATATGCACTACTGGGATGACACTTTGGAACTTACAAATCCGCTTCGATGTTCAGATTCTGCATGAATTACGCAGGCACTGGACCAGAGAAAAATCTGACACCGAGGACCAAACAAATGGACATCAGAAACTTAATGACAGTCAGAGAGAGCTGCAAGAAGACCACATAAGAAAGAGACCAAATTAAAGACTTTGCTCATACTACCACTAGGCAAACAAGAATGTTACTACTTTTAGGAGTTCAAGTTCTGTCTTAGTTGAAAATAGACGCGATGTAGGCCTAGCTGAAAATTTGTAGGCTGGATCAGTTGGTGGCAGTAGGCTCAATCGTCATCCGCCAACAGCCAAGGAGAAATGGATATAGTGGGTCTTTGATTAGCTGCATGTAGTGTATATGGACCAGTCAACATGCTGTGATGCCTCCTTCATGAAACTGAAAGTAGTCCGGATCGCATATCCGATTCTCAGTGGCTTTGATCTGGGTCAGTATGTTTTGCGGTCTTATATCCAACCGTGATGGGAACAAGATTAGGTACACGATGGAGGGGGGGGGGGGGAAGACTGATAGGTCTGGGCCATATGGGAAACAGATCTGGGGGGACACAGACCTGGGTAAGAATATAGGCCCGGGGACCTTAGACCCGGGGGATCTTAAAGCTGGAGAGAAGAGGGACTTGGAGGTAGTGTGTGTGTGTGTGTGTGTGGTGGGGGGGGGGGGGGGGGGGGGGGGATCATAACTCTGCCCGTGGAAATACAGACTGGGAAAAAACGAATTCCTTAGACCAATTAAACGCACCATACTATTTTATCAAAATAAATAAAACAAATAAATGGTTCAGGAAAAACATGGAGCAGGGTGGAAAGGGGTGAGGGGGACATATAGGCCTGCTTGGGAGACGAAATTTTGCGGGGCACATGAAGATTGCTCCTGGCTACATATCCGTGTTGGTACACATCTGTGTGTCCACTGCACTACGGTCAGGCAATGTGGTAATTGTTAGAACACAAACAGAGCATGCACACCTTTTTGTGGACTTAAGACAAGTCTGTGTGTGTGTTGTGTGTAGATTGAGAGGGCACAATGGTGGGCTGATCGCATAAAATGTCACCACAGCAATTTGATAAGAGAAGCTTGACAGCGCTCGCGAGCTCAGACCCAGAAAAAAATGGACTAAGTGAATACCACCAAGAGTTAATTCCCTTGTGCTACTTTAAATGATTCCCATGAGATTATTGTTGTACAAAGTGTCCGTCTTCATAATTTGAAAAAAAAAAAGTTACTTTAACTTAGAAGAACAAATCAAAGTAATTAAAAAAAAAAACAACCAACAAAAGGTAAATGTGTCATTTCAATCACCTACTTAGAAGAACAAATCAAAGTAATTTTTAAAAAAAAACTACAAAAGGTAAATGTGTCATTTCAATCACCTACTTAGAAGAACAAATCAAAGTAATTTAAAAAAAAACAACTACAAAAGGTAAATGTGTCATTTCAATCGCTAATCATTCACGATATGACACAAGAAAGACAGCCACACATGAGTGTGAAGAGAGTGGGATAAAGGGAGGTCGTTCAAAATTTGAAAAAGACCATACATGGACATTGTTAAACAGTCTGAGAGTGTTTTTTGGGTTCAGATGAAAAAAATATCATATTGTTTGTAACACCATAAGCTTGATTTGAAAGTTCCATGTTGTACATATACTGTGTGTCTAACAAACTTATGCCTTGACAGTTTGATATCTGTGCGGACATCCCGTATCTTCTTCAGAGAGCATGTAAATTGTATGGTCAAAGATTGGTGTATGGCTGTATCTGGTGGTGTAGTACTGATTTCACCTGTCAGCAAAACAGCAATGACTGGGGCTGCAGGATATGCGCTGCAGTTTGCTTAATGGTGGTGTCTTTTGCCAGTGGACTCTGCAATAATGAAATATGGGCTGGTGTATCCATTGAAACGCTTCCATGGAAGCTCACACACACACACACACACACACACACACACACACACACACACACACCACACTCTCTCTCTGTCTTTTCATTTCATGGAATCATCAAAAACAAAACTTTAATTCACCTACATGTATTCTACCATTGCACACTGTCATACTCCTCAGCACGTTTTCTTCTGATCATGCATTGCATAGTTATAAATGAGCGCCCCCCCCCCCCCCCCCCCCCCCCCCCCCCCCCCCCCCACCCACACACACAACTTCAGCCAGTGTTTGTTTAGCAACAATATGTCTGCTCAACAGATTCACTATGTCTTGTGTAAAAAAAAACCAGTCTGGAATACACCACAGGACTAAAACTCTTCCCTGTCGGTACTTTCATTCCTGCATTGCCAGAAAATGGCAGTGTGGCTGGTCGATAATGATTTGGGTTGAAAAGTTTCCAGGAAAACGAGTAGTTCTCACAGATCCAGGTGCAGTGCCACGCCCTCTGCCCCACCCCCTTCCTCTCCCTCTCTAGCCACGAGTCGCAGTAACTTGCTGTGAGCGTTTTTGAAGTTCCCAATACTGGCCTCGTCTCAATCCATTCTTTTTCCTCCTCCTCGCCATGAGACTCATCATCACGCTCAACAGTCTCAGACGACTGACTGTCATCAGCTGATGGAGTGACGTTGTGGCTGAATGGCTCGTTCGCACTCACTCCACTGTCAACACCAACTTGTGCAAGCAAAGTGGAAATATCTCCTCCATGCAGCACATCACTGTCACTGTCACGGACAAAAATGAAACAACCCAACTCGTGGAGTCGCCAGCCAATTTGTTCGGACATAAGCTTCAACTCAAACATTCTAGGCGCCAGATAGACGGGCCCATGGGTCGGGTCCAGCCAATTAAGCTTAGCGGAGAGGCTTCACGGAGACGGTACGGTCCACCCAGACAGACTAAGCCGTTTGACCGACGCCTCGATGTCTGCCCGGGACGCATCTCAGTGCCTGGGCCGGACTCATCTAGCCAATTTTACACTGACCAGTGCCCACACGTTAAGCCACACGGCGCCAGTTAAGTAGGAAAGGGGGGAAGGTAGTGCGTGGTGGGGGGTGAAATCTAGCTAATCAATTAAATGACCAATTGACCACCACAGAGAGTAAGGCGTGTAGGCGTGACTGTCATGATTTGAATATCCAATGGAATTAGAGGGAGATAACTTCGGGTATCAGGCGGTAAAAATACTGACCAATGGTACTGGCCCTTGGACACGGAGTGAGGGCATAAAGTAATGCGTGAGTGAGAGAGAGGGGAGAATGAAGAAAACGAACAGACAGAGAGAGAGAGGAAGAAGTTCGGGGAGTAGGCTCTCGCCTACAGGAAGGCAGGGAGATGAGAACGAACAGGAGAGAGAGATGAGGGGGTTCTGGGTGTAGTCTCTGCACGAGAGAAAAAGGCAGAGAGATGAAGAGAGGAGGAGGAAGACAGAACAGGGAGAGAGAGATGAGGAGGTTCTGGGTGTAAGTCTCTGCAAGAAAAAGGCAGAGAGATGAAGAGAGAACGAGGGGGAGAACGAACAGAGAGAGAGAGGTTCTGGGGTGTAGTCTCTGCAGGAGAAAGGCAGAGAGATGAGAGGAGTGAAGTTTGAGCATTAGCACCAGATATAGTCTGCAAAGGGAGGACTAAAGAGAGATGTGGAAAGAGAGAGTTGCTAACTAATGAAGAGAAAAAGAAAGAAAAGAAAAGGAAAAGAAAAGCAACCATGTCCATTTAATAGAGCAGACTAGGAGAGAGAGAGAGAGTGCAATGCGTTAATGCAGGAAGAAAGAAAGGAGAACAGATCGATGTTGATAGTCACTGTTCCATCTAAACCGGGGGTTCGACCTCATACTTGGCCAGCGCCACTTTCATCGGCAGTCCAACCTGACCAACGCCAGCGGTCTGACCTGACCAGTGCCAGCAGTCCAGCCTGACCGATGCCAGCAGTCTAACTTGACGGTCCCAGCAGTTGTGTCATGTTGTAAAAGTGACAGTAAAAGAAAAAAAAAAGGAAAAGAAAAAGACAGTGATTCGTGAAAAAGTTAGGATCACCTGGCCAGGAAAAGTGGGAAATCTATTTTTCCGGGTTAGTTAATGATGTTTTAGATAAATGATTTTGTGAAGTTCAGGAAGGAGAGAATGTTTTTATTTCATTTGATTCCATATGCATTGAGTCTGTTCTATGATCATGTGTAGTAAAGTTTTTAGACTTCACTAGTGGTTTGATGTGACGAATGCATGTTTATATGAATGAGATTGTAAGCAAGCTTTTGAGGTGTTTGGCTGTGCGCTAGTCCTTCCTCCATCGACATCACCCGGGTTGACAATTTATTGGCGGGCCCGCAGGATATTTGGCCCATTTATTATAATTGTTCAACTTCTCAGAGAGGAAGCTGGGTGGGGGTTCAAGTATTGTAATCTAAGACAAGGGGTTGTCTTTACTGTATGTTCCAAGATAGTTAAATACTAGGGTTGGCATTGTTCCCAAGATAGTTAATACTAGGCTTGGCATTTCAGCCCCAGAGTTTCTCATTTCGCACAGATTGCTATAATTCGCTTCATTTGTTGGGGCAGGGCTGGGCGTCTTAAAAACTAATACGTTGTCCCAAGCTAATATTATCATTCTTTGGATTGTGCTATTCGTCACTCGTGTCGGAAACCCCCAGTTTGGCTGGTCGTAGTAATAAAATCTTGTTCAGAAAAAAAAAAAGAGATATAATGGCGGAAGAAAAGAACACCCTATTGAACAACAATTAGAGTTGGTGGTACGAAGAGGAGTTCGCTGAATTGAAAGAGCTGGTTATGAAGGAACAGATTTTTTTCAGGTTGCGGCCCTGAGTTTAACCATACATTTGAAAAAAGAGACAGCCAGAGACAGCAGGGGTGTTGTTTAAGTTCGCAGAGGTGTATAGAGAGGCCGTTTGGGCACTAAGGTGCGGGAAACAGGTGCTTGGCACAGGTGAGAAGAGTGCAAGGAGACCAGGGGAGTTTTCTGCAAAGTCTGCAAACCCAGTGGTGGGGCAGAAGGAAGGGCAAAGGGAATTAGGTGTTTCATTTGTACAGGAAGGGACATGTGGCGAGGGATTGTCGCATGAGGTTCCCGAAGGCAGCAGCCTTGCAAGAAGTCGATAAGGGTCGCCAGGGGAAAGACCTGCAGTGGAACCAAAGGGGGTTCAGTCTGAAGAGGGTGGAGTGCAGCCTATGGCTAGCACTGGACAGCGTCGTGTCAGGGATGGAGGGCCTAGGCTGAGTGGTTCGTTACCAGGGGAAGAAGGGTGGATTGGCCAGCGAGGGTGAAAGTGTTACGAGACACTGGTTGTTCATGTGGTGTAGTTAGAACAACGTGGTCGAGAAAGGGGATTTGACAGGGCAAATCCAGACCTGTACTCTAATCGATGGCACTGTGAGGGAGTTTCCAGTTGCTAAGATAGAAATAGTACCCTTACTTTCAGGCGAGTTGTTGCGTTGGTGTGGAGAAACCCCTTCATGATTTGATCATTGGAAATATTCCAGGTGCAAGGGATCCAGGGGATCCTGAGTTTTTGACTGCCACAGGGGCAGCAGTTCAAACACGGAGCAAGAAGGAGGAAAAGGTTGATAAAACCGTTAGTCGTTCCAGCAAGGAAGTCAGGCATAGATGTGTCGCCTGATGAGTTTAGGGCAGTGCAGGAACAAGACCTTCGCTCGTGAAGTCTTGGGAGTTGGCAAGAGGTGGAGAGAAACAGGAGGTTAGAGGAGGTGAGACAGAATTTCTTGTGAAAGGCGGGTGTTGTACGAGTGTTCACCAAGGGGAAGACAGGTAAGGTGACCACTCAGTTAGAGGTACCAGCAGGTTATCGTGGACACTGTCATGTCAGTGGGTCACGAGTCGTCATGGCGGGTCATCTCGGCACCAGCAAAACAGCTGACCGAATCTTGATGACTTTCATTGGCCGGGAGCAATGGCAGACATCAAGCGTTTCTGCATGTCATGTGACGTGTGTCAAAGGTCAGCCACAAGAGGGGTGAAGAGGAAGGTGCCTCTTAAACATCCCTTTAATTGACACACCGTTCAGGAGAGGGCTGTTGATTGATTGGCCCAATCTCGCCCTGTTCAAAGGTGGGCACAGGTATGAGACATGTAAGGTCGCAAGGGAGAGTTTGCAGGAGGCTAGGGTCGTCCAGAAGAAGCAATATGACAGGAAGGTGAGGAAGCAATTCCTCAAGGCGGGAGATCAAGTCCTGGTACTGCTTCCCACGGGTCACAACAAGCTGCTGATGCATTGGAAAGGACCATTCACCATCACTGAAAAGGTCGGTCGGGATTACCGAATTGATGTGAATGGGAAACTAAAACTTTTCCATGCGAATTTTCTCCGCGGATATATTCAGCGTGAGACTCAGCCCATAGGTGCAGCAGCATCATTGATGAGGTGAAAGAGACCCAGCAGAAGAAGGGGAGATTTTGTTGCCTAAGTTTCAGAAGAGTCATACAGGGATGTGTCACTGTATGAAGGGCTAGACAGTTGGAGTTCCTAGGTTTTGTTGTCGGAGGCGACACAAAGCAGCCAGAAAGAGGAAAGGTGGAGAGATGATGAATTCAGAGAGACCAAAGACCAAAACAGAAGTCAGGAGTCTGCTAGGTTTTATTGGCTTCTATAGGGAGTTTGTACCAAATTTCGCAGCAATCACGAGTCTCTCAGTGATTTGGTCAAGGCAGGGAAACGGCAGTGGTCGAGTGGTCAGGACGCTGCAGAGCAAGCCTGCAGACGGTGCTGGAAAGACTAGGTTCCCGTCCCATCTTGAAGCTACCAGATATGTCCAAACCATTTTTGTTGCGGACAGATGCATCAGGCGGTGGGATAGGTGCGGTATTGTTGCAGGAGCATGAAGGGGTCGAGTTCCTGTGAGGTATGCTAGCAGGAAGTTGACAAAGTGTGAAGAAGGGTACGCAACGGTAGAGAAGGAGTGTTTAGCTGTTGTGTGGGCCGTGCAGAAATTCCACAATACTTGTATGGGAAAGAGTTCGTGATAGAGACTGATCATCAACCACTCAAATTCCTGCAGGAGGCGCAGTTGAAAACAGCAGAGTTCTGCGTTGGGCAATGGCACTGCAGCCCTACAGGTATCGAGTGCAGTACATCCAGGTCGACAGAATGTCGGAGCTGACTATTTAAGTCGCGTAGTCTAGCAAGCTGCAACTCAGAGGAAGTCAGTCATATCCGGGGTGCTTTGTTGATAATATGTGTTGATTACAGTTATGTTGATTGGATATGGGTTCATTCCAGTTGGCTATGGTTCATATTTTTGTGTGAGACTTGTTATGTTTTCTTTGTGAGACTTGTTCATGTGATGTAGTTATGCTTGGAGCATACAGTCGCTTGTGTAGTGATGCATTATTTGCAATAAGTGAGGATGGAGATTCCTCAGTGAAGTGTCATGGATCGTGATCATATTATATTGTGCTTTTCATAAGAATTGTGAAAAGGAGAGATGGCAAATCCGCAGGTAGGGGAATGGCATAAGTGCGCACAGAGGTGTTATAAAAATGAGTCGAAATAACGCAGAGCGCACGTCATTATAACTCATTGAGTGGTATTCACTAATGATATATTTTATAATTTGTAAACCGGTTGGTGTAAGTATTTTTCAAACTTTGCACGTGTAGCTGTGTGTCAGCAAATTCGGTTGTTGTCCTTTTTGTCCGTTGTTTTGAGACAATGCGGAGCATGGTCTTTTGCAAGGGGGAAATTGTCACGGACAAAAATGAAACAACCCAACTCGTGGAGTCGCCAGCCAATTTGTTCGGACATAAGCTTCAACTCAAACATTCTAGGCACCAGATAGACGGGCCCATGGGTCGGGTCCAGCCAATTAAGCTTAGCGGAGAGGCTTCACGGAGACGGTACAGTCCACCCAGACAGACTAAGCGTTTGACCGACGCCTCGATGTCTGCGCCGGACGCATCTCAGTGCCTGGGCCGGACTCATCTAGCCAATTTTACACTGACCAGTGCCCACACGTTAAGCACACGGCGCCAGTTAAGTAGGAAAGGGGGGAAGGTAGTGCGTGGTGGGGGGTGAAATCTAGCTAATCAATTAAATGACCAATTGACCACCACAGAGAGTAAGGCGTGTAGGCGTGACTGTCATGATTTGAATATCCAATGGAATTAGAGGGAGATAACTTCGGGTATCAGGCGGTAAAAATACTGACCAATGGTACTGGCCCTTGGACACGGAGTGAGGGCATAAAGTAATGCGTGAGTGAGAGAGAGGGAGAATGAAGGAAACGAACAGACAGAGAGAGAGAGGAAGAAGTTCGGGGAGTAGGCTCTCGCTACAGGAAGGCAGGGAGATGAGAACGAACAGGGAGAGAGAGATGAGGGGGTTCTGGGTGTAGTCTCTGCACGAGAGAAAAAGGCAGAGAGATGAAGAGAGGAGGAGGAAGACAGAACAGGGAGAGAGAGATGAGGAGGTTCTGGGTGTAAGTCTCTGCAAGAAAAAGGCAGAGAGATGAAGAGAAGAACGAGGGGGAGAAACGAACAGAGAGAGAGAGGTTCTGGGGTGTAGTCTCTGCAGGAGAAAGGCAGAGAGATGAGAGGAGTGAAGTTTGAGCATTAGCACCAGATATAGTCTGCAAAGGGAGGACTAAAGAGAGATGTGGAAAGAGAGAGTTGCTAACTAATGAAGAGAAAAGAAGAAAGAAAGGAAAAGAAAAGCAACCATGTCCATTTAATAGAGCAGACTAGGAGAGAGAGAGAGAGTGCAATGCGTTAATGCAGGAAGAAGAAAGGAGAACAGATCGATGTTGATAGTCACTGTTCCATCTAAACCGGGGGTTCGACCTCATACTTGGCCAGCGCCACTTTCATCGGCAGTCCAACCTGACCAACGCAGCGGTCTGACCTGACCAGTGCCAGCAGTCCAGCCTGACCGATGCCAGCAGTCTAACTTGACCGGTGCCAGCAGTTGTGTCATGTTGTGAAAGTGACAGTGAAAAGAAAAAAAAAGGAAAGAAAAGACAGTGATTCGTGAATAGTTAGGATCACCTGGCCAGGTAAAGTAGAAATCTATTTATACCGGGTTAGTTAATGATGTTTTAGATAAATGATTTTGTGAAGTTCAGGAAGGAGAGAATGTTTTATTTCATTTGATTCCATATGCATTGATGTCTCGTTCTATGATCATGTGTAGTAAAGTTATAGGACTTCACTAGTGGTTTGATGTGACGAATGCATGATATATGAATGAGATTGTAAGCAAGCTGTGAGTGTGTTTGGGCTGTGCGCTAGTCCTTCCTCCATCGACATCACCGAGGTTGACAGTCACTTTCCCACCCAATTAATGAATCTACTGATTCAATGTCAGAATCATCCCTTGCAAGATAAGACTGGCAGCTTCAAGGGCCTGAGAGAGTTCTCTTTTGTTTGACTCGCACCACTGGGTTTGCAACTGGGTCGTTGTTTGCCATTGCTACAGCTAGTTCAAAACCAAATGGGGGTCACACTTTCTGCAGCACGGACAGGAGTAACCATTCAACGTCACACATTCTTGTTTAGGTATTCTTGTAGAGGAAATCCTGAATTTTTGCCACATATATAATAAGTTGCTGAAACGTGCGTGGTTTCCCAACTAAAATAGCAAAAATATGAGGTTTTTAACTAAACCTAGTTTTATTAAATACTTACCATCTCATTAAATATTGCTTAGATCTTCGGACGAAGTCGCGATGGTCGACTATCGATTTGTATCGATTCTTATAAAAAGACAACCCCAGTCCCCTCTCCTGCGCACTTCCTCTTCCGGTGTTCCGTTCTAGCGTCACTTTTATTTTCCAGGCTATCTGTCTTAAGGATACCTCCCTGCTATTACGGAACAACAGTGCGGGGACGGCCTGGGAGGGTTTAACGGTTTAATGAGATGGTAAGTATTTAATATAAACTAGGTTTAGTTAAAACCTCATTTATATTTCATACAACCATCTCATTAATATTGCTGACTATCAGCAAGGAAAGGGGGGACTGTGTTGTCTAATTGAATCAATAAACATTGCTGAACTTCCAGTTATACTTCCAAACAGGAGTTTGGGGTAAGGTACACTCAATAACAAACATTTGTGACTTACCCTAGTTCCCCTGCATTCTGCCCTTCTTTAGTGTCTCGCCGGGACTGCTGCTTGGGCGCAACCATTGCAGGTAGTCTCAGCTTGCCATCTTCAGACCTCTGGGCGATATCCTCAGGTAGTGTCTTACGAAGATGAAGGTGATTGCCAATACGCCGCTTGCATGACGTGTGCCAGAGATGTTGTGGTCGATGCCATAGTTGTCGCCCAGGCTCTTATCTCATGTGCTCTAGCCTTCAGGTTTTCTGACTCGCACGAGATTTTGACCCATCCTCCAGGTTGAGAGCTACATACGCTTGTTTGATTGTAGTCTTTAACCATTGGAGACCGTTGCTCTGGAGATATCGATGTGTAAGAGGTGTTGATCGAGAGAAACAGTGCCTTTGTGAAACCGATCGAAATTTGCTTGATCTAGCTCTGTATTCTTTGAGCGCTTTCACTGGGCACAAACGCCACATCCAACCCTTCCGGATCTATGTCCCTTGAGAGAGGTTTAATCTGGATGGTAGGCGGGAAGGTCCTCTGGTATTCTGTTTTTGGCCAAAAAACTCTGGCAAGAACTGGACGCTGATTGAGCCATTAGTTGCATGTGCCACCCCGTTCTTAAGGCCATGACAGGTTAGTGATTTCAGACACTCTTCTGCCGTCGCCAGTGCCACCAGAAATGCCGTTTTATATGTGAGCTCCTTGAGAGGAAGTAGTTTATTATCTTGAATTTCTTTCCCTTGAGGTAGTTCAGAACCATGCTAAGTCCCATTGGGGTAAGAACTTGGTGACTTTTTGGTTAGGTTCTCCGCGCTCCCCTGATAAGATCTGTCACTGCTTTGTCTTGCGTCACGTCCTTTGTTGACGCTGCTCTTAAAACCGAGGCAATGGCTGCTCTTCTAGTTTTGAGAGAGACTGCCGAAAGGTTTCTTGAGTGGAAAATTTCTGCCAAATGGTTGACAATGTGGCGTTGTAATGGTTTGAGAGGGTCTCTGACCTTGTTTCTAATGCACCATTTTCTCCAGTCTTCCAATGGTGGTGGTAGACTCTCCTGGTTGAGGGTCTTTGACTAGCTTCTATCAGCTTGATAGCGCCTTTCCCCAGTCTCCTTTTGAGCAAGTACTTGCGCATAATTTCCATGCGTGCAAGTTGAGTGTTGCTGCGTTGCGTGCGTTATCCCCGACCTTGGTTGCCTGATGTGCTTGTTTTGTAGTCTCAGGTCCATTGGTTGTTCGTGACAAGCCTTGAGTAGCGTGGGGAACCACTCTTTTGTCGGCCAGAAGGGGGTTACCAAGATGAGGTTTGCTCCCTCCCTCTTTGCTTTCTCTATCACTTGGGGGATGAGATTCAGGGGCGGGTAAGCGTAAGCTAACAGGCCCTTCCAGTTGCACTCCATCGCGTCCACTTTCCATGCCTGTGGGTCTGGGACTGGCGAGATGTAGGTGGGGAGCCTCGCATTGAATTTCGTCGCAAAGAGGTCTACATGTGGTCTGCCCACTTTTCCCAAACCACCTGTAGTTTCTCCTTGACTATAGTCCACTCTGTAGGGATGATCTTGTCGGGCGGCTCAGAGGTCCGCCATTATGTTTGCCACTGCCGGCTATGTGTTTCGCCGACAGATTCCACCCCTTGGCATGCGTCCACAGTAACAAACTGTTCCGCTCTGATTGAGAGATTGGGGGCATGAGTGCCTCCCTGTTTGTTTTGAGAGACACCACTGTGTTGTTGTCTGACCTGACTAAATCTCTCCTGGCGGGATCCAGACCTGCAGCTCTTGGAGGGATAGGGCTACCGCCTCTAATTCCAGTCTGTTGATATGGTAGCCCTGCATATTCCTGTCCCATGTCCCACTGACTGTGTGTTCGTTCATGTGGCCTCCCAACCGTGCTCGATGCATCTGTGTACACTGTTGCCAGAGGCGGAGGCAGAGTGATTGGAGACGATGCCTTCAGCCAATCGTGGTCGAGCCACTGTTGGATTGTTCCTTGAACCAGGGTTGTATACTGATTTTCTGGTTCCAACGATCTCTGACCTGGGGAGAATCGGCTGGCTACTTCCGTTGCAGGGGCCTCTTGTGAAGTCTCCCCAATGGTAACAGGGGGGCTAGAGACTCCATCCTGTCTAGTACTGCAAAGAGATTCCTGGCTGAGACTGACTGGAGTGGTAGTAAATTGGTTAGTTGTGCCAGAAGGGCCTCCACCCTGGCCTTGCTGGGTTGGACCGTTGTAAGCGTTGGTGTCGAATTCCATCCCCAGATATGTAAACTTACCTGGAGGGAGTGAGTTCGGACTTGTCCAACCTGATTACAAAGCCTAGGTCTTCTGTAAGCTTGCGTAAGACGTCATTTGGTTGAGGCACTCTGTCTCCTTCTCCGCCAGAAGTAGCCAGTCGTCCAAATAGGTATGTAGCCTGATCTTGTGTTTGTGTGTATTGGCTACAACCTCCTTCACCACTTTGGTGAAGACGAAAGGTGATAGGCTCCAATCCGAATGGGAGTACCCGGTACTGGTAACCTTTGCCCCCCCATTCGAATCTCAGCATTTCCTGTCCCTTTCTGCCACCATTATATGGAAGTAGGCATCCCTGAGGTCTAATGAAGTGGCCCAATCGTGTGGCTGTATGGATCTCCTGATGTTGTCTGGGGATTCCATCTTGAATTTCACCTTCCTGAGGAAGGCGTTGAGGGGAGACAAGTCCAGAATGGGACGGTTCCTCCTGAGGGCTTGGGAATGCGATTAGCCTGCTGTAGAAGCGGGTGATGACATGTTCTTCACCTCTTCTATAGCCCCTTTCTTCATCATTTCCCCTACTTGCTCGTCTAAGAGGTCTTGTTGTTCCCTCGACTTTGGACGTGGGAAAGATATAGGGCTTCTTTGTAGTGTCGGCTTTCCTTTTTCCCAAAGGAGCGGAAACCCATTCTGAACGATGTTTAAGGCCCAGGCTGACGCTCCCATGTTCTTCCACTCCTTGTACCTGAGTACATAGGGGCCTTGAGTGGAAGCAGGAGTAGTGTTCGTCAGTCATCTCCTCCCCCCGCCCTTTGCCCTTGTGAAAATTTCCTTTGGGTTGAGGGGTAGAGAAGCTGGTGCTTTGTTGCACTCTTGGGCTGTAGGTGTTGGTTTGTGGTTGGAACTAGGCGCACTGCTCCGGTAAGAGGTACTGAGGCGATTTTTGAAGTCCCGTACCTTTTCGTCTGGCTGTTGTAATTGGACGACCCCGAGGAACGTTCCTTTTTCTTTCTGGGGCGTACCTGAGGAGGGAGCGAGTCGTGGCCTCAGTTCCATGTCCCGTTTGCTTTCTCCATTTGAGATTCTTCAAAGTTCCTTAGAAAACACTCAATTTTAGCAGTGTGTGTCTGATTTCCATAGGAATGTTAGTGGATTCCAGGGCTTCCTCTCTCATCTCCATTAAACTGGTAGCATGAAGGTGACCTGTGAGCGTCGCCGCCGTCTCCGCGCCTGGTGAATGCTTTTCATGCATTGCGTCAAAAACTCTGCGCTTGCCTCCTTCTTCCACTGTCTGTCTGCACCTTGGTTTCGGGGCAGTGGTTGTTGGAGAGAACTACTACCTTGATCATTTGCTTATATGAGTCAGAGCACTCTGTAGGCGAATAGTGGCGTCTTGCTGGACCCTATTTCTCTTGAAAGTCTTGGAGGGTTCTCGTGTCGGATCTCTCTTCAAAAAGTTTTGTCTCAGATTTCTCTCGGGGCAACGAAGAGGGCGGCATCATCCACCAGGAAAGGTGAGTATTTGTCCCATGCTGGAAATAATTTCACTCCTTTAGGGGGTCTAGATGATTGCATTTGTCCTTAACATAACACTCGAATGTCTTTTTGATGCCGTCGTCAATTGTTTCACCACCTCTTGAACACTTTCTTGCTGGTAGAAACTCTTCCCCCCACACCTGTGCCCATTCATCCTTAGTTTTCTTCTCTTTGATTCTTGGGATGTCAGGACCTCTGGGCACATTTCACCCGCCTTTTCTATGATGTTGAGCCATAAATTCCTTATGTCTCCTAAAGACGAGTTTTTTGCGAGGATTCCTGGTCCATCTTTTCCGCCTCTAAGAGCTCTTGAGCCCCTTCATCGAATTGTGACTCACACTCTTCTTCTTCCGACCTATAGTGTGTTTCTGGTCCCAAGGTAGAAGTCCCTCTCCGTAAGAATCCCATATTCATCTGGGATGTCTTGCGTGAAGTCTGAGTAGGCTCCCCTGGTTAGTCTAGTCTGATCTTCCCTTCTTGTCCGAATCCGATAATGGGTCGCGATCAGTGACTCTGGGAATCTTTGCTCTACTCTGTGTCCCTCTCGACTCTTCTCTATTGGAATGAGGTCGTTTTAGGGATTTAGATGTGGTGTTGTTCTCTGGACAGGCTACATAGCGCACTCCGTGAATCATCACCTCTGTGTTGTCTCCTTGGACACTGGCTCAGAACTGTAGGCACGTGGTTCACTTCGCCGAATGTTCTGGAAATCCCTGTGAACCGGTCGTGTAGGCAGTGGTCTCTTCGTTGCTCATAGTGCCCACCCAGCCTTCGGGAGAGTTCGCTTGATCTTCCCAAGGCACTCCCTGTTGGTCAAAGGACACTGGGCGCTGGCTGATTCTCAGTAAATCTTCCCAGGAGTACAAGTCTTGATCACTCCGTGGCGTAAGTCCTTGGCTCCTCAGTGCCTGCTCATAATTGAAGAGTCGGACGTGTTCTGTCTGTCGTAAGGGAGGTTATCCCGCAGAACTGGACTGCATTGTAGTTGTGGAGGAAAAGCCTCAATGTTCGCTCTTGAGCGTGCTTGTGAATCCACTCGTTGACTACTCTCAAGTAGTTGAGCCAGTGAGAGTGCACGCGCCCTTTCCAGTGCGTCCGCACTAATGGTGGCGTGTGCACTGGGATCGTATCTGGGCGTGAGAGCATGTGTACTTTGACCTCTTCTCAGTGCGCCCGGACTACGGTCACGTGCTAGTGCACTAGTACCCTGGTCAAGTGCGTTCGCACTGGTACTGTGACCTGTCCATGTCCCTGTGCGTGTGCACTAGGGCTTCGGTCGAGCGTTGGTACACACGCACTCTGTTCTTGCGCTGACGCGCTGGCGCTTCGACCGGTTATAGGACCCTGGCAGGTGCCTGTCACTCTGCGGTCCTGGGTGCTCGTAGGCACCGGTCAACTGGAAGGGCTGTTTCACCAGAGGATCTCTCTGAGCCCGTACGTCAGTTGACCAACACTCGAACTTTGGCTATTGTCTGGAAAGTCCTCATCAGACCTGTCATCATTGAGTGTATCCGCCATATTACCTGATTTGGTTGTCGATGATGGCGCGTGTTCTTTGTAGAGGTGTTGGTCATTTCCCTTGCCCCCTGTGAAGATCTTCTAGAACATTTGCACCGGTCGTGGGGGCACGTTGTCGGTTTGATGCTTTAGGTGTAGCCATTTTCTTTTCTGGATTGTTCTCTTCTTGCCTTTAGATTGGTGGGCTGAGTCGTGGACGAGCTAGACCCCTCTTACACCCAGTAGTGACTGAAAGGTGTCCGTGATTTCCACGTGGCTACTACTGGTTCCTTCTGTCATTATTGTAGTTTCAAACCCACAAACTGACACTATAACAACAAAATGAGAAACACCAATACTCTGAGGAGTTTTGAAAAGACTAACTTGTGACACACTCTTTTGTGACACTAGCTCTACTGGTACACTAGAATACAGCGAAAGAGAGAGCGACCGACCGGTCGGTTTCACACTGTCACCGGAGTCGCTGGATCAACACTCAAAACTACCCAGTTATGTCCACAGTTGTCTCTTGACGATTCTCAAACACGATCTGTGGATACCATTCCTCAAATTTCTCTTCACAATCAAAGAAACATAATGGAACGATCTCACCTGAGTTCTTGGTCAAAACCTCGTGTTCGTCTGGAAAAATGAAGTTCAGGGCTTATGATTAGTACCACGCGTGTAGAAAACAGCTCCGTACGGTAGCTGGCGAAAATAAAAGTGACGCTAGACGGACACCGGAAGAGGAAGTGCGCAGGAGAGGGGGGACTGGGGTTGTCTTTTTATAAGAATCGATACAAATCGATAGTCGACCATCGCGACTTCGTCCGAGATCTAAGCAATATTTAATGAGATGGTTGTATGAAATATAAACTGCCAACAGAATATTCTGGCGGAGGCACTGAAGGCAAACTACTTGACAGACCAAACATTTGGTCGGAAAACACTCAAGGGGTTAATGTCTAAACAGAATGCCTTTGTGCGTGCCTGCGTTCTGAATCAACTCAGCAGAGGTATCTATGTGGTACAGGATGCTCCCATCTGGTTGGTTTGGCAGGTGTGGCGGTACTTTTCAGGGTCACATTGGCACCTTTGGGTATTCATTATCTGCTTTTTGGCCGATTCTGGAAAAGGCCAGTGACGGTGAGGAAAGTCCTCTGACCACAGGGAAGGTCCTCTTGACAGCAGGAAAGACTGCTACTTTGATTCTCTTTTGAGTCACATAAGACCATGTGGTGAAAGCTTGGCTGTGTCTGGAGTTGTACTGGTTTCACTGTCAGCAAACCAGCAACGAGCAGGGCTGCAGGATGCGTTGCAGCAGTGTGCTTGATGGTGGCGTTCTTTTGCCGGTGGGCTCTGCAATCACGAAATACCAGAACGCCCATGGGGATGCTTCTGTGGAGATTCCGTTGTGTCACATCCTTCTCACTATGGCATCTGCAACGGAGCGGTTATGATCCTGGATGTCTTAACAGAATGCCATATATGTGCCTGTGCCTTATGTCAACACAGCGCAGGCTCCAATGGATCATGCAAGACTGCTTCCGGCTGGTTGGTTCAGCACCTTCTGGGTCCCACTGGCATCTTGGGGTGTATATTTTTCTCCTAACACCGGAAGATAAGATAAGATAATGTTGCTTATAGCCCAGCCGATCGCAAAGGGCCACATCAGGGCTGTCCTAACACCGCAAACATGATTGAAAAGTTTTCTATTGTACATGTAGTGCGTGTCTAAGAGACTTACACCTTGCAAGTTTGAATTACTGTGTGAATGCCTTTGGATGATTGATTATGGATATCTATGATACCGTAGTATCATCCTCCCTATCGAGACCCCTCCCTGCAGAGGCCTGATTTCAGCTGATTTTTCAAAGTAAATATCAGGAGGCTCCTCTGTATTCCTAGTCAGAAGCTGTAGATTAAAACTGTGTACAAGTCATTGGGTTTCACTGGTTGCCATAGAGTGGCTGCAAGGGACTGCTCCGACCGAGCCCTATCATAAACAACTCAAGGATGGAAGCTGACGTTGTGAGCACTGGGAGTTTCTTCCACTTGCAGATGTCCTGGGGGGAAAGAACATGATGTACAAGGAAGGGTGGTAACTCTATCGTTGATGAAGTTGGTGAAGCTCTCAGGTTCTTGAGTCATATCACTTGAAAAAGGCAGTAGAAGTCTGAGAAAGACTGGATGGAACACACAAAACTGTGCAGTACTTAGAATTTCTGCTTTAAAAACGCTGTTGAAAAGAACCTATCACAATCTCTCACACTGGAAGGCTTGTTTCCCCTATCACTGAGAAAATGTCAGTATCAAACTTTACCACGGGCAAAAATTCACATTCACACAAGCACTGTTTCATGTGAAACACAAGAAAGAATGAAACAAAAATACTGCCAACAAAACTCAATCCCACTGTGTTACCTCTGCTTACATTCTTGCCATATGTTTCATTTGAAAGATCATGTAGGCCTGAAATATCACAGTCAACTGGCTCCCTGAACCTTGTCGTTTGATGACAAAGAGGATCTTGTCTGTCCGATTTTCTGGCTGCCATACATACACCTGTAATGCGTCTCCCGTGATGCTCTCACCAATGTAGATCACTTCATGCTCCTGAAAAAGACATTACTGTCACCAACGTATATCACCTGCCGCTCCTGGAAGACATACCAAACATCTTGTGTGTGTGTGGTGTGTGTTGTGTGTGTGTGTGTGTGTGTGTGTGTGTGTGTGTGTGTGTGTGTGTGTGTGTTTGTGTGCATGAGTGTGTGTGTCTGTTCATGTGTGCATGTGTGTGTGTGTGTGTTTTGTGTGCGCGTGCATGCATGCGTTTAGTGTGTAAGTATGTGTGCGTGTGAGTGTGTAAGTGTGAGTGTGTGTGTGTGTGTGTGTGCATAAGTGTGTGTGTGTCTGTGTGTGTGCCACACAAACGCACACATAATCTTTCTTTCACACACACACACAAACGATCTCAAATCATAACAGTGAAACAAAAATATTTCCCTCCATATTGTTAACCATAGAGTAGAATAAAATATCCTTTCCTTCCATCCCCTTCATCTGAAAAGAAAAAAATTGGGCAAGAAGAGAGGGGGGAAGGGGGGACTCGTCAAAATCATACTTGCTACAACTCACTGAGAAAAGTCAGTTCACATGTAGGATTATGTACAAACCATGGCTGGAAAAGACAACTACTCAATACTCATCTGAACTGTCATGAGAAACAATCTGTCCACTTCTCCAGTTACATCAATTGCCATGTCTGTCCACTTCTCCAGTTACATCAATTGCCAGTCTGTCCACTTCTCCAGTTACATCAATTGCCAGTCTGTCCACTTCTCCAGTTACATCAATTGCATGACCACCATTCCAAGCATGTACTGAATACACATGTCTTCAGGCACACACCCACACATCCAGGCACAAGGCTACTTCCCACCCCCCACACTAGATTACTTCCCCTTTTCCCCACTGTTCTTACTGTCAGAGGGTATCTGGCGATGTCTTGGTGAAATCCACGTAAACCCTGGGCCCTGATCGCATCCTGAGCAGCATCACAGCAGAAGCGGACATAGCTGGCTTGGTTGGTGTGTCTATTTGCATCCGTGTCGCTGGCTGCCACCGTAACATGGTAACAGTATGCGGATGTCACCTGCTCCGAAAGACGAACAGCATTGATCTGGTAAACACTTCCGCAATAAAAGCTTTTCTCTGCTCCTTTCATTTCTTCAATGCAGATTCTTTTTTTAATAATTTTTTTATGTATAATCTTAGATGGATTTAGATATCAATCAGCCTCATTATGAACCTGTTTCTCTCCTGCAGTTTCGCTCTTTAGAATCTGTCTATCTGTATACCAGGAAGCTTTCAGAGGGGTGGGGTGGTGGCGGGAAGGGCAGAAGGGGCCTTGGGTGGGGTGGAGGAATGTCTTGTGTTTAGATTCATCATTTCATGATACATGTACAAGTGTTAAAAGCAACAGCCATTTGTAAAGTTTTTAATGTCTACTTAGTATTCAAAGCAGCACAGAACTGACAGCAAACTGGTGCTTGGATGTCAAATGTGCCGATTGGGGTCAGAGCAAGTTAACGAAATCAATAACAGAAAAAAAGAATACCAGACAAATGAGAATGAAATCATCAAAAGAAAAAAAAAGGAAAACAGACAAATATTAACCAAAGAGATGTGCTACAATGTGACTGTGTACACAAATAAAACGGAGGGGGGAAAAGTTGCAACTTTCATGAACTGGTTCTACTGCAGAGAGTAGCAGAAAGCAAAAGAGGACACATACAAGAACAAGTGAAGTAGAATTCCATCAAGGGCAAAAGTCATCCAGGCTTCGCAATTTACCACAGGACAGAAAACTGGGAAAGCCTCACCTCTGGAACCGTCCTTGTAAGCGACAAAGATCTTTTCTGGCGCTCACCAGCAGCTGCAAACATCTGACCATACCAGTCAGGTAAGGGGACCGGTCTCCGTGTTGCCAAGGACACAAGGATTATCTTGCAGAGACAGGAGGCCACTGTTTCATTGTTTAACTTGTTGACCATTTCAGAGTACAATGTCACTGATGACTGACCAAGATCACTAATTTCCACACTAATCTGAAAAAAAAAACAACAAATAAACAACAACAACAACAAAAAACCCACCAACATATCACAGGGATGATCTGATTTCTTGAGCAAGTTAAAAAAAAATCAGTCTCGTATGATAAACCATTATTCAATGAATAAAGAATCTACATGAAAAGATATCCTCATGTTCTTGTGATTATTCATCCTCAGTTAAACATGCAAACATTGCATTGAGTAAGATTTGGGAACAGCTGACATGGAGGGGAAAATAAACAAACACTTAAAAGCACTGGAAATAGACAGGCTCCAGAGAAATGAGAATGAACAGTGCCACAGTTGCATCCAGCCATGACCTGTGCAACTAAGGTTAACAATACACTAACTGTCCAATTTAACATCATATGGGACTTGTGTAAAACCCATGGCAGAGATCAATTCAATCCAAACTGAGAAACAATTCAATCCAGTTAATGTTGTTTACAGCCCTTTGTACACACAGGTTCCACTGGACACATCCAAACTTTCAGGACAGCCACGGCTGGCGTGCATGAGGGAAATTTACTTCTGGTTTTAAAAAAAAACAAACCCAGAGACTTTTTGCAAGTAAAATCAAAAACTGCTCATGCTTATTTCAACATGCCTAGGGGAAAGGAGAGGGGGTGGTGGGAAAAGTCTTGCTGTACCCTTGTAGCTGGACAGCTCAAAAGATGACAAACAAAAGACCTTTCCTTTCCCTAAACGCCAAAGAAAGGGAAAAAATGATGAATGATAGGCGCACTGATAAGAAAAGATCAATTGCGCTGACACCTGTTCAAAACAGACTAATAATTTGCTTGCATATTTTTATACACTCATGATCAAGTACGTTAAATGGAAGAATAAAGAGCACTTTTAGAGTGATCAAATACACATTGGAATGATTTTCTTTCCTCTCCCTCCACCCTCATTACTCTTATCAGCCTGTTACTGTGTCTTATCAGTACACCGTAAAAAAATGAGACAATGTGACTGTTCACCATGTTGGAGAAGTCCACTAGAGCCTGATTCTGTTTTACATAAAATTTCATTTGTTTGTTCCATGTTATGAACAGTTGAGCAGGTCTTTGAGAGTATGAAAGAAAATCTTGTTCAGACTATAATGTGTTTAGTGTCGCTGAAAAAGTCTAGTTATAAGATCTATGTACTATTTTACCTGTATCTCTGTTTGTGTGTTTGTTATACATTTTTGCGAAGAGTGTGGTTGCACTTGTAATTACCAGGGAAATATGTCCTATACATTAAACTTTACAAAGGACATTCACACACACATCCATAGACACATGCACAATGACTCCGTAATACACGTATGTATGCTTCTGTATATGTATGTTGTTTTCAACACTTTCATCTTGTCAGCAGTTTCAATCAATATACCGATGACTTGACTGCTTTGTTAATTAGCATAGTGGTTGTCCATTTGACATTCCCAGCAATGGGCAATTCAACACTGGCATCAGCTTGTAATCATTTCATTCACCTGCTGACAACAATCTGGGGCACATTATTTTGTGGACTATCTGCATTCACTATTCATGATGCCTGTAAAAAAAAAAAATGTTGAAAATGCATTTGTTGGTTTTGTATTATATATTTACAAAAACCTTGCCTTGTGCTGTGGCTTGTATGTTTCTTTGTACTGTGGCTCATTTTCACCAACGTTGCAGTTTGTTTCCGTATTCTTGTCATTTAATTGCTAACCATCACACAGTGTTACTCATTAGGAAAGCATTTTGTTTTAAAACTTTACCAGAAGCTTGTTCTGAAAACCTTTCTTTTCACTTGCAAATATTCAACATGCCTCAGCATGCAGATTAACAGATTCCATTCTGCAAACTTCATCACTAGAAGTAAGCCTCTGCTACACATGCCAGAACAGCATCTTCTGCATATTAAAGAAATGCCAGCAAAGCATGCTATCCACAACTGACTATACTGTGCCCTCCCCACCCTCTCCCCCACTACCATTCTTGGCTTATGGTATTAATTGTTTTCAATCGGTACAGAACACAGTTATACTCCTTGCACAGCAACTAAGCAGGTTGCATTTTTTTTAATGGCATTGGCAGATATGGGAACATAAATAAAAATTAAAACAAGTTTCTTGAAAGACTCAGAAGCTTCCAGAAAGTGCAACAGGCTTCTAGAAAGTTCCAGAAATTGTTTCCATGATATTTTGTCATTATACTCAAACTTTTGATCTTCTAAATAAATTGTTCAGTTTAAGAGAGTTTAACAGAATGTGATCTATGAATTTTGTTGGATTTGAGGGACAGGATTCTATTTTGGGACCATTGTGCAGTTGCATAAGGATCGGTTTTTTTTAGCCTTCTGCTGGAAGGAAAATTTTGAAAGTGTTACCAGAGCTGACCAGTGGTGTGTGTGTGTGTGTGTGTGTGTGTGTGTGTGTGTGTGTGTGTGTGTGTGTGTGTGTGTGTGTGTGTGTGTGTGTGTGAGTCTGTGTGTCTGTGTGTTCCATTCACTGACCTTAAAAGGGAAAATTCTTTTTCGGGACACAGTCCAAAGTTCTGGCTTCATTTTGTATTGCATACCCAGGATGAAGAAAGTCAACAGTTTCTTTGTGACCATGTCTAATTTCAGAACTTCTGTTGAATAGGCATGGAAACGAGCAGATTCAAATGTACTGGCCATCTTCCAGTGTGATAAATAACCTGAAACACACACACACACACACACACACACACACACACACACACACACACACACACCCCACACACACACACACACACACACACACACACACAATAAGTCAATTAAAATGTACTCAGGTTATTTTTTCCTCTCAAATTTTCACTTTCTTTCCCTCTTTTCCTTGGCTGTCTCATCTTCTGTGCCACTTCAGCGGCACTGCACCCATGCCTCTCATTCCATCCTCCCATCCTTGGCTGTCTCATCTTCTGTGCCACTTCAGCGGCGCTGCACCCATGCCTCTCATTCCATCCTCCCATCCACAGCCACAGCCTGGCCCGTCCTAACACAGTCCCAGCACTGGATATCAACAGGGAACAGTCAATGTCAAGTCACCATGAGGCACCCCATCATAATCATATGACACTCCATTGCTGCCGTGTCACTTTCGTGGTGTTCAGTGGTGCCTGTTCTGATCCAGCATATACAGGACACCACCTGCCACGTTCTACTGACAACAATATTTGCTAAATGGTGGAGCCAGCATCAGTTAGCTGTCCCTCCAGAGTCACTATCACATCTGTCCAACGACAGTCCTCATGAACTTGGCTGTTATTGGTCACCCCAACAGAACCAAGACAAGGGCAGAGATGGGAGAAGTAATGAAAACTGACAGCATGCTCTTGCTGTTATTGGTCACCCCAACAGAACCAAGACAAGGGCAGAGATGTGGAGAAGTAATGAAAACTGACAGCATGCTCTTGCTGTTATTGGTCACCCCAACAGAACCAAGACAAGGCAGAGATGTGGAGAAGTAATGAAAACTGACAGCATGCTCTTGCTGTTATTGTCACCCCAACAGAACCAAGACAAGGGCAGAGATGTGGAGAAGTAATGAAAACTGACAGCATGCTATGAAGGAACTCTCCGTTTCATATCCTGGCATCAACCAGCTGAAGAGATATAGACACCTGCAGTGTTGGTCAGAAAATTTGAGAAACATTCTCAGGGACACAACCATTAAGCGGATTAAACTTGACTGTATAGTCCTTGTCTTCCCAGCTGAGCCCATAGCAAACTCAATTCTAGGTAGGAGTCCATCAAGGAAGAAAAATCCTGCAAATATATAACTATGATAGGATTCAAACTCATGACTTCTTAGCTGGGAGTCCATGACGGTAACCACATTGCCATGGTGACTCTCTCTCTCTCTCTCTTTCCACACACTCAAACATACACAGGACACACACACACACACACAAGCACGCACGCAACACGCATGCATGCACGCACGCACACACACACACACACACACACACCACACACACACACACACACACACACACACACACACACACATGAATCAAGAAAATTACAATCCTCCAATATGACAATGGAGAGCCACATAATAGCCCTCTGTAACCAAATGGCGCAGTGCAACAATAACAAAGATCATTTGTCAGCATGACAATGCATGGTATTGGAAGTCTAGCAATCATGCCTGCATCCAAGCCACTAGGAAACTGTAATATCTGTCATGCACAGGAACGGGGAGAAAATGCTGCCAGAGGTGTCAATATTTTCTGGTGGCCAGTGAACAGAACAAGCAGAAGGAACAGCCAAAGTCATCAGCCTGATCTTATTTATGGGCATGGAAGTTGAACAGATATTTTAGTTATTTGAATTCAGTGAGCCTCGGGAGGGTCAATTTGATTTTCAAAATGACTTTCAACGACTATCTTATTTTAAAATGGAAAATCATTTATGAATGAGCTGAATCTCAAGTAAGAAGTGAGAAAGGAGAGAGTGTAAAAGAATATTTAAGAGCTCAGAACAAACTTTCTGACCATGCTTCTTTCAGAAAGGAAGAAAACCCAATCAATGATCACTAAGTACCCAATCTGCATAATAAGAAAAGAAAAAGAAACACCCGAAGGTGCTGGGGAGGACCCAGAGAAGCACTGTCTTCGCCTGCCTTTAGAGCAGTCCTGTACCACCCTTGGAGGCCTGCGCTGTGTTGACGATGGGTACAGGCACGCACAGGACACTCCATTAAGATATCAAGGGACATAACTGCTCCTGAACAGAGGTAAATTAGACTACAGGATGCAGCTCATAACAGCCTTAAAGTAGCATCCCCGTGGGTGTACCAGCCCGTATTTCATGACTGCAGAGCCCACCGGCGAAAAAACACCACCCTCCAGCTGCCGAGCACACCCCACAGACCCAACCACCCCTGCCCACAGACAGACGAAGACAGTGCCACTCCAGACACAGCCAAGCTTTCGCCATCTGCATAATAAAGATGTACCTCATATTTCAGCATTTCCCATCAAAGCAAATATGGACCCAGATGACAGCAATAGACACTGCTCACCACTAAGATGTCATGACCAGGTCAGCAATTAGCATCAACAAGCAGTCGATACAGCCGACCATCATTCACTATGGTCCTATTCTAGACAACTGGAATATCTTTTCCAGCTAAATTTGGAGGATGGATACGCAATAAAAAAAAATTAAAAAAAGAAGGTAGAAAGCTAAGGCTACTGTCACAGGTATCACAATGTGGCAAGAGTGGAAGAACTGTCAGATCTAAAGTGCACCACAAGTGTTCTCAAATGAACCATTTTGCTGCAGTTCATCATAGAAGCAATGCCCAGTATGGTGACAGATGACCGAGTAGTATCTGGTAGTTCTACATATGCAGTACCCACCTTGCATGATAACAGTAAAACAGCACAGTGTACCTCATTGAATCTAGCTGATAAGGCAATCTCCTTTAACTAAGATCAACACAGGCATGTCAAAAAGTGAACATTATTGTCTCAGTTCTTGCCCTGAGGGTCATGAATGAACTTCTCCATCCAGGCAAGAAAGTGAATTTATCACCGTCTGAATTCAACAGCCATCTGATCTCATCAGTGTTTACGATGACAATGACATTATTTACTTTGTCAAGATGTTGTGGAATGCCTGGGATTAACTGCAATGGACAAGATGGATTCTGCCAACATTGCCTTTGAAGACAGTGAGTCAACTCCCATCAAATGGAACAGCGTTGTGATTCTTCTGACTAACAAAGCCAAACCAACACAGCAAGATGAATTCTGATGGCATTCCTGAAGAAAGTGGAAACAGAAATGAAAATTATATAAAAGATTTGAGTGATTGAGATAATTATCACACAGAGGTAACTGACTGGTGCGCACCCACCGAAGGACAGAGAAAGAGCACACATAGACCTGAAGAAACAAAACCAAGCCATGGAACAAGAGGGCCATGTTCTTTCCATGGCCAATGATATTCCCCATAAGCTTAGTGCATCCAAAGTCTTCTGCAAACTTGATGCCATGTTTGGGTATTTCCTCCACACATAAAGTCTGCAAAACTCAAGAATTTTGTGATCCCTTCCCCCTGCGACTCTTCAAGTGTCGCTGTGGTGAAATCATTTCAGTGGCAGAAGTTTCACCAACAGCAAAGAAAGTGATCTTGAAAGGAACTAAAATTTTGTGAAAAATATTTTATGAATACATTCTACTGAAGACCAAAATGCACTTGACCACGTCACAGAGAAAATGTTCAATTGTATCCAGTTTACTGGACTCATGCTGAACAAATCCAAATTCAAGCTAACAAAAAATGAACTGTTTTCAAGTCATGTCACCAATGGCAATAGGACTGAACCCGGCTAGTCAAACGTCAAAGCAAAAACACATATTCCTCAGCCACAAAATATTGCAGACATCAGACATTTCCTGGGCTTGGAAGATATACGTGAAGCTTCTCAGTGACATACTGAAGAAAGGCATTCTTAAGGCATGAACTACAATTCAATTCAAGACACTTTATTTTCTTTCATAAGAACTTTGTGTTGTGGTGGGAGCACATAAACACATGACATATGAGTACACAACAATGAATAATATAAAATGTGCAAATGCACTCACACCTGCACATCCCCACAAATTTAAAAACAATATAAATAAAGTAAGGCTTATTTTCACATAAAACTAATCAATAACTCTACCCAACATACACTCCCATTTTACATCCAGTCAATTTAATAAAAACAGCTGTACGCTAAAATAAACCGTAAAAAAAGGGGCACACACACACACACAAACACACACACACACACACACACACACACACACACACACAAATCTACACGGGATGAGAACTGAGGTAATTTTAAAATCATTGTCACTTGATTATCATCCCCCTCCCCAAAACATCTGCACTCTCATTCTCTCCTCCACCCCCCCCCCCCCCCCCCTCATCCCCCCCCCTCTCTCTCTCTATCCAAGTCTCGCCCTCACCCTCTCCTCTATCTTTATAACGACAGCATTAAACATTTACTCAGGATGGTCAGGTCAGTGATTATTCAATGAACGGATTGAAATAGGCAAGAAACTACAATTCAGTCTGTTGGTTTCACATTTCAATTGCCGGAATCGTCTATCTGAAGGCATCTTTTCATAAAAGGGAACAGAGGATGGGTTTCATCACATACAATCTTCTGAGCTTTCTTAGGCACTCTTATTTCAAACATTTCTCCTAAACTTTGTTGCTTAACACCAATAATCTTACCACACCGTTTCACGATCTTTTCCAGCAAGCATTTGTTTTTCACATTTAATCCACCATACCACACTAAAAATGAAAAAGTGATCACAGATTCAATATTGCTTCTGTAGAACTCGGTCTTCAGCATTCAATGAAGAAACTTCTGTCATCAGCTCCAACATTGGTGTTATTTTTTATTCTAAACAATCAATCCCCGTCAGTACAGATGCCAGCACTTATGAACCGGGAGGTGTTCTGTTTCAGAAATACAAAGAAAATTCTAAACCAGGTTTTCTTCCCCAAGACAATAACAAAGACAGACAGTAACATTGCAATGGCTGAGAAAAAAACTGTCACTTCAGTCAAGGCATGTAAGAAGATTGAGTGACAACTTATGGGACAGCCTTCTTCAAGACTGAGATAGAAACCATGAACTGTTAGTCTCATTGATCAACATAAAAAGATCTGAACAACATTCCTGTACAATGTAACAGCATTTATATTTAACAACGACAAAAGAAAAGAGCAAAATCTAAAATATTGAACATTTTCAATTGGTCACTGACAAGTGACACAATCAGATAATTAGTAGTTAAGATAAGATAAGATAATGTTGCTTATAGCCCAGCCGACCGCAAAGGGCCATATCAGGGCTGTCACCACGTTAAAATCAACTCACCAGTCATATTAAAAAAAAAAATTAAAAAAAAACAAAAAACAACACTTTCATACATCTCATTAAATGACATCGTCTACAAACGCACCAGAAACTCTGTTAAAAATCTTTCTTCCGTAAAAAACTTAAATCAGATGAAAAATGTTAATCTCTCTCAAAAACTCAAGGATCACATCAGGCGGGACATCCCTGAACAGGATCTTCATGGATAAGATAAGATAAGATAATGTTGCTTATAGCCCAGCCGACCGCAGAGGGCCACATCAGGGCTGTCACCACGTTAAAATCAACTCACCAGTCATTTAAAAAAAAAAAAAAAAAAAAAAAAAAAAAAAAAAAAAAAAAAAACTTTCACACATCTCGTTAAATGACATCGTCTACAAACGAACCAGAAACTTTGTTAAAAATCCTTCTTCCGTAAAATCTCAAATCAGATGAAAAATGTTAATTTCTCTCAAAAACCCAAGGATCACGTCAGGCGGGACATCCCTGAACAGGATCTTCATGGACTCCGCTGTAAAATGTTTGTGTCTCACATCATGCAAGTCCCAACACTCTAAAAAGAACATGTTTCATTGTGAGTGGTGCATGACATGGAATGCACCACGGAGCTTCTTCACTCTTTAAAAGGTAAGAATGGGTAAAATACGAATGGCCGGTGTGCAGCCGGCACAGAACCGTTTCCTCTTTACGACCACCCGACGTAGATGGGAGGAAGTCTTTAAGGTTTGGACGGATCTGAAAGAGTTTATTATTCGTCTGTGTGTTCCAATCCTCCTGCCAGAGGTCTCTCACATAATCGTTAATTTTGGGTTTCACATCTGAGCAGGGGATATAAGTGTTGGACAGTTTCTCTCTTGTGGCGTTCTTGGCTAAACGATCAACCATTTCGTTCCGCCGATGCCAACATGGCCAGGAACCCAAGCAAGAGTAATGTTGTAACCGTCCGCCTTCAACTTGCTAAAAAGTTCAAAAAAAAGTAAAAGTTCTGGATGCTGAAGGTTGCGGCCAGCTATGGCCTCCAAAGCTGACAGCGAATCCGACAGAACCAGAAAGTCCCTCCTCGAAGAATGGGAGATTATCTTCAAAGCCAGTACTAGAGCAGTAAGTTCAGCAGAATAGACAGAAGCATCTGAATGTATATGTTCCAACAATATCTGAGAAGGAGCCCCAGGGCAGTAGGCTGCACAGGCCACTCCATCCTCAGACTTGGAACCGTCAGTGAAAACTTTTTGATAGGAGGGGAATTTGGAACAGAGCTGGGCATACAAAGCCTTGTACGCCAGAGAGCTGGTAGACTCCTTACGGAAAGCTGCGAGATCAAAAACGAATCTCTGGTGTGAAAAAGGTCCATGGAGGTTGATCCGGAAACTTGGAAAAATCGGAAACTACTCCCGGGTCTATACCTGCATTCCGCACGTGAGGCTGCATACGAAGCCCAAACGGCGGAATACATTTCGGGTTTGTTTCAAACTTACTTTGGAACGGGGGTCAAAAAACAGTCATAGGCAGGATTCTGCGGTTCTGAGAACAGTCGGATGTAATAATTCAAAGACAGTTTCAGCCTGCGGTTGGACAGTGAAGGTTCACCTGCCTCTGCGTACAGGCTGTACACAGGGGTGGTGCGGAACGCTCCAAGACAGAGACGAAGCCCTTGATGGTGGATAGGGTCCAAGAGTTTGAGGTAAGATGATCTTGCGGAGCCGTACACAGCAAAAACCGTAGTCCAGTTTGGAACGGACCAGATAAGATAAGATAATGTTGCTTATAGCCCAGCCGACCGCAGAGGGCCACATCAGGGCTGTCACCACGTTAAAATCAACTCACCAGTCATTTAAAAAAAAAAAAACAAAAAAAACTTTCACACATCTCGTTAAATGACATCGTCTACAAACGAACCAGAAACTTTGTTAAAAAAACCTTCTTCCGTAAAATCTCAAATCAGATGAAAAAAGTTAATTTCTCTCAAAAACCCAAGGATCACGTCAGGCGGGACATCCCTGAACAGGATCTTCATGGACTCCGCTGTAAATGTTTTGTGTCTCACATCGTGCAAGTCCCAACACTCTAAAAGAACATGTTTCATTGTGAGTGGTGCATGACATGGAATGCACCACGGAGCTTCTTCACTCTTTAAAAGGTAAGAATGGGTAAAATACGAATGCCGGTGTGCAGCCGGCACAGAACCGTTTCCTCTTTACGACCACCCGACGTAGATGGGAGGAAGTCTTTAAGGTTTGGACGGATCTGAAAGAGTTTGTTATTCGTCTGTGTGTTCCAATCCTCCTGCCAGAGGTCTCTCACATAATCGTAATTTTAGGTTTCACATCTGAGCAGGGGATATAAGTGTTGGACAGTTTCTCTCTTGTGGCGTTCTTGGCTAAACGATCAACCATTTCGTTCCCGCCGATGCCAACATGGCCAGGGAACCCAAGCAAGAGTAATGTTGTAACCGTCCGCCTTCAACTTGCTAAAAAGTTCAAAAAAAAAAAAAAAGTTCTGGATGCTGAAGGTTGCGGCCAGCTATGGCCTCCAAAGCTGACAGCGAATCCGACAGAACCAGAAAGTCCTCCTCGAAGAATGGGGATTATCTTCAAAGCCAGTACTAGAGCAGTAAGTTCAGCAGAATAGACAGAAGCATCTGAATGTATAGTTCCAACAATATCTGAGAAGGAGCCCAGGGCAGTAGGCTGCACAGGCCACTCCATCCTCAGACTTGGAACCGTCAGTGAAAACTTTTTGAAGGATGGGAATTTGGAACAGAGCTCGGCATACAAAGCCTTGACGCCAGAGAGCTGGTAGACTCCTTACGGAAAGCTGCGAGATCAAAACGAATCTCTGGTGTGAAAAAGGTCCATGGAGGTTGATCCGGAAACTTGGAAAAATCGAAACTACTCCCAGGTCTATACCTGCATTCCGCACGTGAGGCTGCATACGAAGCCAAACGCGGAATACATTTCGGGTTATTTTCAAACTTACTTTGGAACGGAGGGTCAAAAACACAGTCATAGGCAGGATTCTGTGGTTCTGAGAACAGTCGGATATAATAAATCAAAGACAGTTTCAGCCTGCGATTGGACAGTGAAGGTTCACCTGCCTCTGCGTACAGGCTGTACACAGGGGTGGTGCGGAACGCTCCAAGACAGAGACGAAGCCCTGATGGTGGATAGGGTCCAAGGTTTGAGGTAAGATGATCTTGCGGAGCCGTACACAGCACAACCGTAGTCCAGTTTTAGAACGGACCAGGGCTCTGTAGAGGTGCAACAAAGTTATCTTATCAGCGCCCCAGTCGGTGTGTGCTACGACCCGCAGAATATTCAGTGCCTTTTGGCAAGCAGTTTTGAGGTTTTTAATATGGCTGAGAAAGTTAAGTTTTTGGTCAAAAATGACTCCCAGAAATTTGGCCTCTTTAACAGCTGGAATGGGAGATTTCCCTACTTGAAGTTCCGGATCTGGAAAAAACTGACGGAAGTTATGGAAGTGAATACATTGGGTTTTTGTAGCAGAAAAGGTGAAACCGTTTTCATCCGCCCATCGATGGATTTTATCTACGCAAAGCTGGAGCCTGCGCTGGACACTCGGGTACAGGCTTCCAGTTGCGTAGACAGCAAAATCATCCACAAACAATGAGCAGTCTGAACCCCGCTGAACTGATTTCACAATGTTGTTGATTTTAATACTAAAGAGGGCAGGAGACAGTATGCTCCCCTGTGGAACACCCAACTCCTGCTCGTGGACATCAGAGAGAGTGGTGCCAACCCGGACCTGAAACTGTCGTTCTGCCCAAAAATTTTGAATAAAAAGAGGAAGATGACCTCGAAAACCCAGATCGTGGAGATCATGAAGTATCCCCGACTTCCAGGTGGTATCGTAGGCCTTCTCCAAGTCAAAGAAAATTGCCACTGCATGCTGTCTGTTTAAAAAAGCGTTCCTAAGTGTAGATTCCAGACGAATCAAATGGTCAACTGTACTACGATGTTTGCGGAAACCACACTGTTCTTTCGCCAAAAGGCATCGGTTTCGAGTTTCCACATGAGCCTAGCATGACCATTTTTTCCATCAATTTACAGACACAGCTGGTCAAAGCTATGGGACGGTAGTTAGATGGATTAGACAGATCTTTTCCAGGTTTGGGGATGGGAATAATGAGGGCTGTCCGCCAAGGAGGTGGAAAGCAACCTGTAGTCCCACACGTGGTTGTATACCTGTAACAGGATGTTCAGACCTTCTTGCGGAAGATTTTCAATAGTTGATAATGTATGTCATCTATACCTGGAGAGGAATCGCTGCAAGAGAGTAAGGCAGATTTTCAGCTCGTTTAATGTGAAAGGAAGATTGTAGTCTTCCATGTTGTCGGATGAAAAGTTGCAGGGCGATTTTTCTTTTAGGGCTTTGGTTTTTGACAAAAGTGACCGATTTATTAGAAGAGGAGGAAATTCTTTTCAATGGTTGAAGCAAGCAGATTAGCAACTGCTTTCTTCTCTGTTATTAAAGAATCCGAAAACTTGAGATGGTCACAGTGGGACAGGTGTCTTCCCTTTGATTTTCTTAATGATGTTCCACACTTTTTTCTTAGAAGTTTTTGATGTCAGCCTGGAGCAGAAGCTTCTCCAGGACCGACGTTTACTAATTTTAAAAGTGTGTCTTGATTTGGCACGGAGTTTTTTGATGGCTCGAGCGTTGGGACCCGAAGGTCGTTGGTATAACCTGACGCTGAGCCCGTTTTCTAACTTTGGAAATTTGTTGGCATTCTAAATCGAACCAGGGTGTTTTTGGCATTTGAAGTTTATTGGAAGACACTGGAATACAGGTCTTAGCACATTTAATCATAGTGTAGTCAGGATTCAGCTGGGTCAGGACTCTGAAAAAAATCAGTGTCCTGGAACTCCTTAGAAACAGTGGCTGCAAATAGATCCCAGTTTGCTTTCTTATAATTTAAATGCTGAGAGACAGAGACGTGTTCAGTTATTACAGGTTGTAGAAGGACAGGGAAATGGTCACTTCCGTGCAGATCGTCATGGACAGACCACTCATAGTCCAGGACCAGCGAGGGATCACAAACCGACAAATCTAAACACGAAAGTGAACCTGTGGAAGAATGGAGGTAATTTGCAGATCCGTCGTTCAGACAACACAAATCCAAATCCGAAAGGACATCCTCAATCAGCAGACCTCTGGATGACGAACCGGTACTACCCCAAAGAGGGTTGTGACCGTTAAAGTCACCCAACAGCAAAAAAGGTCGAGGGAGTTCCTCTATCAGACTGACAAGGTCCTGACGACAAACCGGGACAGAAGGTGAGAGATAAAGAGAACAGATTGTCACAGTCTTGTGGAGAGTGACTCTCGCAGCTACAGCCTGAAGGGAGGTAGACAGAGTGACAGGACTATACAACAAAGTTTTGTGTAGGAGAAGGGCAAACACCGCCCGACAGTCCCAACGTGGATGGTTGTGCAGGTTTCGAAAGAATATTAAAGCCAGAAAGAGTAAAGGTCTTCTGGCTTTGAAGTTGAGTTTTGAAGAGCCACGACAGAAGGTTTTAGAGACTGACACAGAAGCTGCAGCTCCTCGAAGTTGGAATTTAGACCACGGATATTCCAATGGAATATTGTATTATCCATGGTGCAGAGGGCGAAAAGGAGAGAGATCAGGTCATCTCCTCCTCAACATCTGCTGCTAAAGCTGTAAATTTGTTGCTTAATTTCACTGGACTATCTGCAGACCTGCTGGCGGACTTGCCAACAGGTGAAGTAGGTCTGGGTTTGGGAGACGGTGGAGGTTTTCTTCCTCAACTCCACCATCTCCACACTAGTTGAACTCCCTTGCCCGCACGGGCACTGGACAGAGGAGTTCGAGGTAGGGGTGCTGGTTTTTTAATCTGCCCAGCAGCAGATGTTGTAGACTGCTGGGCAGTCTGAGGGGTGGCGGATTTTTTGCCTCCACCAGGGGCAGTCACTTTGGTTTGGAAGGTGGTGGACTTGCTACCACCAGAACTGACAGATCTTACTTGCAATGTCTTCGAAAACATGAATTCGTCAGTCTGGCAGCAGACTGACCGAGTAGGAACTATGGGAGCTTTCTTGACAGCCGAAGCATAGGAAGAAGCTGTCGGCGTCTGACTGCCCACAACCTGTTTCCGGGCTTCAAAAAATGAGATCTTCTTTTCCGTTTTAACTCGTTGTATAGCAGATTCTTGAATCCAAAGGGGACAGTTTCGGGAAGAGGAGGGATGGTCGCCACCGCAGTTAGCACAATGTGCCGGATCATGACACGTGCCCATCATGAGTTGCCTTGCAGCAAATACCACACACCTCCCGCCCAGAACAGCGGTCCCTGACATGGCCAAACCTCTGGCACCTGAAGCACCTCAATGGGGACGGCACATAGAGCTGAACATGAACATTTAGGTAACCAACCTTGATGACCGAGGCAGCACAGGGTTGCAGAAGTCAGAAAGAGGGTGTTGGTGGCCACACTCTCTGAACCCTTCTTTACCGTCACCCTGCGCACCTCCGTCACACCCTGGGACGCCAGCTCCGTTTTTATTTCCGCCTCTGAAACACCCGCCAGATCTCTGCATCTAATCACAACCTTTGGATGAATTTAATTGCTTATGGGGAGTCACCCTGATCTCCCTATCCACAAGCTTTTTTGCCTTCTGCAGCTGTTCAGATTGTTTGGTGACTTGCATTGAATAAGAAATGAACCATTCCTCAACCTCTTGATGGACCGAGGGTCACCTGCTATACCTTGAAAGCCCTTTTGGATAGCAAATGGGCTCAAAGCTGAAAGGGGTCTTTCTTGCTCCGTTCCTTCCATAACGAGCCAGGAAGCCCAGAAACCTGTCTTCTGTCGTATCTCCATATCCGAATCGCTGTCAGAATCGAAATCCCCTGAAATAGGGGATGCTGCCTTCCTCTTTTTTGGGGGGATGTGTTTTGAAAAAGCATGTGTATTTTAGTATATTTCATCCCTCCCTTACCCACCCACCTTGGAGTCCAACTAAGGGGCCAGGGCCAAGAAAACCAATGTCTTGACCCCTTCCAGGCTTCGGGAGAGACATACGACAAGCAGAAGCAACCAACCCTATCCCCCCTGATCATGCTCAACTCCCGGGAACAGAGAGCTGAGCACTGCAGGGGTTTACTTGGCCAGCTGGGGAACTGCCCGTCTTGACCCAACCCCAAGAAGGGGAGCCGATTAGTACACCCGGCCAAAGTGTACTCCCTGTCTAGGAGAGGTCCGAGCCAAAGTGAGTGTTGAGAGCGCTGGCCCTCTCAATCACCAGGATCCATTCCCCTCCGACACAGGTCGCACCGCACGGCAAACGCGGCGGATCTTAAGGAGACCACAGAGAGAAAAAGGAGTGTGGAAAAGAAGACTTGAAGGGGAGACGAAGATAGAAAAGGGCCAAATAAGGGAGGCAGAAAACAAGAAAAGGAGAAAGGCGGGTTACTCTTAGTCAGGATCCTCACCCTTAGCCTATCTGACATGGAAGCCCTACCAGGGGCATCAACTCCTTACCACGTTTACGCTTAGGCCAAACAGCATCTGCACCTCTCAGGCCTAGAAGCAGTGTGAAAAAACAGCCTATCTCCAAGTATTGATGCCCCCGCCAGCAAAGCCAAAGGGGATCACTGGACCACGCAAACCCTCCGAACCACGACAAGGGTCGCAACCCCCCGAGGGATCTTCATGGACTCCGCTGTAAAATGTTTGTGTCTCACATCGTGCAAGTCCCAACACTCTAAAAGAACATGTTTCATGTGAGTGGCGCATGACATGGAATGCACCACGGAGCTATCTTCACTCTTTAAAAGGTAAGCAGGGTAAAATACGAATGGCCGGTGTGCAGCCGGCACAGAACCGTTTCCTCTTTACGACCCCCCGACGTGGATGGGAGGAAGTCCTTAAGGTTTGGACGGATCTGAAAGAGTTTGTTACTCGTCTGTGTGTTCCAATCCTCCAGCCAGAGGTCTCTCACATAATCGTTAATTTTGGGTTTCACATCTGAACAGGGAATATAAATGTTGGACAGTTTCTCTCTTGTGGCGTTCTTGGCTAAACGATCAACCATTTCGTTCCCGCCAATGCCAACATGACCAGAACCCCAAGCAAGAGTAATGTTGTAACCGTCCGCTTTCAACTTGCTAAAAAGTTCAAAGAAAATGCAAAAGTTCTGGATGCTGAAGGTGCGGCCAGCTATGGCTTCCAAAGCTGACAGCGAATCCGACAGAACCAGAAAGTCCCTCTTTGAAGAATGTGAGATTATCTTCAAAGCCAGTACCAGAGCAGTAAGTTCAGCAGAATAGACAGAAGCATCGAAAGGATATGTTCCAACAGTATCTGAGAAGGAGCCCCAGGGCAGTAGGCTGCACAGGCCACTCCATCCTCAGACTTGGAACCGTCAGTGAAAACTTTTTGATAGGATGGGAATTTCGAACAGAGGTCAGCATACAATGCCTTGTACGCCAGAGAGCTGGTAACTCTTTGCGAAAAGCTGCAAGATCGAAACGAATCTCTGGTGTGAAAAAGGTCCACGGAGGTTGATCCGGAAACTTGGAAAAATCGGAAACTATCCCAGGTTTAGACCTGCATTCCGCACGTGAGGCTGCATACGAAGCCCAAACGGGGGAAAATACATTAGGGTTGTTTTCAAACTTACTTTGGAACGGAGGGTCAAAGACACAGTCATAGGCAGGATTCTGCGGTTCTGAGAACATCGGATATAATAATTTAAAGACAGTTTCAGCCTGCGGTTGGACAATGAAGGTTCGCCCGCCTCTGCGTACAGGCTGTACACAGGGTGGTGGGGAACGCTCCAAGACAGAGACGAAGCCCTTGATGGTGGATAGGGTCCAAGAGTTTTGAGGTAAGATAAATCTTGCGGAGCCGTAGACAGCACAACCGTAGTCCAGTTTTGAACGGACCAGGGCTCTGTAAGGTGCAACAAAGTTTTCTTATCAGCGCCCCAGTCGGTGTGCGCTACGACCCGCAGAATATTCAGTGCTTTCTGGCAAGCAGTTTTGAGGTTTTTAATATGGCTGAGAAAGTTAAGTTTCTGGTCAAAAATAACTCCCAGAAATTTGGCCTCTTAACAGCTGGAATGGGAGAATTCCCTACTTGAAGTTCAGATCTGGGAAAAACTGGCGGAAATTATTGGAAGTGAATACATTGCGCCTTTGTTGGAGAAAAGGTGAAACCGTTTTCATCCGCCCATCGATGGAAATTTTATCTACGCAAAGCTGGAGCCTGCGCTGGACACTCGGGTACAGGCTTCCAGTTGCGTAGACAGCAAAATCATCCACAAACAATGAGCAGTCTGAACCCTGCTGAACTGATTTCACAATGTTGTTGATTTTAATACTAAAGAGGGCAGGAGACAGTATGCTCCCCTGTGGAACACCCAACTCCTGCTCGTGACATCAGAGAGAGTGGTGCCAACCCGGACCTAAACTGTCGTTCTGCCAAAAAATTTTGAATAAAAAGCGGAAGATGACCTCGAAAACCCAGATCGTGGAGATCATGAAGTATCCCCGACTTCCAGGTGGTATCGTAGGCCTTCTCCAAGTCGAAGAAAATTGCCACTGCATGCTGTCTGTTTAAAAAAGCGTTCCTAAGTGTAGATTCCAGACGAATCAAATGGTCAACTGTACTACGATGTTTGCGGAAACCACACTGTTCTTTCGCCAAAAGGCCATGGGTTTCAAGTTTCCACATGAGCCTAGCATTGACCATTTTTTCCATCAATTTACAGACACAGCTGGTCAAAGCTAAGGACGGTAGTTAGATGGATTAGAAAGATCTTTTCCAGGTTTGGGGATGGGAATAATGAGGGCTTTCCGCCAAGAGGGTGGAAAGCAACCTGTAGTCCACACGTGGTTGTATACCTGTAACAGGATGTTCAGACCTTCTTGCGGAAGATGTTTCAATAGTTGATAATGAATGTCATCTATACCTGAGAGGAATCGCTGCAAGAGAGAAAGGCAGATTTCAGCTCGTTTAATGTGAAAGGAAGATTGTAGTCTTCCATGTTGTCGGATGAAAAGTTGCAGGGTGATTTTTCTTTAGGGCTTTGTTTTTGACAAAAGTGACTGATTTATTAGAAGAGGAGGAATTCTTTTCAATGGTTGAAGCAAGCAGATTAGCAACTGCTTTCTTCTCTGTTATTAAAGAATCCGAAAACTTGAGATGGTTCACAGTGGGACAGGTGTTCTTCCCTTTGATTTTCTTAATGATGTTCCACACTTTTTTTCTTGGAAGTTTTGATGTCAGCCTGGAGCAGAAGCTCTCCAGGACCGACGTTTACTGATTTTAAAAGTGTGTCTTGATTTAGCACGGAGTTTTTGATGGGCTCGAGCGTTGGGACCCGAAGGTCGTTGGTATAACCTGACGCTGAGCCCGTTTTCTAACTTTGGAAATTTGTTGGCATTCTGAATCGAACCAGGGTGTTTTAGGCATTTGAAGTTTATCGGAAGACACTGGAATACAGGCTTTAGCACATTTGATCATAGTGTTAGTCAGTGATTCAGCTGGATCCGGACCTCTGAAAAAAATCAGTGTCCTGGAACTCCTTAGAAACAGTGCTGCAAATAGATCCCAGTTTGCTTTCTTATAATTTAGATGCTGAGAGACAGAGATGTGTTCAGTTATTACAGGTTGTAGAAGGACAGGAAATGGTCACTTCTGTGCAGATCGTCATGGACAGACCACTCATAAATCCAGGACCAGCGAGGGGTCACAAACCCGACAAATCTAAACACGAAAGTGAACCTGAGGAAGAGTGGAGATAAGTTGCAGATCCGTCATTCAGACAACACAAATCCAAGTCTGAAAGGACATCCTCAATTAGCAGACCTCTGGGTGACGTACCGGCACTACCCCAAAGAGGATTGTGACCGTTAAAGTCACCCAACAGCAAAAAAGGTCGAGGGAGTTCTTCTAATCAGACTGACAAGGTCCTGACGACAAACCGGACAGAAGGTGAGAGATAAAGAGAACAGATTGTCACAGTCTGTGGAGAGTGACTCTCGCAGCTACAGCCTGAAGGGAGGTAGACAGAGTGACAGGACTATACAACAAAGTTTTGTGTAGGAGAAGGGCAACACCGCCCGACAGTCCCAACGTGGATGGTTTGTGCAGGTTTCGAAAGAATATTAAAGCCAGAAAGAGTAAAGGTCTTCTGGCTTTGAATTTGAGTTTCTTGAAGAGCCACGACAGAAGGTTTTAGAGACTGACACAGAAGCTGCAGCTCCTCGAAGTTGGAATTTAGACCACGGATATTCAATGGAATATTGTATTATCCATGGTGCAGAGGGGAAAAAGGAGAGAGATCAGGTCATCTCCTCCTCAACATCTGCTGCTAAAGCTGTAAATTTGTTGCTTTTCACTGGACTATCTGCAGACCTGCTGGCAGAAATTGCCAACAGGTGAAGTAAAGGGCTGGTTTGGGGGACGGTGGAGGTTTTTTCCTCAACTCCACCATCTCCACACACTAGTTGAACCCCTTGCCCGCACGGGCACTGGACAGAGGAGTTCGAGGGAGGGGTGCTGGTTTTTTAATCTGCCCAGCAGCAGATGTTGTAGACTGCTGGGCAGTCCCGAGGGGTGGCGGATTTTTTGCCTCCACCATGGGCAGTCACTTTGGGTTTGGAAGGTGGTGGACCTGCTTCCACCAAACTGACAGTTTTTCCTTGCAATGTCTTCGAAAACGTAAAGTTATCAGTCTGACAGCAGACTGACCGAGTTGGAACTGTTGGAACTTTCTTAACGGCCGAAGCATACGAAGAAGCTGTCGGCGACTGACTGCCCACAACCTGCTTGCGGCTTCAAAAAAGGAGATCTTCTTTTCTGTCTTAACCCTTTGTATTGCAGATTCCTGAATCCACAGAGGACAATTCCGTGAAGAGGAGGGATGGTCGCCACCGCAGTTTGCACAATGTGCCGGATCTTTACACGGCCCATCATGGGTTGCCTTGCAGCAAATACCACACACCTCCTGCCCAGAACAACGGTCTCTGACATGGCCAAACTTCTGGCATCGGAAGCACCTCAACGGGACGGAACGTACAACTGAACCCGGACAATCAGGTAGCCGACTTTGATGACCGAGGCAGCACAGGGTTGCAGAATGTCAGAAAGAGGTGTTGGTGGCACATCTTTCTGCACCCTTCTTGACAGTCACCCTGCGCACCTCCGTCACACCCTGGGATGCCAGCTCCGTTTGATTCTGCCTCTGAGACTCCTGAATAAATCCCGGCAGCGAAACAAAGCCTTTAGATGAATTTAACTGTTTGTTTGGGAGTTACCCTGAACTCCCTGTCCACTAGTTTAGTTGCTTTCAGCAGCTGTTCAGATTGTTTGTGTGACTTGCATTGAAAAAGAAATGAACCATCCTCAACCTCTTGATGGACCGAGGGTCACCTGCTATACCTTGAAGCCCTTTTGGATAGCAAATGGGCTCAAAGCTGAAAGGGGGCTTTCTTGCTCCGTTCCTTCCATAACGAGCCAGGAAGCCCAGAAACCTGTCTTCTGTCGTATCTCCATATCCGAATCGCTGTCAGAATCGAAATCCCCTGAAATAGGGGGTGCTGCCTTCCTCTTTTTTGGGGGGATGTGTTTTGAAAAAGCCATGTGTATTTAGTATATTTCATTCCCTCCCTTACCCACCCACCTTGGAGTCCAACTAAAGGGGCCAGGGCCAAGAAACCAATGTCTTGACCCCTTCCAGGCTTCGGGAGAGACATACGACAAGCAGAAGCAACCAACCCTAACCCCCCTGATCATGCTCAACTCCCGGGAACAGAGAGCTGAGCACTGCAGGGGTTTACTTGGCCAGCTGGGGAACTGCCCGTCTTGACCCAACCCCAAGAAGGGGAGCCGATAGTACACCCGGGCCAAAGTGTACTCCCTGTCTAGGAGAGGTCCGAGCCAAAGTGATGTGTTGAGAGCGCTGGCCCTCTCAATCACCAGGATCTCATTCCCCTCCGACACAGGTCGCAACCGCACGGCAAACGCGGCGGATCTTAAGGAGACCACAGAGAGAAAAGGAGTGTGGAAAAGAAGACTTGAAGGGGAGACGAAGATAGAAAAGGGCCAAATAAGGGAGCAGAAAACAAGAAAAGGAGAAAGGCGGGTTACTCTTAGTCAGGATCCTCACCCTTAGCCTATCTGACATGGGAAGCCCTACCAGGGGCATCAACTCCTTACCACTTAACGCTTAGACCAAACAGCATCTGCACCTCTCAGGCCTAGAAGCAGTGTGAAAAAAACAGCCTATCTCCAAGTATTGATGCCCCCGCCAGCAAAGCCTAAGGGATCACTGGACCACGCAAACCCTCCGACCACGACAAGGTCGCAACCCCCCGGAGGGAATTAGTAGTTGATATAACAATAAACATAAATGATTTGGTGATTTGATAATAGTCCCAGATAATCACAATAAGTTTTCAATTTTTATAAATCTGTCTTATTTGACACTAACAATATACAATCTTCCCTTCTTTGAAAAGGTTGCAAAAAGGAAAACCATTCAAACAAAACACAGATTTTGGTGGTTCTTTGTTTGTCTGTTTGTTTTAATAAGCTTCGGCCAACAATCATTAAATTTTGAACATAATGTTACAAAAATGAAACTCATTTGCAGTCACAAACACCCTTTTCACAGTTACACCAAAGGTGTAGTTTCATGGAACACTATGATGCGTTGTTAATGAGTGAAAAATAATCGCCCCCCCCCCCCCCCCCCCCATCCCCTATATTTAATATGTTTGCATCTTTCATTAGTATTTCTGAAAATATTCTACAAAAATTTTACAAGTTAGTTCACCTTAAACTTGGTCAAGTAAAAGACTGATTATGTCTGAAGACCAGCAAAGTGTTGAAAATAGCATAACCCTAATTTCATATTTATTACCTATGATCATTTTTAGAGAAACAGGAGGGGCAGCGTGTGGGGTAGAGAGAAAACAAGAGATTTGATCCAGAGCTTTATTACACATGCAGACTTTGAATTAAAATTGTCTTAATGTTTCTACCAATAATTAATGTTTGAACCAGCTGCTGTGGTGGAATAGTTCGCGCTACAGATTCTGAGCTGAGATCATGGCTTCAAATCCCATTAGAGCCACTTATTTTTGAGATTTTCTTTTTTCCCCAATAAAAACCTAACATGAGCTGAGTTTTCTTATGGCTCAGTTGGGGAGACTGGAGCCACACAGTCGAGTTTTGTCCATTCACTGAATATGTCTATGACAGTGTTGCTCAAAACTGACAAGCACTGCAGTAATCTGCATCTCTCAGGCCTGAGTGACAGAAGGATATTTTATGAAGGTAAGTATAGAGTAAAGCGAAAGTAAGTATAGAGTAAAAGATGCTCCCATGGATTCACCGAAAGGGGAGAGAATGATGAATCCATTGGTGCTCAACCAATCACAACCGCAAAATCCAAACGACTATGAACATGGACCAAATGGAATATCCATGTGTCTGTGGAAAGCATTTCACTACCACCTGTGGCATGAAGATCCACAGAACAAAGATGGGATGTGTGATAACTCATCTGAATGAGCAGCAGCGCACTGCATCAGCAGATAAGATGTCGGAAGACCAAGGCCAGGATTTAAACCACAGTGCCAATACATCCCCGCTGTTGATTCGGATGAGAATATGCACAGGCCCTCGATGCCAGGCACCTGAAAGTCAACCATGCCATGAGCGAACGAAACTGAAGAATTGGGAAAAACTGCAAAAATCGTCCAAAGACTCGATGCACTGACAGGGAAAAGCACCCTAGGAACACAAACTAGCCACATATGGGACCTGTGTATGCCGCATGTAGAGACGCCTAATGGAGCAAAACTACCCAAAGAGAAAACACCTCCAAAGAAATCCAACGCCAAGAAGAGATGACAAGATCAGCGTCAAAAAGAAATCAGAAGGCGGTCGACAAAGCCAGAGCCAAATCATCACCATGGGCCAAACGGAATACCTTACCAGCTGTACGACTACAAGAAATCTCCCAAAAGCTGGAGTGGCTCCACAGCTGCTGCGATCAGCTTGGAGAAACCAGATCAGCGGCCAGTGGATGATGCCAGAGGTGTGTACATCCCCAAAGAGCGAAACTCAAGTGACATCAGCCAGTTCAGGCCAATATCACTGAACGGAAGGGAAAATCTCTTT
>CM031595.1:133929385-134088003 GCA_018398815.1 Conus ventricosus | reverse complement strand
CATTTATAATAGGGAAAATTTTAAACCCAGAAAAAATGACTAAATAATGAACCAAATACAGATCAAATCATACATGACAAAATCATGATAAGGATGAACAAAGAGAGCATGTACCTGAACGCACGTGCACACACACACCGCGCGCGCGCGCGCGCGCGCGCGAGAGAGAGAGATGAGAGAGAGAGAGAGAGAGAGAAGAAACATGTGTGGCAACGTGGGCTTAGGGCAAAGGCAAGAGCTCGATCGAAACCAAGGATTTTCAACTTCAATCTTATATATGTCGGATGCTCAATCTCATCTTCGTGCCTGCCACTTTGCACAGATTAATCATGCAGACTAAATCTGCTGGGTGTTGTGGATCAATAGAAGTAGCAGAGACAGCAAGCAACCAGCGCTCAGATCAGCCAGGCAAACAATCTTGAGACCAGACCAGAATCAATGCTTCTCTTCTCTTTTATGTCAGCAAGGATGGTCAGCAAGCATCTGTCAGCGAGACCCGTCAGCAAGAACAACGCAAGAACAACTGCGCAAGAACAACAACCAACCCGAACACACAAACACACTCTCCTTTTATACATGCTCGTCGTCAATTGATCGGACGACCCAACACTACCACATCACCCTAACAACATAACATCGAAACAAATCTAACGACCAACTCTACGACATCATCCTACCAACATGACATCGAAGCAAAAATAATACATAACAAACTATCGATAATCGCAATATAATAATCTAATTCTAACCAACAACTATTAAATGAAACTTAATCAAGTTTCCGATGATTTGCTTGCCTTCGTTCCTAAAACGAAATGTAAACAAGCAAATCATCGTAGCAACTAACCCTTAGCAACTGTGTCAAAATTTATATTCCCAAATAATTGATTTCTCTTCTTCGTTGATATTTTCGTTATTGATGTATGATTTATGTTTGAACTAAAAACAGCTTAAATGTTTGCTTGTTTCGATATAACTTATATTTACCTATCTTCCATGGAAACATATACTATTTTGGATCTACAATCTGATCTTTATGATTAAAGAGCGTTTGACGTCATTCGTTTGTTAAGAGTGATTTCTCTTGTAATAATGGCTGAAAAAATCGTAAATAACTTTTCTTCACTTCTCCACATCTGCCCCCTACTCTTGTTTTTCAATGCCCTCATGAATCGAAAGTTGGGACAGGTGCTAGGATGGGTATATAACTCCACTTCCTAGTCAATTTCCTGTATTAGGGTTAACTGCCCCTTCCAAAATAATATAAAGCAAAATTTAATAATATTCAACACTTTTCTCCCCCCCCCTCTCTCGATTATCAAGGTCCTCCTTGAATGAAAAGAATAGAGTATATTTGATACTTCTTATTCTTTTTAAAGAGATTAGGACAATTTGATTCATATCGCTATCTTTAATAGGCAATGTGATAATCAAATATTAATAGAAGAGGAAAATCCCGATTATTCACGTGACATGCTCTTTTCATTCAGCTTGCGTTGTTGTTAAACAAGGCAAACCGAAATGAAAGAATAAAATGAAGGTATTGATTCAAACTGCGTTATTTTATAAATAAGGCGAGTTTGAATCAGGGGAATGGGGTTTGTTATGAAATTATAATTGAAGGCATTGATTCAACTGCGTTATTTTATGAATAAGGCAAGTTTGAATCAAGGGGTAGAAGGAATTAATAGTTTAACAAAAGGAGCTTTACGACTTATGATCATTTTAGGGTGATTTGATTCTAGTGCTTTATTTTATAAATAAGGCACTGAGAATCAAAACGGGAACAGGGAGAAGGAACTCTTTTCTTTCTCAGCCATTCTGTAGCCAAACTACACACGAGAGATGAAAAATATCTTTGTATATTTCCATGGAAGATCTGTTTATAAAATAGACATTGTCAAAAGAAAATAAAAATTAAAACTTTTAGCAAAGATAACTTTCAAAAATATAGTGAAGTTGTTCTTGCTGAGGTTGTTGTTTCTTGCTGACTTTTCCTTTTTCTTTCTCCAAATGTCTCTTTTCTGCTTATGAAAGAGAAATGCCTAACTTTCTATCCTAACCACTATTTTAAAACAAAAATTACTGGATTCTCAGAATAAACTTTTCTTGTTTGCTGGCAAGTCTTTGGGATCTTCTAGGAAGCGGAACCGGTGTAGGCAGCAGAACTGGTTTCTTCCGTTCAGGAGTCTGGGGAATGTTCATCATTACGAAGTCTTCCTCGGATTCGCTGTTGGAGTCTTCTCCCGTGTGGGAGGTGGTATTGGGTCTTCGTCCTCGCCTTCCGAGTCTTCCTCTGGGTTCGCGGCTGGCAGCATGTCCTTCCTGTTGACGTGCGGTCGATTCCTCCAGCCAATGGTCGTACCACGTAGGCGTCGTTGTTATAGGGCCGCGTGACGACCTGAATAGTTGAGGCTTCCAGGCATCTTGCAACTTCCCTCTCTCCCGGTTGCGAAGGTAGACCAGGTCCCCTTCAGACAGGATGGAGGAAGACGTCTTTCCGCCTGGCTTCGTCTCTCCTGGCGGCGATTTTCTGGGACTGTTGGTGTGCCTTGCTGTAGGCGTCTCTCAGGCGAGCCTGGTGAAGATTGACCCAGGTGTCGAGTTCAACTGGCTGGTTGTCGTTGCCCAAGATGTCATCGACTGGGAGTCTTGGGTGTTGCCCGAATAGTAGGAAATGTGGTGCGAAACCCGTGGTCGCGTGAGGCGTGTTATTGTAGGCCTGGACCAGTTCCGGCAGGTGGACAGGCCAATTCCTTTTCTCTTCATGGGTGAGGGAACGAAGGAGCTTGAACATGGAGCGTTGAAACCTCTCACATTGCCCGTTGCCCTGGGATGGTAGGGGGTCGTGTGGGTCTTCTTAATGTTGTACATCGTGCAGAGCTCGGCGATCAGGTTGGACTCGAAATTTCGCCCTTGGTCGCTGTGGATACGTTCTGGAACCCCGTACTTCAGGAACCATTCTTTGATCAGAGTTTTGGCCACAGTGGAGGCTTCTTGGTTGGTGGTGGGTACCGCTTGTGTAAACTTGGAGAAGACGTCTGTCATTATCAGGACGTTTTCTCTACCGTCGCTGGCAGCTTCTAACTTGGTGAAATCTATGGCCAAGACTTCTAACGGTCGCGATGCTTGAAGGTGTCCTGACGTGGTGAAAGTCTTGGGATGTTGCCCCAGGGTGCATCTCTGGCAGTTGGAGATGTGACGTCCCACGTCCCCGTGCATGCCCGGCCAGTAACGCTCGTGTGCGCAGGAGCCCCATGATGCGGTTGATTCCCTGGTGGCCCATGTCGTCGTGAAGGGAGGTCAGGACTTCTTCTTTCATCGTGCTGGCAGGACCAGTTGTCGGCAGGGCCCATGTTGCAGATCTTCGACCTTCCTGTAGAGGATCCCGTCTTCCAAGAAGAGTCGTGAGCGCTGCTGGCAAAGGGTTTGAAGATCTCGGTTTCCTCTTGTGGGGGGTTCTTCCGGCCAATACTGCCAGGACTGGGGCGATGACTGGATCTCGTGCTTGCTCTGCTCGTACTTCAGCCAGCGTCTTCTTCAGCATCAGGGGGTGTTGTTCCGGTATAAGCGTGACTCTGCAGTCTGTCTCTTGGATGGCAGCAATCTGGGTGGGACAGGAGTAGCAGCGGGCTTCATCTTCCGTGGTGGGGGCAGTCTGGAAAGGGCGTCAGCAGGATTTGTCTTGCCAGGCCGGTACTTGATTTCGAAGTCGAACTGTGCTAACTGAGCAGCCCAGCGTTGCTCTAAGGCGCCCAGGAAGCTGTCTTGAAGTGGGCAAGGGGATTGTTGTCAGTGTAGACGACGAACTTGGAGCCCAGGAGGTAGTCTCTGAATTTTTCGGTGACAGCCCACTTCATGGCGAGGAATTCTAGCTTCATGCTAGAGTAATTGGCCTGATTCTTTTCTGTTGGACGTAGCCTTCTGCTTGCATAGGCCAGGACCTGGCGTCGCCCATCTTGTTCTTGAGAGAGAATGGCGCCCAGTCCGTCGTGGCTGGCGTCAGTCTCCAGGATGAAAGGCTTGGTGAAATCTGCGTAGCCCAGGACAGGTGCTGAAGTCATGGCGGTCTTCAGTTTTCTGAAAGCTTCCTCATGGTGTTGGGCCCAGCGTGTGGTGATGTCGGCGTTTTTTTTTCTTGCTTTTGTCGCTGGAGACCAAGTCGTGGAGGGGACCGGCTATCTTGGCAAAATTTCTGATGAACCGCCGGTAGTAGCTGGCGAAACCCAGGAAACTGCGGAGCTCAGAGGTTGTAGTGGGGACTGGCCATTCCTTGACAACCCGTACCTTGGAGTCTTCGCAGGATACCCCTTCAGCAGAGATGGTGTGCCCCAGTAGATGACTTGGCGTCGCAGGAATTGACATTTGTCTGCCCTCAACTTGAGTCCCGTTTTCTTTGATTCTTCGGAGCAGGCGTTCCAAGTGTTCCAGTGTTTCTTCAAAGGTCTTTGAGTAGATCAGGAGGTCGTCGATGTAGACCAAGAGGAACTGGAACATGAATTCGGACATCGTAGACTGCATCAGTCGCTGGAACGTGGCTGGTGCCGTGCAGAGGCCCATTGGCATTCTGGTATATTCAAAGAGGCCCACTGGAGTGGTGAAAGCCGTCTTATGTTGATCGTCAGGGTGCATGGCTATCTGGTGGAAGCCGGAGCCAAGGTCAAGGGTGGAAAAGTACTGTGACCCGACCAGAGCGTCGAAAGACTCTTGGATTCTGGGCAGAGGGAAGGCATCTCTGATGGTTTTGGAGTTCAACTGCGGTAGTCGACGCAAAGTCGGATGGACCCGTCTTTCTTCCTGACGATGACAATCGGTGCAGTGTAGGGGCTGTAACTCTCAGTGATGATGCCCTTCTTCAGTAGTTCTTTCAGGTGACTCTGAACTTCTTCAAATTGATGGGGAGGAATTCTACGATATGGTTGAGCCACTGGTTTTTCATCTGTAGTCTTCAGCCGATGTGTCACTGCATCAGTGTAGCCCAGATCTGTACAGTCAGTCATGAAGGCGTCGGAGTACTTTTCAAGGAGGTTCTGTAGCTTCTTTTTCTGTCTGTCAGTGCCATCGAAGTCTGGAAGAAGGATGTTGGACTTTGTTTTGCTGCTTGCCTCTGTCTTCTCTCTTTCTTCTTCTTCCGCAGTGACTTCTGATACGATGAGTTCGTTGACGTTGAGCTGGATCAAAGGCCCTTTTTCATGCGTGTTGACAGCTTCTAAGACAGCTACTGGAGTTCTGGCAGGCAGGAGTTTGTCCTCATGTGTCAGGTTTGCCATCCTGACATAGCGTGACTGCCAGTGGTTGTTGAGCAAAGTGGGGACTAGTAGCAGGCCTTGGGGAAGTGGTTGCGTCGATGTTGAAGCCATCAGGGATATGAAGTCAGTCTTCGGGCTTGAGACTTTGATAGTCGCAATAGAGAAGGCAGGGATGTGTTGACGGGAGATCGTACGAGCGATGCCCTTGGTAGACATCTTCTTCTTCTTGATTTCTTGCGCTAAGAGTTGAAGGGTTGGAGGAAGGTTTGAAGCATTGTTCAGGCAGGGTTCCAAGACGTTCATCCCCAGCAGTACTGGGACTCGTTCCTTCTTCTCCCTCATAAATGGCTCCGTAGGCGTTTTGACTACGAAGACCGGGTGTTTGAGCAGAGGGTATTGAAGACTTGTATGTCGACCAAGTAGATGGCGGAGTAGGGCACCTCTGCCCCATTCACTGCTCGTATTTTGACGAGGCCATCTTCTTGTCGAAGATTCTTGAGATTTCTTGCAGCCCAAGCTTCTGTGACAGTCGTTACTTCGCTGCCCGTGTCCACGAGAGCCTGTGTCGTCCTGCCGTTAATCTTGATTCAGTCGTCGGACATCTTCCGGCGAGGTTTGTCTTCGTTTCTTCCTTTATGTGCAGCCTTTTGCTGCGAACTTGACTTCTTCTATTGTTGTTGACTGCTTCTTCTTCCTCCCCCCGCTGCCTGGTTTTCCATAACAGCGGGGTTACTCGTTTCCCTGCATCCTGTAGCCCTGTTGATTTTGTCTTTGCTGCCTTTGAAGATACTGTTGTCTTGCTCGGCAGTTTGCTTGGACGTGTCCCTTGCGCTGGCACCACCAGCACGTCCGTGTAGACTGGAAAGCTGGCTGGTGGTGAAGGAAGGCTGATGGGAATGCATTCTGGGAGGGGACATCGCTGGTTACTGCCGACTCTAGGGGCATTGACGTGCTGCTCTTCTATGCTGCCGTGTAGGTGTTGCTTGAGGGCTTCCGTCTTCAGAGTCAGCGCCGATATCTTCTCCTCCAGCCGCTGCAGCATGTCGGGGCCCAGTGATGTCTGTTCGATGGCATTCTCGGCGATGGAGTCTTCCCTCATCCATCGTTGTGCTTCCTTTGTTGCTTCTATGAAGGTAGCCCGGGGTGTTCCCTTGTAAACCGCTTCATGTCCCTCTTCAAGGATGCCGGGTGCAGGCCGTTGACGAATGCGTCCCGAAGTAAATGTTGGCTCGAGAGGCGCGTCAGGATTCGCCTCGTAGATCTTGACCCATAGCATGCGAGTGTTGATGCGTATTCGCCTATAGACTCGCCCCTACCAAGCTGTCGCCTGAAGAAGGTCGCCGTCAGTGTTGAGTGATCTTTTTGTTCCCCCCATTCTTGTTCAAGAATCTTGATTATTTTCTCAGCTGAGTTGATCTCGCCTGCTTCCCGTGTCAGGATCTCTTGCTTGGCTCGTCCTCAAGTGAGTTAAGAAGCCAGCTTGCCGCTAAGCTGTCTGGGATGGGCTGAAGTTGCAGGATGAGGCGCACCTCTCGGGCGAAATCCTCCACGTCGCCATCGCCTGAAAATTTACGCAGCTTGTAGAGTCTGCAGGGGTTGCTGTGTTGCTGGAACTGGTCGCCAGCATCAGTGTTGTGTTGATCTTGGGTTCGCCAATGGTCATCATCTCTTCAATGATGTCCATAATCTAATCTGAAGAAGCTGGTCTGGTCCGCAGCGGCTTACTGAGTCTGGTCTGCTGTCAATATAGGCTTACTTCTATATTATGATCCACAATCCCACTTCTGACACCAAAAATCTGTGGCAACGTGGGCTTAGGGCAAAGGCAAGAGCTCGATCAAAACCAAGGATTTTCAACTTCAATCTTATATATGTCGGATGCTCAATCTCATCTTCGTGCCTGCCACTTTGCACAGATTAATCATGCAGACTAAATCTGCTGGGTGTTGTGGATCAATAGAAGTAGCAGAGACAGCAAGCAACCAGCGCTCAGATCAGCCAGGCAAACAATCTTGAGACCAGACCAGAATCAATGCTTCTCTTCTCTTTTATGTCAGCAAGGATGGTCAGCAAGCATCTGTCAGCGAGACCCGTCAGCAAGAACAACGCAAGAACAACTGCGCAAGAACAACAACCAACCCGAACACACAAACACACTCTCCTTTTATACATGCTCGTCGTCAATTGATCGGACGACCAACACTACCACATCACCCTAACAACATAACATCGAAACAAATCTAACGACCAACTCTACGACATCATCCTACCAACATGACATCGAAGCAAAATAATACTATAACAAACTATCGATAATCGCAATAATAATCTAATTCTAACCAACAACTATTAAATGAAACTTAATCAAGTTTCCGATGATTTGCTTGCCTTCGTTCCTAAAACGAAATGTAAACAAGCAAAATCATCGTAGCAACTAACCTTAGCAACTGTGTCAAAATTTATATTCCCAAATAATTGATTTCTCTTCTTCGTTGATATTTTCGTTATTGATGTATGATTTATGTTTGAACTAAAAACAGCTTAAATGTTTGCTTGTTTCGATATAACTTATATTTACCTATCTTCCATGGAAACATATACTATTTTGGATCTACAATCTGATCTTTATGATAAAGAGCGTTTGACGTCATTCGTTTGTTAAGAGTGATTTCTCTTGTAATAATGGCTGAAAAAATCGTAAATAACTTTTCTTCACTTCTCCACACATGCATGGGATAACAGGAAGTCACACGCCCCAGCGCACGCTCGCACACACACACACACACACACACACACACACACACACACACACACACACACACACACACACACACACACACACACACACACGCACGCACGCATACACACACACACACACACACACACACACACACACACACACACACACACCACACACACACACACACACACACACACGCACGCACGCACGCACGCATACACACACACACACACACACACACACACACACACACACACACACACACACACACACACACACACACACAGTGAAGGGGAAGTAAGCGAGCGGGGGACATGAAAAATGGGAAGAAGAAGCCAAGCACAATAGATAATCATTTTTGATGAAAAATGGGAAGAAGAAGCCAAGCACAATAGATAATCATTTTTGATGAAAAATGGAAGAAGAAGCCAAGCACAATAGATAATCATTTTTGATGAAAAATGGGAAGAAGAAGCCAAGCACAATAGATAATCATTTTTGATGAAAAATGGGAAGAAGAAGCCAAGCACAATAGATAATCATTTTTGATGAAAAATGGGAAGAAGAAGCCAAGCACAATAGATAATCATTTTGATGAAAAATGGGCTGAAGTGACAAGGCACAACACGTAATCATTTTTCATAAGGCAGGAAAATACGTAGAATGTACTTAACATAGTGACATGCAATTTTAATTAAAATGGAAAAAAAAAAGGGGGGGGGGAGGTAGAAGGGGGAGAGAGAACATCAGAAATGGAAAGAAGTATTAATTTTTGACACGGTGTGAACATACGCAGAAGGTACGATAAAAAAAAAAAATAGTGGCGTGCATAAATAATAATGAAATAAAAAAAACAAATTAACCGAAGGGAGAGAGAGAGAGAGAGAGAGAGAGAGAGAGAGAGAGAGAGAGAGAGAGAGAGAGAGAGAGAGAGAGAGAGAGAGAGAGAGAGACAGACAGACAGACAGACAGACACAGACACAGACACACACACACACAGAGAGAGAGAGAGAGAGAGAGAGAGAGAGAGAGAGAGAGAGAGAGAGAGAGAGAGAGAGAGAGAGAGAATCATTAAAGAAGTAAAACTGGAACCACTAAAGGAGAAAATCCATAGTATGTGCAATATAACCCATGAAAACACTGACTAAAAATAATGAAACAAAAACATATCAAATCATCAAGCAGAAGCCTGTGTGAAATTGTTCGTTCGTAGATAGTCATTTTTTTTTCTTTCGTGATAAGTTATAATTAGGATTGCGCATGTCCAGCGAGGAGGCTGCCTGGCTTTTGGAGCTCCCGTTTTTAATTCATTTTTACATCTTTTACGTCTTTACATTTTTACATCTTTTACTCATACGAGTAACTGTGAATTTTAATGATCAGCACTATTGGTAGTTTAATGCTAAATTTTATTTTATCTTAACGAAATTGTGTTTTAAACCCTCTTAAAGGTGAGTCTTTCTTATTTGGCTTTTCAAGATGGCTACCGGCGTGTTGTTCCTCGGCTTCGTTAAAAGTTTTCTATTTTTCCTTGTTCTTTCCACATGTGACAGGAACAACAATATTCCTAGCACTCAGTTTAATTTTGAAATTTTAGATGTTGATGTAGACGCCTTTAGTTCCATTTTTGCAGGTTTTAAAACTTTGTGCAACCTGAACCATGTTAGTCTCCTGTGTGCACCTGTGCCGAGTACTGTTCTCACGTCTATTACTAGGCCCAGATTTGAACCCCTGATCTCAATTAATATTAGAAATAGTACAGTGATAAGGAATTGTTTGATTAAAAGAGTTAGACATAGAGGAGTTAAATTATGGCTTTTAAGCCTTATCCTATCAGGAGACATGGGGGCCGATAGCTCAGTTGGTAGAGCGCCGGACTCGTGATCCTGGGGTTGCGGGTTCGAATTTCGGTATAGGGGGATTTTTCCCTCGGAGTTAACATTGGTTCTGACTCCATCCCCCCTATAGTCGTTCGGATGGACTATAAACCGAGGTCTAGTCTGTGTCACATGCACTAAAGACCATACACGGACTCTAAAGATCCCGATGCTCATGTCCTAAGACGGGTGAGTACCGGCTACACGAAAATACACAATGCATACACAATGATGTTAATAATGGTCAACCTGATGACCGCTGAACATTACTGGAAGAAGAAGAAGAAGAAGACATTGAACTCAATCCTGGTCCGTCCACCAAAGTAAAATATCCGTGCGGAGTTTGCAATATGAGAGTCACATGGAAACATAAAGCAGTTGCCTGTGACGTCTGCAATTCATGGTATCACACTAAATGTATGTTAATGAATTCAGCAGTTTATGAAGCATTATGCAATAGTGATATATCATGGACTTGTTTTACCTGCGGGCTTCCAAACTTTAGTTCAAGACTTTTTGAGGATTCTATTGAAAACTGCAGCTCAGAAAGCAACCGCTTTGACCCTATCTCACCAGACCGATCCCCAAAAGAAAACTTGAAATTTTGTCCTAAGTTTGCATCCACCCCTGATTCTAAAACTGATAAAATCCCAAATCATAAAGTGCAACTGAACCCTAAATCATTAAGAGAAAAAGATAAACTTAAATGCATAGTCGTAAATTTTCAATCTCTTATTAAGAAAAAGGAAGAACTCAGTAATTTAGTCACTGAAAAAAACATTGATGTTGTAATTGGAACAGAAACTTGGCTAGAAACTGGAACATCCAGTAGTGAACTTTTAATGGAGGATTTTGATATTTATAGAAAGGACAGACTTGGAAAAAGAGGTGGGGGAGTCTTGATTGCCATTAGGAAGAATTTAGCCAGTGAGTTTTTATATCAAGGCAAAAATAGTGAAAGTTTATTTTGTAGGATTAATTTCAAGAATAAGAGACCTGTCATTGTTGGATCAGTTTACAGACCTCCAGACTCAGATGAAAATGTATGTTTGTCTATTTGCAGAGACATTTCTAACATTGTTTTGGCCAATAGGAAGGCAATATTATGGATTGGTGGAGACTTTAATTACCAGATATTGATTGGGGTGAAGATGCCATACTTGGTAATCAATACAGTAAAAATATTAATACTCAGTTTTTTGATGCCACCAAAGACCTTGGATTAGTACAGTCAGTTGAATCACCAACTCGTGGTAAGGCATTCCTGGATTTATTTTTTACCAATTGTCCAGGCGCTTTAGGCAATCAGGAATTAATTGCAGGCCTGGGTGATCATGACATAGTTCTTTTAGAGAGTAACTTTCAACCCTTTCGAAGAAAACCCCCTAAACGTACCATCAGACTCTGGAACCAAGCAGATTTACCAAAATTGCGCAGGGATACTCATAATTTCAGTCGCTTTTTTTGAGGTCCCATAGTGTTAAAGATAATGTCAGTGATCTTTGGAAGTGTATAAAAACTAATTTGGAATTTATTATGGATGACAACATACCTACTAAAATAACTTCAAGCAAGAACCACCAGCCATGGATTACTACTAAAACTAAACGTTTGTTGAGAAGGAAACATCGTTTCTTTAAGAAATTGAAACTACATCCTAATTCAGAAAGATTACTGGTTAGGTATAAACATATTAAGATAAGGTGTCAGAGAGAATGTAGACTTGCTCACTCCAATTATGTTAATTCGATGATTTCGGAAGGTGATCATCAAAACAAGAAATTATGGTCTTACATAAGGAGTAAGAGACAGGACAACATTGGGATTCCAGACCTGAGAAATAACCAGAATAACCTAATACAGGACCCTGAAGGGAAAGCAAACTTACTAAACAAGCAGTTTTGTTCAGTTTTCTCAAATCCCAAACCTTTAATTAACGTTAGACTAAAGGATGATGATAAACTCCCTGAAATGCAAAACATCAAAGTAAACAAAGCAGGAGTATTTAAGTTACTGACCAATATCAATGAAAACAAAGCTACTGGTCCCGATGCGTTCCTGGCAAGCTCTTAAAATTATGTGCCAATGAATTGAGTGAGGTATACCAATTACTTTACCAAGCTTCACTGGACCAGGGAGTAATACCCGATGAGTGGCGAGATGCGAGCATTGTTCCCTTATTTAAAAAGGGTGACAAAACAAAAGCAGAGAATTATAGACCTGTATCTCTTACATCCATATCAGCTAAATTACTTGAACACATAATATATAGTAGCATAATGGACCATTTTGACAAATATGATTTCTTAAATAACGCCCAGCATGGTTTTAGACAGCGAAGGAGTTGTGAGACTCAACTTATAACAACTCTCAATGATTTTAGTAACTGTCTTAACAACAGACAGCAAATGGATGCAATTTTATTAGATTTTTCTAAAGCCTTTGATAAGGTTGACCATGAGGGCCTGCTGCTTAAATTAGAACACATTGGCATTGGCGGTTCTTTGCTAAAATGGGCTAGATCATTCCTCGTTGGGAGAACGCAGAAAGTTGTTGTGGAAGGGTCGTCATCCCATTGTAAACCAGTCTTGTCAGGTGTACCACAGGGAACTGTTCTGGGGCCCTTGTTTTTCTTAATTTATATAAATGACATAAGTAGAAATCTCTCTCCTGGAACTACTATAAGGCTTTTTGCAGATGACAGTTTAGTATATAGAACAATCAGAAGCAAGAATGATACACGCATTCTACAAGAAGATCTAAACGCTTTACAAGAGTGGGAAAGAACTTGGAAAATGGAATTTCATCCTCAAAAGTGCCAAGTGTTGCGTATATGTAACAAACGCTCACTAATTAGATCAGATTATTCTATCCATAATACTATTCTTAAAGAAACTAATGCTGCAAAATATTTAGGCGTGATTATAGATAGTCGTCTCAAATGGAAAGAACATTACAATTTAGTATGTAAGAAAGCAAATAACATCTTAGCTTTCTTACACAGGAATATCAATGACTGCCCCCAAAAGGTTAAAGACGACTGCTACAAAACACTGGTTAGACCAGTACTGGAATATGGTTGCTCAGTTTGGGATCCTTACCATCTAAAGGACATTGATAACCTTGAAAAGATTCAGAAGAGAGCAGCACGGTTCGTAACAGGGAACCACATCAGAGAAAAGGGGAATACTAGGAAGAACATGAGAAATTAGAATGGAAACCCTTAGAAGAGAGAAGAGCTTTTATTAAACTTAATACCTTTTTCAAAGGCAGAGCTAAAGTAATTGATATTCCAATGGAACAACTAGTATTGAATAAAAGTAGCACCAGGAGTGGCGGTCAGTGTTATACCATACCTGCATCAAATATTGACAGCCACTTACATTCTTTTATCCCAGTTCTGTACGGCTGTGGAACTCACTGCCGGGTGCCATCAAGATTGCCACAAATGCAATCTCTTTTAAAAAAACAAATTGATACAACAGTTTTGAGATCTGCATATTGATGTTTTTCTATTTTTTACTTCCCCAGATATTTTACTGTTAACTGGGCCTGAATTTGGCCATTGCTTTAACTTCTTGAATATCGAGTGCGACCCCTTGTTGCCAAATTTGCTCCAGGGGCCAACAGTCTGAGTCGCACTATTTTATGTTATTTTTTTTTTACTTTTTAACATGCGCGCTGGTGACCTACTCGTTTTTGAGTGAACCAGTATTTTAGGAAGAAGAAGAAGAAGATAATGATGGGGTCTTCAGGACCGCCAGACGTCTGTTTTCGTGCTGAGTGGTGACAGTCCTGAGCCGCGTGAGGCCGACTAGGGAAACATATAGGACAGAAGTCACCAAGCCGCTGCACGTACATTGGTGTCCACTCTGCGCCCATGAGGGTCATTCCCATTCTCCCCACTAACCAAAAGGAGAGCCCTGCTGGTCAGGTCACTAGTGAAGTCGCAAAATGACAGCGCCTCATCTTTGGACTGTCCCACAGCTTCGAGAGCCATCCCCCGGCGACAGATGCTAGTCCCGTCGTCACTGTTGCCAGTTGTTTGTTCGTAGACAGTCGATATTGTTCTCTCATGGACAGTTCTGATGATAGTGTCCTCCTTGAGGCCCTCCCTAAAAGGCTGTCGTCAGGGCTACCAGGCAGCCATCTTCATGCTGAGTGGTGGCGGTCCTGTGCCACATGAGGCTGACATGGGAAACGTGTGGGACAGAAGTCGCGCAGCTGTCGCGTTTAGATCAGTGTCCACTCTGCGCCCATGGACATTCCCACCCTCCCCGTCACCCAAAAGGAGGGCTCTGTTGGACGTGGAGGCCACTGGTGAAGTCGCAGAATGGCTGTGCCTCATTGTGGAACTGTTTCACAGCCGTGAGAGCCGTCCCCTGGCGACACAGGCCAGTAGTGTCATCACTGCTGATGCCAGAAAGGTAGCCTGCATCTCCCCATGCCTGTCTGCAACCAAGGCGCCCTCTGCTGGTAATGCCACCTCCCAGCAGAATGGTCAAACGACAACGATGACCACAACAACAATGACGACGCACTGTCAATATTTCCCTTCTCGTATGAATAAGTGGGGAAGACCGACAGTGCCTGCTAATAGGTCTGAAGTTCCTCACTTTCTGAGTTTATGCCGTTGTTGCTGTAGTTGACGTTGTTTTTCCTGGCATCCTGATAACCAGCTGCTCGGACCAAAAAACAACAACAACAACAACAAAAGCACCACCACCTCCACCAACAACAAAAAAGCGGGAGAATCCCCAATTCATCGATGGTGGCTGCTGTTTGGTCCTTAGAATGGAAAAAGAATCCTGTCTCTATTCCTCTACCTCCATTCCCGCCTTGACTAAGCCAGTCTCGCAGCATCAGAGGCAAGGATGAGTGTGATCCAGTTCACTTCTTACTCACCTTCTTCCATCGCTTTCCTCTCTCTCCCTTTCACTTCCCTCTACCCGTATGTGTTTGTAATAGCTGTTGCACCTAACACAACTTTCTTTTGTTGTCAAATAATACCTGTTTTCCTGTATTTAGTCAGTTCTCACTTCCCCATTTCTCTTGAATCCATTGTAATTATCATGCTGACTGCTAGCAGGTAACACTGTTTTGCACATGTTTGTGCCTGTTTGCAATGTGTGAAAACATATCTGTCAACATTTTACTTCTCTGTTTTGTGTTTTGTATTGAATCAACGTTACCTTACCACGTGTTTTGTGTCTTCATTTGTATTTGTCTTCTTTGACTCTGCAATCATATCATGGAGTTGGACATGCATGGAGAGAAAAGTTGAAACCAAGATCACCACAACAGCCACACATGCAGAAGAACTCAGGAATATTAGACTTTTTACAACGATCATTGTGGATGAAGTTGACGATATAGACTTCCACTGAAAGAGATTTAGACCTGCTTAGGGTAGTACTTGATCTTCATTTACTTTTATAATACAGCCAGCATCATACATACGTATACATACTTTTATTTTGTTTTTGTTCTTTAGTGAATGCTGCAAACATGCTACACAGGGATTTAAGTTAATCGAATCATCCAAAATACTAGCACTGGGACCATCACTTAGATTTAGCGTGATCTTGACTTCGTAAGCAAGTGTGTAATGCACAGGCTACAACTCCACAAATTCCAATTACAAAGTAGGGAATGAAGCTAGATGACACGGGTGGCCCAGGTATGACGCTCAACGTAGATTCATCACATGTATGCATTACAGTGTGCAGGGTCATTGCTGGAGTCCGCGGCTTACCCGCATATACATGCACAAATTGTGAGTGCATGTAGCAACATGCTTGCAGTACCTTCCATCAGAGAGAGACAAGATCTGAATAACAGAGCTATCATCACTATGTGTTCCCTGCCTGTAATTCTGACTGCCTTTGTGCCCAGTCCCTAGAAATTCTGCTTACCTGCTCTTCCCACATCATTAGAGATGTGGCTCGACAGCAGTCCATGGGTGGTCTCATTTGAAGCATTTTGTTATAACAAGCCAACACTGAAATTCCCTTTTGAACTGCTTGGATTTGGGATGGACATTGGTGTATGAGGAGAACTAGGGTAAAAAAACGTGGGAGTAATGCCAGTTCAAGATATCTATAGATAGAACACAAGAAAGAAAAAAGAGAGAGAGAGAGACGTCTTCTTGATCAGTGCTCAAATTTTCCTTCCAAACTGTGTAAGAAAGTATCTTATGAGATGATATAATATTACTCATCACTAGATCTGTAGTTCATGACAGAATCAGACATGCATCCTGTAATCCTTATGATATTTACTTTAGAAGTCACCATCACCTGATTGGGTTTTTGTTCATCTTTTTGTAAGGGGGGGGGGGGGGGGGGGGGGGGGGAGCTGTCTTATCTTCTGTGCCACTTCTGTGGCATTGCGCTCACTCTACTCATTCCAGTCCCTCATCCACAGTCACAGGTCGACTCCTCATGCCATAGCCCCAGCACTGACAATCCACAGTTAGTTTCATCAAGAAGGCATCACCGCATGCGGACCAGTCCATATACGCCACACCACATCCGCCAAGCCCCGAGACCACACTGCGCATGATTTAAAGGTGATGGAAAAATGAATCAATGACTAAGATGAGAGAATTTAAGAAGAGGGTCTCGTGGCTACAACTTAGCAGGTGTCCGTCCCATGCGTTAGCCCAACGTGCTGATCAGACCTTAGGTACCTGCCTAACATTGGTTGTGCCCTTATTATCATTGTATATGTGTGTGGCGAGTGTACATATGTGTGTGTGTGTGTGGTTGTGTGGGCTTGGGCCAGTTTGCGTGCGCGAGCGCATGTGTGTGCATGATGTGCGTGTATGCATATGCATGTGTGTGTGCGCATGCACGTTTGTGTGTGTGTGCTTTTGTATGTGTGTGTGCGCACGTGTGTGCATGTGCAGAAGTGCATGCGCATGTGCCTGTGGGATTTCTGGGCTTGTGTTAGCATACACACATATCTGCATAAATACGTGTACATATATGGGCGTATGTGTCTTTTTATGTGGGTGTATACGCATGTTAGCGTATGTGTGTGCACGTTTGTGAGTGCGCGTGTATATGCGCACGCATGTGTATGTGCGCATGCACGCATATGCGTGTGTGTGCACGTGCACGTAGGAGCGAGCGCATACACGTGCGCGTATTTATGTGTGTGCACGCATGTGTACGTGTGTATATATAGCCTATATGTGTGTGTGTGCGTGTTTGAGTATTTATGCTTGTGTGTGACTGCGTGTGCCTTGTGGAAAATGAATGTTCAGAGGATGACTTAGGAACTAGAACAATAACAACCACAACATCAACAACAACACACAAGTGCGCACACACACACACACACACATATAACAAGAAAAACACACACACACACACACACACACCACGCATACTTGCACACACACACACACACTCACTCACACATTTGCACACTCACACACCAAGGTTCGCACACGCACATTTGTGGAATCTCCAGTTTATATGCCTGCATCACCCCACTAATGAACACACGCCAGCGCACACACACGTCTGCTATATACACTGGAGTCCCTGAGAGATTTAAAGTCTACATAGCTTATCATTGTGAAACTACTTTTGTTGCCAATCGGCAGATACTTTGCACAAAATTCATATGAGACCAAGATATGTTGGTCATGAATCAGGTTAGAGAAATAGTCGTAATACAGAGTAAATGAAAAAAAAAGTGAGGTAGGTAGGTAAGTCATTTTCACTCGGGTCACGTCAGGAAGGGACTAGTAATAGGGAAGGTTGCAATAGAGAGGTTCAGTGTAATTTTGAAGCATTGATCTTTTCATTATTCATACATGACTGGCAAAGAATGCTGTGCAAAGATCTTCAAATCAATGTGATATGTCAAGGTTGAGGGTCACAACATAAGATAAAATTTATGGGTATGATTGAGCTTGGAATTTGCTTAGTTTTCATTGATATCTGTACGTGCCAGAACATACTTGCAAAGATCAGACCTTTATCAGTTACGGAATTCACAATACTCAGTACTGCTGTTCAAAACCTTCTAAGAGGAAGCAATCTTTGCAATGCCATATGTCTGACTGATGATGATGATGATGATGATGATGATGCGCGTGTGTATGTGTGTGTGTGTGTATGTGTGTGTGTGTGCGCGCGCGCACGCTCGTGTGTGCGTGCATGCATGTGTATGTATGTGTGCATGCACATGGACACAGACCTGTGCTCAAACAGAAATGGGTTGGGGTCCATGACTGAACTTGAATTTTGTATAGGTTATTTTTTTTCTGTCCCAATCACAGTGCCACCTCAGTGGCAGTACACCCACACCGCTCATTCCGGCACCCCGTCCACAGCCACAGCCCAGTCAGTCCCGCCGCAGCTCCAACACGGGCAATCCACAGGGAGCGGTCGATGTCAAGTCGTCAAAAGGTAACCCACTGGAGGAGACACTGCACTGCTGCTGAGTCACTTCGGTGGTGTTCAGGGATGCCTGTTCTGATCCAACATACGCAGGACACCACCTACTAAGTTCCCTACTGACGACAATAATTGCTTAGTAACGGAGCCGGCGTGAGTGATTAATTACTTACACCAAGGAGAATAGATTCTTTCTTGTGTCTGTTGGATTTGTTTGTTTATCAGTCTATCAGCATGATTATGCGAAAACAGCAGAACTTCATTTTGACATAACTTGATAGAAAGATAGCCCAAGCATTAATGCTTCAACCTTCACCATAGCTTTTGGACCCAACAGACCCATTTCCACTTTAAAAATTCACACGTGGGTGCATGCACATGCGGCGCACACACTAACTCACACACACACGCACGCACACACATGCACACACACACACAAACGCACACACACACACGCGAACTAAAATTTTCATCTGAAAGACTTGAAATTCTAGATATGCCTCAACTGCTACATGACAGTTATGTATACACAATTTTGTTGTTGTTTATTAGAAAATTAATAACAGCCAATTCTTTGAGCATTCCATATTACGTTTTATACAGTATGTGTGTGAGAGAGAGAGAGAGAAAATGATTGGTGATAATGAGTTGTGTGTGCATTGGTTGCAGGGACGTTTATCAACACCACCCTGTTTTATAGTTACGGAACCTGAAAGACGAAGAGAGTATCTGTGAGATTGCTCAGGAGCCGCAAGCCGCAAGTGACATCTGGTGATGGCAAGGAAAAAGATTTGAAGAGATATCAGAAGATTTAAAACTAAAGAGGCATCTGTCTCCACATAGTTTTCCCATCACCTGAAGCTGTGTAGCATGCAGAAAACAATATCAGGCCCGTGTCTGGATTCAACCACGAAAAGGAACAGGCGGCCTTGTGGACGAGGAGGAGAAGGTCAAGCAGCAATGCAGGAAGACAGGCAGGCAGCAATTCAGGAATGAGAAAGAAGGGAGATGTCAATACAGTGTGATGGTGTGGAGGGGTAAGGGGTGTGCAGGTGAAGACAGGCAGATAGCAATGCGTAGAAGCCAAGGGATAGCAGCCAGTCAAGAAGACACGGAGGACGAGGTGTAGTTTCTCCCTTTATTTTCTTCTTCCACGCCAGTCGCTCACATCAGGGACCGTACAGCTGTACGGTCCCTGCTCACGTCAGGAACACTCTGCCCCATTCTCACACCACGCTCTACTTTTATAACAACGTACCGGACCGCAAAGCCAGTAACACGGTGCCAGAGGCGAAACGGGCCTCGCGAGGCCGGAACCAACGGAAATTTGTGTTTTCTATGGCAGCTTCAGTGTTGTCTGGCTCGCTGTCCGTTCAAACTATTAACACATATTTACTATCGATGAAACCTCAGAACACAAGGAATAAAATGCAGTAAGTCACATTTGACAATTTTGTTCCTGTACTAAATCATTGCTGATTAATGTCCCAGAGTGAAGCCACTTTTAACGCGTTTGCATCATATTTTCCTCTATTTCAATAAAAGATACTGAAGAGCGTGAAATAATTTTACAATAAATGAACAGCTGGCATTTCGCTCTTTTCATACATATAAGCTTCATTTTCCGAGACAGTGTCTAAGTGGAGAATTCTGTTATTAAAAACTACTAGAAAACACAGCTGACTTTTCAGTTCGCCGGGCCGTCGGCGCCTACTTTTGACACAATTTTCAACTGAAAAATACTCTGTTGAAACGGTCTGTTAAATAATAAATTCTACACATTTTCAGTTGTATTTATAACAGAAATGGAGTCATAAGCAAGATTTCGATCGGGAAGTCCGAATTTCGTAGAATGATAATTTAGATCAAAACTCCGACAATGAACGAAGAAGGCGACTTGGCTCAAGGGAACCGGCGTCGTCAGTCATTTCGTATAGTCGAAAGCCTGTGCGGAAAAGATCCTAAGCATGCGATATACGAAATGAGAGCTCATGGACATTACTTTTAACTTGCATCTTCAGATTCTTCGGTTTTCCTCTTACTTTTTGTAAAATCAAGAAAATTTTTCAATGTTCATTCGACAGACAATTGAAAATGGCGCCAATATTGCTTGTGCAAAATACCAGTTTAGAGAAAATATGGGCTTCTCAGCCCAGTACGGTTGTAATGAATCAAATACATTAATTTTTGTGACTTTAGTGACGCACATACAACTATGTAGGTTCTGAGGTATTCATGATTTAAAGAATTTACACAATAAAAAAAAAGAGATTCGACCAAGGGAGGTAAGGGGAAGATAACTCTTGAACAAAACATTTTCATCCACGAAGGTAACCGAATGAAATATATACACTGTTAGCACCCGGCTACAGCCCCCCCTACTCTGTTACAACCAGCGTCCTCGCTGACATAAAATGACAGAGTCATCAAGTACAACACACAAATCAATGGGGAAAACTGGAGCTTTAGACCTCAAGTCTGGAGAGGCCATTTCTTCCTAAACAAACCCTTTTATCAGTGTATCAAAACAAAGCATCAAAACATCTTCTCTCCTCATTCTTTGTATTCATATCATTCCAACTAACGAGGGCTTGCTTTTTTACAAGGCTTCTGAAAGTCGGCAGATTCGCATTGACTAGAATGGGCATATGATTTAAACAAAATTCCAAAATGTCAAATACAAAATGACTAGAAAGGATTTGTTTTCTGGACAAAACCCAATTTGGGTACCATAGAATGACTTTAATGGAGTTGTTATTTAAAACAAAACTCCAAAAGATCAGGTACCAAAATGACTAGGAAGGATTTTTTTTTTTTTTTTTTAAATCCAAAACATTGGGTAGGCACCGAGTGACAACAATGGACTTGTTATTTGAACAAAATTCCAAAATGTCAAGTACCAAAATGACTTAGAGAGGATTTGTTATCTAAAACAACATTCCAAGAAAGTCGGGTACAAAATATACTTTGAATGGATTTGTTAAATTCCAGGGCATTGGGTACCAAACGACAACAATGGGCTTGTTATTTGAACAAGATTCCACAAAGTCCGGTACAAAATGGCTAGAAAGGAATCATCAAACTCCTTCGAGTCAAGTCCCCAGGAAAACATGGACTAGGTTAGGTTTTTGTCGTTTTGGACAAAGTTTCCCCAAGTCACACAACGTAGTTTCTCTTGGTCATTACTGTCAACTTTGAAAAACAGAGGCTACATCATTTTACGTCTTTGGAGAACAATCGATATGTACTGTTTATACAAAAAAAAAAAAAAAAGACATTAAAATGTCACGAGGTATTAGAAAAAAAGTAGTCCACAACACCTCTTTTCAGGAGGTATTTAACCAGAAATCAGTCCTGGAGTATGAAAACTGTCCCTGAGAACATCTGACCAAGTCAGTTAACTATGCAAGCGTTCAGCCGTCTACTAGGGTATACCTTTTTGTTGGTTTCCCTACCAGACGCGTAGACTGCCGTGGGGCTGGCGTAGGTGGGCCAGTAGAACATACCGGAGACGGAACAGGAGGGGGCACAGGGTGGCCAGTTTGTCACCGGCATCGGTTGGGGAGCCGCCTGCCTGGACACTGGAATACCGTGGAGGACTGGCTCACCCTCGCTGTCCGATTCAGAGTCAGAGGTGGGTGGAGATGGAGTTACCTCTGACGTCGTCGTCCTGCAAGTCCAAGGGGGCACTCGCAGGCAGCAGGTCCTTCCGATGGATGGCTCGTTCTGGACCGCCAGCCAGGGGCTGGACCGAGTAGACAGGTAGGCCGTCATAGGGTCGTGATGCCACCTGGTAGAGGTCAGGTTTCCACAGGTCCTGGATCTTGTTTCGGCCAATGATGCGATTGCGTATGTAGACGTAGTCGCCTACACTCAGGGCATGGTCTGCAGCCTTTCTGTCAGTGAAGCCGTCCCTCTCGCTGCAGCCTCCTTCAACTGGTTGTAACGCCTTCAGGTGGGCCTCCTGGAGGCGGAGACGGTGCTGGTGGACGCAGTCAACAGCACCAGCAGCAGCTGTGGTAGGGCACCCCAGAAGGTCGTCGACAGGGAGCCTTGGTCGCTGGCCAAAGAGCGGGAAGTGTGGGGCGGAACCTGAAGGCTGTGCTGCTAGGGGTGGCTGGCCTCCTTGCCCATCCATACCTGCAGCCTGGTTGCCTTCGTTGTCCCGTGTCTTCTGGTTCCTCCGTACCATTCTGCTGCATTCTTGGGCTGTGTCTCCTTGGTCTCTTCTGTCTTCGATCCTGCTCGCAGCGCCAATTGTGATGGTGTGGAGGGGTAAGGGGTGTGCAGGTGAAGACAGGCAGATAGCAATGCGTAGAAGCCAAGGGACAGCAGCCAGTCAAGAAGACACGGAGGACGAGGTGTAGTTTCTCCCTTTATTTTCTTCTTCCACGTCAGTCGCTCACATCAGGGACCGTACAGCTGTACAGTCCCTGCTCACGTCAGGGAACACTCTGCCCCATTCTCACACCACGCTCTACTTTATAACAACGTACCGGACCGCAAAGCCAGTAACACGGTGCCAGAGGCGAAACGGGCCTCGCGAGGCCGGAACCAACGGAAATTTGTGTTTTCTATGGCAGCTTCAGTGTTGTCTGGCTCGCTGTCCGTTCAAACTATTAACACATATTACTGTCGATGAAAACCTCAGAACACAAGGAATAAAATGCAGTAAGTCACATTTGACAATTTTGTTCCTGTACTAAATCATTGCTGATTAATGTCCCAGAGTGAAGCCCTTTAAACGCGTTTGCATCATATTTTCCTCTATTTCAATAAAAGATACTGAAGAGCGTGAAATAATTTTACAATAAATGAACAGCTGGCATTTCGCTCTTTTCATACATATAAGCTTCATTTTCCGAGACAGTGTCTAAGTGGAGAATTCTGTTATTAAAAACTACTAGAAAACACAGCTGACTTTCAGTTCGCCGGGCCGTCGGCGCCTACTTTTGACACAATTTTCAACTGAAAAATACTCTGTTGAAACGTCTGTTAAATAATAATTCTACACATTTTCAGTTGTTATTTATAACAGAAATGGAGTCATAAGCAAGATTTCGATCGGGAAGTCCGAATTTCGTAGAATGATAATTTGGATCAAAACTCCGACAATGAACGAAGAAGGCGACTTGGCTCAAGGAACCGGCGTTGTCAGTCATTTCGTATAGTCGAAAGCCTGTGCGGAAAAGATCCTAAGCATGCGATATACGAAATGAGAGCTCAGGACATTACTTTTAACTTGCAATCTTCAGATTCTTCGGTTTTCCTCTTACATTTTTGTAAAATCAAGAATTATTCAATGTTCATTCGACAGACAATTGAAAATGGCGCCAATATTGCTCGTGCAAAATACCAGTTTAGAGAAAATATGGGCTTCTCAGCCCAGTACGGTTGTAATGAATCAAATACATTAATTTTTGTGACTTAGTGACGCACATACAACTAGTAGGTTCTGAGGTATTCATGATTTAAAGAATTTACACAATAAAAAAAAGAGATTCGACCAAGGGAGGTAAGGGGAAGATAACTCTTGAACAAAACATTTCATCCCACGAAGGTAACCAAATGAAATATATACACTGTTAGCACCCGGCTACAACAGGAAAGGGGAAGACGGGTATACTGGAAGAAAGAGGAAGCAGTGCAAGAGGAGATCAGGCAGAAAGAGAGTTCGAGCCATGAAGAAAGAAGCAGGCAGCTTAGCAGGAAGAGAGGCAGGCAGCAAAACTGGAAGAGAGGTAGCAATACAATTAGAGAGGAATGAGCAATCCAGAAAGAGAGGCAGGAGATGGGCTGCATGCACCAAATGAAGAGAAGAAGGCAATAATACAGGAAGAGAAGCAGGCTGCAATGCTGGAAGAAAAGCTGAAGGCAATACAAGAAGTGAGGCGGGCACTAATACAAGAATAATAGCAGCAATACATGAAGAGATGCAAGCTGGAATGCAGGAAGAGGGCAGGCAGCAATTCAGGAAGATGGGCAGAAATTCAGGAAGAGGGAAAAGAAACAAAGATTTGTTGGCAACACTAGAGAATGAAGAGGAGAAGATGCCATAAATCCACACAACAACAACAACAACAAGAAGATGGAATGCAGTGGAGCCTAATGCCTCAACTAAACAGTCACACACACACACACACACACACACACACACACACACACACACATGCAAGCTCTCTCACTCTCTCTCACACACAATCTCTCTCTCCCTCCCTCCTCTCCCTCTCACACACACACACACACACACCACACACACAAAAGACATATTCAAGCCACTGACAAGTTAAATCCCAAACTGTCAAATTGTGACCAGGTTTCAACTGATTTCAGACTTCTATTTGTCCAGGCATGGTTATGGACTAAGATAATGGCAGACCAAAAAGTGAATAAAAGTTGTAAGACCAGGAAAATAGAAAGGTAGGGCTGGTGCTTTAAAATACTGTTTTGGAATAGCCAGATCAACAATGTGCAGAAGAAAAAAAAATGGTGGTTCTTCTCATGCATCCGAGACTTGATTACAAATCCGCTCATTCAAGGGCAGCGCAAAGAAACAAATGAATATCCTTGCCTCTTTCAGGACATGTGCGACTAGGTGATAATGAAAAAAAAAAAAGCTTTGTCTTCAAAGGAAGACCTAGTAGGTGCTGTCCTGCTTATGTTGGATCAGAACAGGCACACCGGACACTACCAAAGTGACTCAATAGCAGTGCAGTCTCTCCTCTGCGGATCTCGTCAGTTGCCTCATATGACTTGATATAGACTTCTCCCCATGTGTTATTGGTGGAACAAGCTGGGATGCAGCTGTGAACAGGGAGCCGGAATGAGCTCCACTGAAATGGCACAAACGATGAGACAACAACAACAGCAACAACAAAGAAAGAAGAAGAGAAAAAGGCCTGAAGAAGCCTCTTGCAATGAAATGGCCACGAGTCATTTTAGGAGGATTTTCCTAACAGCTTCGCTGAGCCTGAAGAGACCTCCTATGATAAAATGGTCGATTATCATTTAATTCTAAGATAACGTGTTTTGGTGCAATTGCTTAGTGTGACTCTCTCTGTGTAGGACCCAAAAATTCATACGCTGAGCACCTTTAGATAGTTGACCATCCATTCTAGAAGCACCTGCTTTTGTTTAAAAGCCACAGAACTGTGTCTATTTTGGAGGACCTAAAGCTAAGCAGGGCGCTTTTAAATCATTTAGGTTTGATCTGAATAGCAAATTCTAGGAGCTACATAGAAATGAGGGCTGAGACACTTGTCAAGGGCATGAGGAATATGATGCACTACTGGGATGACACTTTGGAACTTACAAATCCGCTTCGATGTTCAGATTCTGCATGAATTACGCAGGCACGGACCAGAGAAAAATCTGACACCGAGACCAAACAAATGGACATCAGAAACTTAATGACAGTCAGAGAGAGCTGCAAGAAGACCACATAAGAAAGAGACCAAATTAAAGACTTTGCTCATACTACCACTAGGCAAACAAGAATGTTACTACTTTAGGAGTTCAAGTTCTGTCTTAGTTGAAAATAGACGCGATGTAGGCCTAGCTGAAAATTTGTAGGCTGGATCAGTTGGTGGCAGTAGCTCAATCGTCATCGCCAACAGCCAAGGAGAAATGGATATGTGGGTCTTTGATTAGCTGCATGTAGTGTAATGGACCAGTCAACATGCTGTGATGCCTCCTTCATGAAACTGAAAGTAGGTCCGGATCGCAATATCCGATTCTCAGTGGCTTTGATCTGGGTCAGTATGTTTTGCGGTCTTATATCCAACCGTGATGGGAACAAGATTAGGTACACGATGGAGGGGGGGGGGGGAAGACTGATAGGTCTGGGCCATATGGGAAACAGATCTGGGGGGACACAGACCTGGGAAGAATATAGGCCCGGGGACCTTAGACCCGGGGGATCTTAAAGCTGGAGAGAAGATGGGACTTGGGGAGTGTGTGTGTGTGTGTGTGTGGGGGGGGTGGGGGGGGGGGGGGGGGGGGGGTGGGGGGGGGGGGGGGGGGGGGGGATCATAACTCTGCCCGTGGAAATACAGACGGGAAAAACGAATCCTTAGACCAAATTAAACGCACCATACTATTTTATCAAAAATAAATAAAACAAATAAATGGTTCAGGAAAAACATGGAGCAGGGTGGAAAGGGGTGAGGGGGACATATAGGCCTGCTGGGAGACGAAATTTTGCGGGGCACATGAAGATTGCTCCTGGCTACATATCCGTGTTGGCTACACATCTGTGTGTCCACTGCACTACGGTCAGGCAATGTGGTAATTGTTAGAACACAAACAGAGCATGCACACCTTTTTGTGGACTTAAGACAAGTCTGTGTGTGTGTGTGTGTGTAGATTGAGAGGGCACAATGGTGGGCTGATCGCATAAAATGTCACACAGCAATTTGATAAGAGAAGCTTGACAGCGCTCGCGAGCTCAGACCCAGAAAAAAAATGGACTAAGTGAATACCACCAAGAGTTAATTCCCTTGTGCTACTTTAATGATTCCCATGAGATTATTGTTGTACAAAGTGTCGTCTTCATAATTTGAAAAAAAAAAAGTTACTTAACTTAGAAGAACAAATCAAAGTAATTAAAAAAAAAAAACAACCAACAAAAGGTAAATGTGTCATTTCAATCACCTACTTAGAAGAACAAATCAAAGTAATTTTTAAAAAAAAACTACAAAAGGTAAATGTGTCATTTCAATCACCTACTTAGAAGAACAAATCAAAGTAATTTAAAAAAAAAAACAACTACAAAAGGTAAATGTGTCATTTCAAATCGCCTAATCATTCACGATATGACACAAGAAAGACAGCCACACATGAGTGTGAAGAGAGTGGGATAAAGGGAGGTCGTTCAAAATTTGAAAAAGACCATACATGGACATTGTTAAAACAGTCTGAGAGTGTTTTTTTGGGTTCAGATGAAACATATCATATTGTTGTAACACCATAAGCTTGATTTGAAAGTTCCATGTTGTACATATACTGTGTGTCTAACAAACTTATGCCTTGACAGTTTGATATCCTGTGCGGACATCCCGTATCTTCTTCAGAGAGCATGTAAAATTGTATGGTCAAAGATTGGTGTATGGCTGTATCTGGTGGTGTAGTACTGATTTCACCTGTCAGCAAAACAGCAATGACTGGGGCTGCAGGATATTGCGCTGCAGTTTGCTTAATGGTGGTGTCTTTTGCCAGTGGACCTCTGCAATAATGAAATATGGGCTGGTGTATCCATTTGAAACGCTTCCATGGAAGCTCACACACACACACACACACACCACACACACACACACACACACACACACACACTCTCTCTCTGTCTTTTCATTTCATGGAATCATCAAAAACAAAACTTAATTCACCTACATGTATTCTACATTGCACACTGTCATACTCCTCACACGTTTTCTTCTGATCATGCATTGCATAGTTATAAATGAGCGCACCCCCCCCCCCCCCCCCCCCCCACCACAACTTCAGCCAGTGTTTGTTTAGCATACAAATATGTCTGCTCAACAGATTCACTATGTCTTGTGTAAAAAAAAACCAGTCTGGAATACACCACAGGACTAAAACTCTTCCCTGTCGGTACTTTCATTCCTGCATTGCCAGAAAATGGCAGTGTGGCTGGTCGATAATGATTTGGGGTTGAAAAGTTTCCAGGAAAACGAGTAGTTCTCACAGATCCAGGTGCAGTGCCACGCCCTCTGCCCCACCCCCTTCCTCTCCCTCTCTAGCCACGAGTCGCAGTAACTTGCTGTGAGCGTTTTTGAAGTTCCCAATACTGGCCTCGTCTCAATCCATTCTTTTTCCTCCTCCTCGCCATGAGACTCATCATCACGCTCAACAGTCTCAGACGACTGACTGTCATCAGCTGATGGAGTGACGTTGTGGCTGAATGGCTCGTTCGCACTCACTCCACTGTCAACACCAACTTGTGCAAGCAAAGTGGAAATATCTCCTCCATGCAGCACATCACTGTCACTGTCACGGACAAAATGAAACAAACCCAACTCGTGGAGTCGCCAGCCAATTTGTTCGGACATAAGCTTCAACTCAACATTCTAGGCGCCAGATAGACGGGCCCATGGGTCGGGTCCAGCCAATTAAGCTTAGCGGAGAGGCTTCACGGAGACGGTACGGTCCACCCAGACAGACTAAGCCGTTTGAACCGACGCCTCGATGTCTGCCCGGACGCATCTCAGTGCCTGGGCCGGACTCATCTAGCCAATTTTACACTGACCAGTGCCCACACGTTAAGCCACACGGCGCCAGTTAAGTAGGAAAGGGGGAAGGTAGTGCGTGGTGGGGGTGAAATCTAGCTAATCAATTAAATGACCAATTGACCACCACAGAGAGTAAGGCGTGTAGGCGTGACTGTCATGATTTGAATATCCAATGGAATTAGAGGGAGATAACTTCGGGTATCAGGCGGTAAAAATACTGACCAATGGTACTGGCCCTTGGACACGGAGTGAGGGCATAAAGTAATGCGTGAGTGAGAGAGAGGGGAGAATGAAGAAAACGAACAGACAGAGAGAGAGAGGAAGAAGTTCGGGGAGTAGGCTCTCGCCTACAGGAAGGCAGGGAGATGAGAACGAACAGGGAGAGAGAGATGAGGGGGTTCTGGGTGTAGTCTCTGCACGAGAGAAAAAGGCAGAGAGATGAAGAGAGGAGGAGGAAGACAGAACAGGGAGAGAGAGATGAGGAGGTTCTGGGTGTAAGTCTCTGCAAGAAAAAGGCAGAGAGATGAAGAGAGAACGAGGGGGAGAACGAACAGAGAGAGAGAGGTTCTGGGGTGTAGTCTCTGCAGGAGAAAGGCAGAGAGATGAGAGGAGTGAAGTTTGAGCATTAGCACCAGATATAGTCTGCAAAGGGAGGACTAAGAGAGATGTGGAAAGAGAGAGTTGCTAACTAATGAAGAGAAAAAGAAAGAAAAGAAAAGGAAAAGAAAAGCAACCATGTCCATTTAATAGAGCAGACTAGGAGAGAGAGAGAGAGTGCAATGCGTTAATGCAGGAAGAAAGAAAGGAGAACAGATCGATGTTGATAGTCACTGTTCCATCTAAACCGGGGGTTCGACCTCATACTTGGCCAGCGCCACTTTCATCGGCAGTCCAACCTGACCAACGCCAGCGGTCTGACCTGACCAGTGCCAGCAGTCCAGCCTGACCGATGCCAGCAGTCTAACTTGACCGTGCCAGCAGTTGTGTCATGTTTGTGAAAGTGACAGTGAAAAGAAAAAAAAAAGGAAAAGAAAAAGACAGTGATTCGTGAATAGTTAGGATCACCTGGCCAGGTAAAGTAGAAATCTATTTATACCCGGGTTAGTTAATGATGTTTTAGATAAATGATTTTGTGAAGTTCAGGAAGGAGAGAATGTTTTATTTCATTTGATTCCATATGCATTGATGTCTCGTTCAAATGATCATGTGTAGTAAAGTTATAGACTTCACTAGTGGTTTGATGTGACGAATGCATGATATATGAATGAGATTGTAAGCAAGCTGTGAGTGTGTTTGGGCTGTGCGCTAGTCCTTCCTCCATCGACATCACCCCAGGTTGACAATTTATTGGCGAGCCTGCCAGGATATTCTGGCCCATTTATTATAATTGTTCAACTTCTCAGAGAGGAAGCTGGGGGGATTCAAGTATTGTAATCCTAAGACAAGGGTTGTCTTACTGTATGTTCCCAAGATAGTTAAATAAATAGGCTTGGCATTGCTTCCAAGATAGTTAATACTAGGCTTGGCATTTCAGCCCCAGAGTAAATCATTTCGCACAGATTGCCTATAATTCGCTCTCATAGTTGGGTCAGGCGCTGGGCGTCTTATAAAAAACTAACTACGTTGTCCCAAGCTAATATTATCATTCATAGGATTGTGCTATTACGTCACTCGTGTCGGAAACCACCAGTTTGGCTGTCGTAGTAATAAAATCTTGTTCAGAAAAAAAAAAAGAGATATAATGGCGGAAGAAAAGAACACCCCTATTGAACAACAATTAGAGTTGAGTGGTACGAAGAAGGAGTTCGCTGAATTGAAAGAGCTGGTTATGAAGGAACAGATTTTGTCAGGTTGCGGCCCTGAGTTAACCATACATTTGAAAGAGAGACAGCCAGAGACAGCAGGGGAGTTGTTGAAGTTCGCAGAGGTGTATAGAGAGGCACGTTTGGGCACTAAGGTGCAGGAGAAACAGGTGCTAGGCACAGGTGAGAAGAGTGCAAGGAGACCAGGGAGTTTTCTGCAAAGTCTGCAAACCCAGTGGTGGGGCAGAAGGAAGGGCAAAGGGACATTAGGTGTTTCATTTGTCACAGGAAGGGACATGTGGCGAGGGATTGTCGCATGAGGTTCCAGAAGGCAGCAGCCTTGCAAGAAGTCGATAAGGGTCGCCAGGGGAAACGACCTGCAGTGGAACCAAAGGGGATTCAGTCTGAAGAGGGTGGAGTGCAGCCTATGGCTAGCACTGGACAGCAGTCAGTGTCAGGGATGGAGGGCACTAGGCTGAGTGGTTCGTTACCAGTGGAAGAAGGGTGGATTGGCCAGCATGAGGGTGAAAGTGTTACGAGCACTGGTTGTTCATGGGGTGTAGTTAGAACAACGCTGGTCGAGAAAGGGGATTTGACAGGGCAAATCCAGACCTGTACTCTAATCGATGGCACTGTGAGGGAGTTTCCAGTTGCTAAGATAGAAGTACGTACCCCTTACTTCTCAGGCGAGTTGTCTGCGTTGGTGATGGAGAAACCCCTTCATGATTTGATCATTGGAAATATTCCAGGTGCAAGGGATCCAGGGATCCTGAGTTGTTGACTGCCACAGGGCAGCAGTTCAAACACGGAGCAAGAAGGAGGAAAAGGTTGATAAACCGTTAGTCGTTCCAGCAAGGAAGTCAGGCATAGATTGTCGCCTGATGAGTTTAGGGCAGTGCAGGAACAAGACCCTTCGCTCGTGAAGTCTTGGGAGTTGGCAAGAGGTGGAGAGAAACAGGAGGTTAGAGGAGGTGAGACAGAATTTCTTGTGAAAGGCGGGCTGTTGTACCGAGTGTTCACCAAGGGGAAGACAGGTAAGGTGACCACTCAGTTAGAGGTACCAGCAGGTTATCGTGACACTGTCATGTCAGTGGGTCACGAGTCGCTCATGGCGGGTCATCTCGCACCAGCAAAACAGCTGACCGAATCTCTTTGATGACTTTCATTGGCCGGGAGCAATGGCAGACATCAAGCGTTTCTGCATGTCATGTGCGTGTGGGTCAAAGGTCAGCCACAAGAGGGGTGAAGAGGAAGGTGCCTCTTAAACATCCCCCTTTAATTGACACACCGTTCAGGAGAGTGCTGTTGATCTGATTGGCCCAATCTCGCCCTGTTCCAAAGGTGGGCACAGGTATGAGACATGTAAGGTCGCAAGGGAGAGTTTGCAGGAGGCTAGGGTCGTCCAGAAGAAGCAATATGACAGGAAGGTGAGGAAGCAATTCCTCAAGGCGGGAGATCAAGTCCTGGTACTGCTTCCCACGGGTCACAACAAGCTGCTGATGCATTGGAAAGGACCATTCACCATCACTGAAAAGGTCGGTCGGGATTACCGAATTGATGTGAATGGGAAACTAAAACTTTTCCATGCGAATTTTCTCCGCAGATATATTCAGCGTGAGACTCAGCCCATAGGTGCAGCAGCAATCATTGATGAGGTGAAAGAGACCCAGCAGAAGAAGGGGAGATTTTGTTGCCTAAGTTTCCAGAAGAGTCATACAGGGATGTGTCACTGTATGAAGGGCTAGACAGTGGAGTTCCTAGGTTTTGTTGTCGGAGGCGACACAAAGCAGCCAGAAAGAGGAAAGGTGGAGAAGATGATGAATTCAGAGAGACCAAAGACCAAAACAGAAGTCAGGAGTCTGCTAGGTTTTATTGGCTTCTATAGGAGTTTGTTACCAAATTTCGCAGCAATCACGAGTCCTCTCAGTGATTTGGTCAAGGCAGGGAAACCGGCAGTGGTCGAGTGGTCAGACGCTGCAGAGCAAGCACTGCAGACGGTGCTGGAAAGACTAGGTTCCCGTCCCATCTTGAAGCTACCAGATATGTCCAAACCATTTTTGTTGCGGACAGATGCATCAGGCGGTGGGATAGGTGCGGTATTGTTGCAGGAGCATGAAGGGGTCGAGTTCCCTGTGAGGTATGCTAGCAGGAAGTTGACAAAGTGTGAAGAAGGGTACGCAACGGTAGAGAAGGAGTGTTTAGCTGTTGTGTGGGCCGTGCAGAAATTCCACAAATACTTGTATGGGAAAGAGTTCGTGATAGAGACTGATCATCAACCACTCAAATTCCTGCAGGAGGCGCAGTTGAAAAACAGCAGAGTTCTGCGTTGGGCAATGGCACTGCAGCCCTACAGGTATCGAGTGCAGTACATCCCAGGTCGACAGAATGTCGAGCTGACTATTTAAGTCGCGTAGTCTAGCAAGCTGCAACTCAGAGGAAGTCAGTCATATCCGGGGTGCTTTGTTGATAATATGTGTTGATTACAGTTATGTTGATTGGATATGGGTTCATTCCCAGTTGGCTATGGTTCATATTTTTGTGTGAGACTTGTTCATGTTTTCTTTGGAGACTTGTTCATGTGAATGTAGTTATGCTTGGAGCATACAGTCGCTTGTGTAGTGATGCATTATTTGCAATAAGTGAGGATGGAGATTCCTCAGTGAAGTGTCATGATCGTGATCATATTATATTGTGCTTTTCATAAGAATTGTGAAAGGAGAGATGGCAAATCCGCAGGTAGGGGAATGGCATAAGTGCGCACAGAGGTCGTTATAAAATGAGTCGAAATAACGCAAGAGCGCACGTCAATTATAACTCATTGGAGTGGTATTCACTAATGATATATTTTATAATTTGTAAACCGGTTGGTGTAAAGTATTTTTCAAACTTTGCACGTGTAGCTGTGTGTCAGCAAATTCGGTTGTTGTCCTTTTTGTACCGTTGTTTTGAGACAATGCGGAGCATGGTCTTTTGCAAGGGGGAAATTGTCACGGACAAAAATGAAACAACCCAACTCGTGGAGTCGCCAGCCAATTTGTTCGGACATAAGCTTCAACTCAAACATTCTAGGCACCAGATAGACGGGCCCATGGGTCGGGTCCACCCAAATTAAGCTTAGCGGAGAGGCTTCACGGAAGACGGTACAGTCCACCCAGACAGACTAAGCCGTTTGAAACCGACGCCTCGATGTCTGCCCGGACGCATCTCAGTGCCTGGGCCGGACTCATCTAGCCAATTTTAACACTGACCAGTGCCCACACGTTAAGCCACACGGCGCCAGTTAAGTAGGAAAGGGGGGAAGGTAGTGCGTGGTGGGGGGTGAAATCTAGCTAATCAATTAAATGACCAATTGACCACCACAGAGAGTAAGGCGTGTAGGCGTGACTGTCATGATTTGAATATCCAATGGAATTAGAGGGAGATAACTTCGGTAACAAGGCGGTAAAAATACTGACCAATGGTACTGGCCCTTGGACCACGGAGTGAGGGCATAAAGTAATGCGTGAGTGAGAGAGAGGGGAGAATGAAGAAAAAGAACAGACAGAGAGAGAGAGGAAGAAGTTCGGGGAGTAGGCTCTCGCCTACAGGAAGGCAGGGAGATGAGAACGAACAGGGAGAGAGAGATGAGGGGGTTCTGGGTGTAGTCTCTGCACGAGAGAGAAAAAGGCAGAGAGATGAAGAGAGGAGGAGGAAGACAGAACAGGGAGAGAGAGATGAGGAGGTTCTGGGTGTAAGTCTCTGCAAGAAAAAGGCAGAGAGATGAAGAGAGAACGAGGGGGAGAAACGAACAGAGAGAGAGAGGTTCTGGGGTGTAGTCTCTGCAGGAGAAAGGCAGAGAGATGAGAGGAGTGAAGTTTGAGCATTAGCACCAGTATAGTCTGCAAAGGGAGGACTAAAGAGAGATGTGGAAAGAGAGAGTTGCTAACTAATGAAGAGAAAAAAGAAAGAAAAGAAAAGGAAAAGAAAAGCAACCATGTCCATTAATAGAGCAACTAGGAGAGAGAAGAGAGAGTGCAATGCGTTAATGCAGGAAGAAAGAAAGGAGAACAGATCGATGTTGATAGTCACTGTTCCATCTAAACCGGGGGTTCGACCTCATACTTGGCCAGCGCCACTTTCTCGGCAGTCCAACCTGACCAACGCCAGCGGTCTGACCTGACCAGTGCCAGCAGTCCAGCCTGACCGATGCCAGCAGTCTAACTTGACCGGTGCCAGCAGTTGTGTCATGTTGTGAAATGGACAGTGAAAAGAAAAAAAAAAAGGAAAAGAAAAAGACAGTGATTCGTGAATAGTTAGGATCACCTGGCCAGGTAAAGTAGAAATCTATTTATACCCGGGTTAGTTAATGATGTTTTAGATAAATGATTTTGTGAAGTTCAGGAAGGAGAGAATGTTTTATTTCATTTGATTCCATATGCATTGATGTCTCGTTCTATGGATCATGTGTAGTAAAGTTATGACTTCACTAGTGGTTTGATGTGACGAATGCATGATATATGAATGAGATTGTAAGCAAGCTGTGAGGTTGTTTGGGCTGTGCGCTAGTCCTTCCTCCATCGACATTCACCCGAGGTTGACAGTCACTTTCCCACCCAATTAATGAATCTACTGATTCAATGTCAGAATCATCCCCTTGCAAGATAAGACTGGCAGCTTCAAGGGCTGAGAGAGTTCTCTTTGTTTGACTCGCACCACTGGGGTTTGCAACTGGGTCGGTTTTGTCATTGCTACCAGCTAGTTCACAAAACCAAATGGGGGTCACACTTTCTGCAGCACGGACAGGAGTAAACCATTCAACGTCACACATTCTGTTTAGGATATTCTTGTAGAGGAAATCCTGAATTTTTGCCACATATATAATAAGTTGCTGAAACGTGCGTGGTTTCCAACTAAAAATAGCAAAAATATGAGGTTTTTAACTAAACCTAGTTTATATTAAATACTTACCATCTCATTAAATATTGCTTAGATCTTCGGACGAAGTACGCGATGGTCGACTATCGATTTGTATCGATTCTTATAAAAAGACAACCCCAGTCCCCCTCTCCTGCGCACTTCCTCTTCCGGTGTTCCGTCTAGCGTCACTTTTATTTTCCAGGCTATCTGTCTTAAGGATACCTCCCTGCTATTACGGAACACAGTGCGGGGACGGCTGGGAGGTTTAACGGTTTAATGAGATGGTAAGTATTTAATATAAACTAGGTTAGTTAAAAACCTCATTTATATTTCATACAACCATCTCATTAAATATTGCTGACTATCAGCAAGGAAAGGGGGGACTGTGTTGTCTAATTGAATCAATAAACATTGCCTGAAACTTCCAGTTATACTTCCAAAACAGGAGATTGGGGTAAGGTTACACTCAATAACAAACATTTGTAGACTTACCCCTAGTTCCCCTGCATTCTGCCCTTCTTTAGTGTCTCGCCGGGACTGCTGCTTGGGCCGCAACCATTGCAGGTAGTCTCAGCTTGCCATCTTCAGACCTCTGGGCGATTATCCCTCAGGTAGTGTCTTACGAAGACTGAAGGTGATTGCCAATACGCCGCTTGCATGACGTGTGCCAGAGATGTTGTGGTCGATGCCATAGTTGTCGCCCAGGCTCTTATCTCATGTGCTCTAGCCTCAGGTTTTCTTGACTCGCACGAGATTTTGACCCATCCTCCAGGTTGAGAGCTACATACGCTTGTTTGATTGTAGTCTTTAACCATCTGGAGACCGTTGCTCTGGAGATATCCGATGTGTAAGAGGTGTTGATCGAGAGAAACAGTGCCCTTTGTGAAACCGATCGAAATTTGCTTGATCTAGCTCTGTATTCTTTGAGCGCTTTCACTGGGCACAACGCCACATCCAACCTTTCCGGATCTATGTCCCTTGAGAGAGGTTTAATCTGGATGGTAGGCGGGAAGTCCTCTGGATTCTGGTTTTTGGCCAAAAACTCTGGCAAGAACTGGACGCTGAATTGAGCATTAGTTGCATGTGCCACCCCGTTCTTAAGGCCAGACAGGTTAGTGATTTCAGACACTCTTCTGCCGTCGCCAGTGCCACCAGAAATGCCGTTTTATATGTGAGCTCCTTGAGAGGAAGTAGTTTATTATCTTTGAATTTCTTTCCCTTGAGGTAGTTCAGAACCACTGCTAAGTCCCATTGGGGTAAGAACTTGGTGACTTTCTTGGTTAGTTCTCCGCTCCCACTGATAAGATCTGTCACTGCTTTGTCTTGCGTCACGTCCTTTGTTGACGCTGCTCTTAAAACCGAGGCAATGGCTGCTCTTCTAGTTTTAGAGAGACTGCCGAAAGGTTTCTTGAGTGGAAAATTTCTGCCAAATGGTTGACAATGTGGCGTGTACATGGTTTGAGAGGGTCTCTGACCTTGTTTCTAATGCACCATTTTCTCCAGTCTTCCCAATGGTGGTGGTAGACTCTCCTGGTTGAGGGTCTATGACTAGCTTCTATCAGCTTGATAGCGCCTTTCCCAGTCTCCTTTTGAGCAAGTACTTGCGCATAATTTCCATGCGTGCAAGTTGAGTGTTGCTGCGTTGCCGTGCGTTATTCCCCGACCTTGGTTGCCTGATGTGCTTGTTTTGTAGTCTCAGGTCCATTGGTTGTTCGTGACAAGCCTTGAGTAGCGTGGGAACCACTTTTGTCGGCCAGAAGGGGGTTACCAAGATGAGGTTTGCTCCCTCCCTCTTTGCTTTCTCTATCACTTGGGGGATGAGATTCAGGGGCGGGTAAGCGTAAGCTAACAGGCCCTTCCAGTTGCACTCCATCGCGTCCACTTTCCATGCCTGTGGGTCTGGGACTGGCGAGATGTAGGTGGGGAGCCTCGCATTGAATTTCGTCGCAAAGAGGTCTACATGTGGTCTGCCCACTTTTCCCAAACCACCTGTAGTTTCTCCTTGACTATAGTCCACTCTGTAGGGATGATCTTGTCCGGGCGGTCAGAAGGTCCGCCATTATGTTTGCACTGCCGGCTATGTGTTTCGCCGACAGATTCCACCCCTTGGCATGCGTCCACAGTAACAACTGTTCCGCTCTGATTGATGAGTTGGGGGCATGGTGCCTCCCTGTTGTTTATGAGAGACACCACTGTGTTGTTGTCTGACCTGACTAAAAATCTCTCCTGGCGGGATCCAGACCTGCAGCTCTTGGAGGGATAGGGCTACCGCCTCTAATTCCAGTCTGTTGATATGGTAGCCCTGCATATTCCTGTCCCATGTCCCACTGACTGTGTGTTCGTTCATGTGGCCTCCCCAACCGTGCTCCCGATGCATCTGTGTACACTGTTGCCAGAGGCGGAGGCAGAGTGATTGGAGACGATGCCTTCAGCCAATCGTGGTCGAGCCACTGTTGGATTGTGTCCTTGAACCGGGTTGTATACTGATTTTCTGGTTCCAACGATCTCTGACCTGGGAGAATCGGCTGGCTACTTCCCGTTGCAGGGGCCTCTTGTGAAGTCTCCCCAATGGTTACAGGGGGGCTAGAGACTCCATCCTGTCTAGTACTGCAAAGAGATTCCTGGCTGAGACTGACTGGAGTGGTAGTAAATTGGTTAGTTGTGCCAGAAGGGCCTCCACCCTGGCCTTGCTGGGTTGGACCGTGTAAGCGTTGGTGTCGAATTCCATCCCCAGATATGTAAACTTCCTGGAGGGAGTGAGTTCGGACTTGTCCAACCTGATTACAAAGCCTAGGTCTTCTGTAAGCTTGCGTAAGACCGTCATTTGGTTGAGGCACTCTGTTCTCCTTCTCCGCCAGAAGTAGCCAGTCGTCCAAATAGGTATGTAGCCTGATCTTGTGTTTGTGTGTATTGGCTACAACCTCCTTTCACACTTTGGTGAAGACGAAAGGTGATTAGGCTCAATCCGAATGGGAGTACCCGGTACTGGTAACCTTTGCCCCCCCATTCGAATCTCAGCCATTTCCTGTCCCTTTCTGCCACCATTATATGGAAGTAGGCATCCCTGAGGTCTAATGAAGTGGCCCAATCGTGTGGCTGTATGGATCTCCTGATGTTGTCTGGGGATTCCATCTTGAATTTCACCCTTCTGAGGAAGGCGTTGAGGGGAGACAAGTCCAGAATGGGACGGTATCCTCCTGAGGGCTTGGGAATTGCGAATAGCCTGCTGTAGAAGCCGGGTGATGACATGTTCTTCACCTCTTCTATAGCCCCTTTCTTATCATTTTTCCCTACTTGCTCGTCTAAGAGGTCTTGTTGTTCCCTCGACTTTGGACGTGGGAAAGATATAGGGCTTCTTTGTAGTGTCGGCTTTCCTTTTTCCCAAAGGAGGCGAAACCCATTCTGAACGATGTTTAAGGCCCAGGCTGACGCTCCCATGTTCTTCCACTCCTTGTACCTGAGTACATAGGGGCCTTGAGTGGAAGCAGGAGTAGTGTTCGTCAGTCCATCTCCTCCCCCCCCGCCCTTTGCCCTTGTGAAAATTTCCTTTGGGTTGAGGGGTAGAGAAGCTGGTGCTTTGTTGCACTCTTGGGCCTGTAGGTGTTGGTTTGTGGTTGGAACTAGGCGCACTGCTCCGGTAAGAGGTACTGAGGCGATTTTTGAAGTCCCGTACCCTTTTCGTCTGGCTGTTGTAATTGGACGACCCCGAGGAACGTTCCCTTTTTCTTTCTGGGGCGTACCTGAGGAGGGAGCGAGTCGTGGCCTCAGATTCCATTTCCCGTTTTGCTTTCTCCATTTGAGATTCTTCAAACAGTTCCTAGAAAACACTCAATTTTAGCAGTGTGTGTCTGATTCCATAGGAATGTTAGTGGATTTCCAGGGCTTCCTCTCTCAATCTCCATTAAACGGTAGCATGAAGGTGACCTGTGAGCGTCGCCGCCGTCTCCGCCGCCTGGTGAATGCTTTTCATGCATTGCGTCAAAAACTCTGCGCTTGCCTCCTTCTTCCACTGTCTGTCTGCACCTTGTTTCGGGGCAGTGGTGTTGGAGAGAACATACTACCTTGATCATTTGCTCTATATGAGTCAGAGCACTCTGTAGGCGAATAGTGGCGTCTTGCTGGACCCTATTTCTCTTGAAAGTCTTGGAGGGTTCTCGTGTCGGATCTCTCTTCAAAAGTTTTGTCTCAGATTTCTCTCGGGGCAACGAAGAGGGCGGCCATCATCCACCAGGAAAGGTGAGTATTTGTCCCATGCTGGAAATAATTTCACTCCTTAGGGGGTCTAGACTGATTGCATTTGTCCTTAACATAACACTCGAATGTCTTTTTGATGCCGTCGTCAATTGTTTCACACCTCTTGAACACTTTCTTGCTGGTAGAAACCTCTTCCCCCCACACCTGTGCCCATTCATCCTTAGTTTTCTTCTCCTTTGATTCTTGGGATGTCAGGACCTCTGGGCACATTTCACCCGCCTTTTCTATGATGTGAGCCATAAATTCCTTATGTCTCCTAAAGACGAGTTTTTCTGCCGAGGATTCCGGTCCATTTCTTTTCCGCCTCTAAGAGCTCTTGAGCCCTTCATCGAATTGTGACTCACACTCTTCTTCTTCCGACCTATAGTGTGTTTCTGGTCCCAAGGTAGAAAGTCCCTCTCCGTAAGAATCACCATATTCATCTGGGATGTCTTGCGTGAAGTCTGAGTAGGCTCCCCCTGGTTAGTCTAGTCTGATCTTCCCCTTCTTGCTCCGAATCCGATAATGGGTCCGCGATCAGTGACTCTGGGAATCTTTGCTCTACTCTGTGTCCCTCTCGACTCTTCTCTATTGGAATGAGGTCGTTTTAGGGATTTAGATGTGGTGTTGTTCTCTGGACAGGCTACATAGCGCACTCCGTGAATCATCACCTCTGTGTTGTCTCCCTTGGACACTGGCTCAGAACTGTAGGCACGTGGTTCACTTCGCCGAATGTTCTGGAAATCCCTGTGAACCGGTCGTGTAGGCACGTGGTTCTCTTCGTTGCTCATAGTGCCACCCAGCCTTCGGGAGAGGTTCGCTTGATCTTCCCAAGGCACTCCCCTGTTGTCAAAGGACACTGGGCGCTGGCTGATTCTCAGTAAATCTTCCAGGAGTACAAGTCTTGATCACTCCGTGGCGTAAGTCCTTGGCTCCTCAGTGCCTGCTCATAATTGAGAGTCCGGACGTGTTCTGTCTGTCGTAAGGGAGGTTATCCCGCAGAACTGGACTGCCATTGTAGTTGTGGAGAAAAGCCTCAATGTTCGCTCTTGAGCGTGCTTGTGAATCCACTCGTTGACTACTCTCAAGTAGTTGAGCCAGTGAGAGTGCACGCGCCCTTTCCAGTGCGTCCGCACTAATGGTGGCGTGTGCACTGGGATCGTATCTGGGCGTGAGAGCATGTGTACTTTGACCTCTTCTCAGTGCGCCCGGACTACGGTCACGTGCTAGTGCACAGTACCCTGGTCAAGTGCGTTCGCACTGGTACTGTGACTGTCCCATGTCCCTGTGCGTGTGCACTAGGGCTTCGGTCTCGAGCGTTGGTACACACGCACTCTGTTCTTGCGCTGACGCGCTGGCGCTTCGACGGTATAGGACCCTGGCAGGTGCCTGTCACTCTGCGGTCCTGGGTGCTCGTAGGCACCGGTCAACTGGAAGGGCTGTTTCACCAGAGGATTCTCTGAGCCCGTACGTCAGTATGACCAACACTCGAACTTTGGCTATTGTCTGGAAAGTCCTCATCAGACCTGTCATCATTGAGTGTATCCGCCATATTACCTGATTTGGTTGTCGATGATGCGCGCGTGCTCTTGTGTAGAGGTGTTGGTCATTTCCCTTGCCCCCTGTGAAGACTCTTCTAGAACATTTGCACCGGTCGTGGGGGCACGTGTCGGTTCTGATGCTTTAGGTGTAGCCATTTTCTTTTCTGGATTGTTCTTCTTCTTGCCTTTAGATTTGGTGGGCTGAGTCGTGGACGAGCTAGACCCCTCTACACCAGTAGTGACTGAAAGGTGTCCGTGATTTCACGTGGCTACTACTGGTTCCTTCTGTCATTATTGTAGTTTCAACCCAACAAACTGACACTATAACAAACAAAATGAGAAACACCAATACTCTGAGGAGTTTTGAAAAGACTAACTTGTGAACACACTCTTTTGTGACACTAGCTCTACTGGTACACTAGAATACAGCGGAAAGAGAGAGCGACCGACCGGTCGTTTCACACTGTCACCGAGTCGCTGGATCAACACTCAAAAACTACACCAGTTATGTCCACAGTTGTCTCTTGACGATTCTCAAACACGATCTGTGGGATACCATTCCTCAAAATTTCTCTTCACAATCAAAGAAACATAAATGGAACGATCTCACCTGAGTTCTTGGTCAAACCTCGTGTTCGTCTGGAAAAATGAAGTTCAGGGCTTATGATAGTACCACCGCGTGTAGAAAACAGCTCCGTACGGTAGCGGCCGAAAATAAAAGTGACGCTAGACGGAACACCGGAAGAGGAAGTGCGCCAGGAGAGGGGACTGGGTTTGTCTTTTTATAAGAATCGATACAAATCGATAGTCGACCATCGCGACTTCGTCCGAAGATCTAAGCAATATTTAATGAGATGGTTGTATGAAATATAAACTGCCAAAGAATAATTCTGGCGGAGGCACTGAAGGCAAACTACTTGACAGACCAAACATTTGGTCGAAAACACTCAAGGGGTTAATGTCTAAACAGAATGCCTTGTGCGTGCCTGCGTTCTGAATCAACTCAGCAGAGGTATCTATGTGGTACAGGAATGCTCCCATCTGGTTGGTTTGGCAGGTGTGGACGGTACTTTTCAGGGTCACATTGGCACCTTTGGGTATCATTATCTGCTTTTTGGCCGATTCTGGAAAAGGCCCAGTGACGGTGAGGAAAGTCCCTCTGACCACAGGGAAGGTCCTCTTGACAGCAGGAAAGACTGCTACTTTGATTCTTTTTGAGTCACATAAGACCATGTGGTGAAAGCTTGGCTGTGTCTGGAGTTGTACTGGTTTCACCTGTCAGCAAACCAGCAACGAGCAGGGCGCAGGATGCGTGCAGCAGTGTGCTTGATGGTGGCGTCTTTTGCCGGTGGCTCTGCAATCACGAATACCAGAACGCCCATGGGGATGCTGTCTGTGGAGATTCCGTTGTGTCACATCCTTCTCACTATGGCATCTGCAACGGAGCGGTTATGATCCTGGATGTCTTAACAGAATGCCATATATGTGCCTGTGCCTTATGTCAACACAGCGCAGGCTCCAATGGATCATGCAAGACTGCTTCCGGCTGGTTGGATCAGCACCTTCTGGGTCCCACTGGCATCTTGGGGTGTATATTTTTCTCCTAACACGGAAGATAAGATAAGATAATGTTGCTTATAGCCCAGCCGATCGCAAAGGGCCACATCAGGGCTGTCCTAACACCGCAAACATGATTGAAAAGTTTTCTATTGTACATGTAGTGCGTGTCTAAGAGACTTACACCTTGCAAGTTTGAATTACTGTGTGAATGCCTTTGGATGATTGATTATGGATATCTATGATACCGTAGTATCATCCTCCCTATCGAGACCCCTCCCTGCAGAGGCCTGATTTCAGCTGATTTTTCAAAGTAAATATCAGGAGGCTCCTCTGTATTCCTAGTCAGAAGCTGTAGATTAAAACTGTGTACAAGTCATTGGGTTTCACTGGTTGCCATAGAGTGGCTGCAAGGGACTGCTCCGACCGAGCCCTATCATAAACAACTCAAGGATGGAAGCTGACGTTGTGAGCACTGGGAGTTTCTTCCACTTGCAGATGTCCTGGGGGAAAGAACATGATGTACAAGGAAGGGTGGTAACTCTATCGTTGATGAAGTTGGTGAAGCTCTCAGGTTCTTGAGTCATATCACTTGAAAAAGGCAGTAGAAGTCTGAGAAAGACTGGATGGAACACACAAAACTGTGCAGTACTTAGAATTTCTGCTTTAAAAACGCTGTTGAAAAGAACCTATCACAATCTCTCACACTGGAAGGCTTGTTTCCCCTATCACTGAGAAAATGTCAGTATCAAACTTTACCACGGGCAAAAATTCACATTCACACAAGCACTGTTTCATGTGAAACACAAGAAAGAATGAAACAAAAATACTGCCAACAAAACTCAATCCCACTGTGTTACCTCTGCTTACATTCTTGCCATATGTTTCATTTGAAAGATCATGTAGGCCTGAAATATCACAGTCAACTGGCTCCCTGAACCTTGTCGTTTGATGACAAAGAGGATCTTGTCTGTCCGATTTTCTGGCTGCCATACATACACCTGTAATGCGTCTCCCGTGATGCTCTCACCAATGTAGATCACTTCATGCTCCTGAAAAAGACATTACTGTCACCAACGTATATCACCTGCCGCTCCTGGAAGACATACCAAAACATCTTGTGTTGTGTGTGTGTGTGTGTGTGTGTGTGTGTGTGTGTGTGTGTGTGTGTGTGTGTGTGTGTGTGTGTTTGTGTGCATGAGTGTGTGTGTCTGTTCATGTGTGCATGTGTGTGTGTGTGTGTGTGTGTGCGCGTGCATGCATGCGTGAGTGTGTAAGTATGTGTGCGTGTGAGTGTGTAAGTGTGAGTGTGTGTGTGTGTGTGTGTGCATAAGTGTGTGTGTGTCTGTGTGTGTGCCACACAAACGCACACATAATCTTTCTTTCACACACACACACAAACGATCTCAAATCATAACAGTGAAACAAAAATATTTCCCTCCATATTGTTAACCATAGAGTAGAATAAAATATCCTTTCCTTCCATCCCCTTCATCTGAAAAGAAAAAAATTGGGCAAGAAGAGAGGGGGGAAGGGGGGACTCGTCAAAATCATACTTGCTACAACTCACTGAGAAAAGTCAGTTCACATGTAGGATTATGTACAAACCATGGCTGGAAAAGACAACTACTCAATACTCATCTGAACTGTCATGAGAAACAATCTGTCCACTTCTCCAGTTACATCAATTGCCAGTCTGTCCACTTCTCCAGTTACATCAATTGCCAGTCTGTCCACTTCTCCAGTTACATCAATTGCCAGTCTGTCCACTTCTCCAGTTACATCAATTGCATGACCACCATTCCAAGCATGTACTGAATACACATGTCTTCAGGCACACACCCACACATCCAGGCACAAGGCTACTTCCCACCCCCCACACTAGATTACTTCCCCTTTTCCCCCACTGTTCTTACTGTCAGAGGGTATCTGGCGATGTCTTGGTGAAATCCACGTAAACCCTGGGCCCTGATCGCATCCTGAGCAGCATCACAGCAGAAGCGGACATAGCTGGCTTGGTTGGTGTGTCTATTTGCATCCGTGTCGCTGGCTGCCACCGTAACATGGTAACAGTATGCGGATGTCACCTGCTCCGAAAGACGAACAGCATTGATCTGGTAAACACTTCCGCAATAAAAGCTTTTCTCTGCTCCTTTCATTTCTTCAATGCAGATTCTTTTTTTTAATAATTTTTTTATGTATAATCTTAGATGGATTTAGATATCAATCAGCCTCATTATGAACCTGTTTCTCTCCTGCAGTTTCGCTCTTTAGAATCTGTCTATCTGTATACCAGGAAGCTTTCAGAGGGGTGGGGTGGTGGCGGGAAGGGCAGAAGGGGCCTTGGGTGGGGTGGAGGAATGTCTTGTGTTTAGATTCATCATTTCATGATACATGTACAAGTGTTAAAAGCAACAGCCATTTGTAAAGTTTTTAATGTCTACTTAGTATTCAAAGCAGCACAGAACTGACAGCAAACTGGTGCTTGGATGTCAAATGTGCCGATTGGGGTCAGAGCAAGTTAACGAAATCAATAACAGAAAAAAAGAATACCAGACAAATGAGAATGAAATCATCAAAGAAAAAAAAAAGGAAAACAGACAAATATTAACCAAAGAGATGTGCTACAATGTGACTGTGTACACAAATAAAACGGAGGGGGGAAAAGTTGCAACTTTCATGAACTGGTTCTACTGCAGAGAGTAGCAGAAAGCAAAAGAGGACACATACAAGAACAAGTGAAGTAGAATTCCATCAAGGGCAAAAGTCATCCAGGCTTCGCAATTTACCACAGGACAGAAAACTGGGAAAGCCTCACCTCTGGAACCGTCCTTGTAAGCGACAAAGATCTTTTCTGGCGCTCACCAGCAGCTGCAAACATCTGACCATACCAGTCAGGTAAGGGGACCGGTCTCCGTGTTGCCAAGGACACAAGGATTATCTTGCAGAGACAGGAGGCCACTGTTTCATTGTTTAACTTGTTGACCATTTCAGAGTACAATGTCACTGATGACTGACCAAGATCACTAATTTCCACACTAATCTGAAAAAAAAAACAACAAATAAACAACAACAACAACAAAAACCCACCAACATATCACAGGGATGATCTGATTTCTTGAGCAAGTTAAAAAAAAATCAGTCTCGTATGATAAACCATTATTCAATGAATAAAGAATCTACATGAAAAGATATCCTCATGTTCTTGTGATTATTCATCCTCAGTTAAACATGCAAACATTGCATTGAGTAAGATTTGGGAACAGCTGACATGGAGGGGAAAATAAACAAACACTTAAAAGCACTGGAAATAGACAGGCTCCAGAGAAATGAGAATGAACAGTGCCACAGTTGCATCCAGCCATGACCTGTGCAACTAAGGTTAACAATACACTAACTGTCCAATTTAACATCATATGGGACTTGTGTAAAACCCATGGCAGAGATCAATTCAATCCAAACTGAGAAACAATTCAATCCAGTTAATGTTGTTTACAGCCCTTTGTACACACAGGTTCCACTGGACACATCCAAACTTTCAGGACAGCCACGGGCTGGCGTGCATTAGGGAAATTTACTTCTGGTTTAAAAAAAAACAAACCCAGAGACTTTTTGCAAGTAAAATCAAAAACTGCTCATGCTTATTTCAACATGCCTAGGGGAAAGGAGAGGGGGTGGTGGTGGGAAAAGTCTTGCTGTACCCTTGTGAGCTGGACAGCTCAAAAGATGACAAACAAAGACCTTTCCTTTCCCTAAACGCCAAAGAAAGGGAAAAAATGATGAATGGATAGGCGCACTGATAAGAAAAGATCAATTGCGCTGACACCTGTTCAAAACAGACTAATAATTTGCTTGCATATTTTTATACACTCATGTATCAAGTACGTTAAATGGAAGAATAAAGAGCACTTTTAGAGTGATCAAATACACATTGGAATGATTTTCTTTCCTCTTCCCTCCACCCTCATTACTCTTATCAGCCTGTTACTGTGTCTTATCAGTACACCGTAAAAAAATGAGACAATGTGACTGTTCACCATGTTGGAGAAGTCCACTAGAGCCTGATTCTGTTTTACATAAAATTTCATTTGTTTGTTCCATGTTATGAACAGTTGAGCAGGTCTTTGAGAGTATGAAAGAAAATCTTGTTCAGACTATAATGTGTTTAGTGTCGCTGAAAAAGTCTAGTTATAAGATCTATGTACTATTTTACCTGTATCTCTGTTTGTGTGTTTGTTATACATTTTTGCGAAGAGTGTGGTTGCACTTGTAATTACCAGGGAAATATGTCCTATACATTAAACTTTACAAAGGACATTCACACACACATCCATAGACACATGCACAATGACTCCGTAATACACGTATGTATGCTTCTGTATATGTATGTTTGTTTTCAACACTTTCATCTTGTCAGCAGTTTCAATCAATATACCGATGACTTGACTGCTTTGTTAATATGCATACGTGGTTGTCCATTTGACATTCCCAGCAATGGGCAATTCAACACTGCATCAGCTTGTAATCATTTCATTCACCTGCTGACAACAATCTGGGGCACATTATTTTGTGGACTATCTGCATTCACTATTCATGATGCCTGTAAAAAAAAAAATGTTGAAAATGCATTTGTTGGTTTTGTATTATATATTTACAAAAACCTTGCCTTGTGCTGTGGCTTGTATGTTTCTTTGTACTGTGGCTCATTTTCACCAACGTTGCAGTTTGTTTCCGTATTCTTGTCATTTAATTGCTAACCATCACACAGTGTTACTCATTAGGAAAGCATTTTGTTTTAAAACTTTACCAGAAGCTTGTTCTGAAAACCTTTCTTTTCACTTGCAAATATTCAACATGCCTCAGCATGCAGATTAACAGATTCCATTCTGCAAACTTCATCACCAGAAGTAAGCCTCTGCTACACATGCCAGAACAGCGTCTTCTGCATATTAAAGAAATGCCAGCAAAGCATGCTATCCACAACTGACTATACCGTCCCCGCCCCACCCTCTCCCCCACTACCATTCTTGGCTTATGGTATTAATTGTTTTCAATCGGTACAGAACACAGTTATACTCCTTGCACAGCAACTAAGCAGGTTGCATTTTTTTTTAAATGGCATTGGCAGATATGGGAACATAAATAAAAATTAAAACAAGTTTCTTGAAAGACTCAGAAGCTTCCAGAAAGTGCAACAGGCTTCTAGAAAGTTCCAGAAATTGTTTCCATGATATTTTGTCATATACTCAAACTATTGATCTTCTAAATAAATTGTTCAGTTTAAGAGAGTTTAACTGAATGTGATCTATGAATTTTGTTGGATTTGAGGGACAGGATTCTATTTTGGACCATTGTGCAGTTGCATAAGGATCGTTTTTTTTTTTTAGCCTTCTGCTGGAAGGAAAAATTTTGAAGTGTTACCAGAGCTGATCAGTGTGTGTGTGTGTGTGTGCATGTGTGTGGTGTGTGTTGTGTGGATGTGTGTGTGTGTGGTGTGTGTGTGTGTGTGTGTGTGTGTGTGTGTGTGTGTGTGTGTGTGTGTGTGTAAGTGTGTGATGTGTGGTGTCTGTGTGTTCCATTCACTGACCTTAAAAGGAAAATTCTTTTTCGGACACAGTCCAAAGTTCTGGCTTCATTTTGTATTGCATACCCAGGATGAAGAAAGTCAACTGTTTCTTTGTGACCATGTCTAATTTCAGAACTTCTGTCAACGCATGGAAACGAGCAGATTCAAATGTACTGGCCATCTTCCAGTGTGATAAATAACCTGAAACAACACACACACACACACACACACACACACACACACACACACACACACACACACAATAAGTCAATTAAAATGTACTCCGGTTATTTTTTCCTCTCAAATTTTCACTTTCTTTCCCTTTTTTCCCTTTGGGTGTCTCATCTTCTGTGCCACTTCAGTGGCACTGCATCCATACCTCTCATTCCATCCTCCCATCCACAGCCACAGCCTGGCCTGTCTTAACACAGTCCCAGGACTGGATATCAACAGGGAACAGTCAATGTCAAGTCATCATGAGGCACCCCATCATAATCATATGACACTGCATTGCGCCATGTCACTTACGTGGTGTTCAGTGGTGCCTGTTCTGATCCAGCATATACAGGACACCACCTGCCACGTTCTACTGACAACAATATTTGCTAAATGGTGGAGCCAGCATCAGTTAGCTGTCCCTCCAGAGTCACTATCACATCTGCCCCAACGACAGTCCTCATGAACTTGGCTGTTATTGGTCACCCCAACAGAACCAAGACAAGGCAGAGATGTGGAGAAGTAATGAAAACTGACAGCATGCTCTTGCTGTTATTGGTCACCCCAACAGAACCAAGACAAGGCAGAGATGTGGAGAAGTAATGAAAACTGACAGCATGCTATGAAGGAACTCTCCGTTTCATATCCTGGCATCAACCAGCTGAAGAGATATAGACACCTGCAGTGTTGGTCAGAAAATTTAGAAAACATTCTCAGGACACAACCATTAAGCGGATTAAACTTGACTGTATAGTCCTTGTCTTCCCAGCTGAGCCCATAGCAAACTCAATTCTAGGTAGGAGTCCATCAAGAAGAAAAATCCTGCAAATATATAACTATGATAGGATTCAAACTCATGACTTCTTAGCTGGGAGTCCATGAGGGTAACCACATTGCCATGGTGACTCTCTCTCTCTCTCTCTTTCCACACACTCAAACATACACAGGACACACACACCCCACACACACAAGCACGCACGCAACACGCATGCATGCACGCACGCACACACACACACACACACACACACACACACACACACACACACACACACACACACACACACACACACACATGAATCAAGAAAATTACAATCCTCCAATATGACAATGGAGAGCCACATAATAGCCCTCTGTAACCAAATGGCGCAGTGCAACAATAACAAAGATCATTTGTCAGCATGACAATGCATGGTATTGGAAGTCTAGCAATAAATGCCTGCATCCAAGCCACTAGAAACTGTAATATCTGTCATGCACAGGAACGGGGAGAAAATGCTGCCAGAGGTGTCAATATTTTCTGGTGGCCAGTGAACAGAACAAGCAGAAGGAACAGCCAAAGTCATCAGCCTGATCTTATTTATGGGCATGGAAGTTGAACAGATATTTTAGTTATTTGAATTCAGTGAGCCTCGGGGGGGTCAATTTGATTTTCAAAATGACTTTCAACGACTATCTTATTTTAAAATGGAAAATCATTTATGAATGAGCTGAATCTCAAGTAAGAAGTGAGAAAGGAGAGAGTGTAAAAGAATATTTAAGAGCTCAGAACAAACTTTCTGACCATGCTTCTTTCAGAAAGAAGAAAACCCAATCAATGATCACTAAGTACCCAATCTGCATAATAAGAAAAGAAAAAGAAACACCCGAAGGTGCTGGGGAGGACCCAGAGAAGCACTGTCTTCGCCTGCCTTTAGAGCAGTCCTGTACCACCCTTGGAGGCCTGCGCTGTGTTGACGATGGGTACAGGCACGCACAGGACACTCCATTAAGATATCAAGGGACATAACTGCTCCTGAACAGAGGTAAATTAGACTACAGGATGCAGCTCATAACAGCCTTAAAGTAGCATCCCCGTGGGTGTACCAGCCCTATTTCATGACTGCAGAGCCCACCGGCGAAAAAACACCACCCTCCAGCTGCCGAGCACACCCCACAGACCCAACCACCCCTGCCCACAGACAGACAAGACAGTGCCACTCCAGACACAGCCAAGCTTTCGCCATCTGCATAATAAAGATGTACCTCATATTTCAGCATTTCCCATCAAAGCAAATATGGACCCAGATGACAGCAATAGACACTGCTCACCACTAAGATGTCATGACCAGGTCAGCAATTAGCATCAACAACAGTCGATACAGCCGACCATCATTCACTATGGTCCTATTCTAGACAACTGGAATATCTTTTCCAGCTAAATTTGGAGGATGGATACGCAATAAAAAAAAATTAAAAAAAAGTAGAAAGCTAAGGCTACTGTCACAGGTATCACAATGTGGCAAGAGTGGAAGAACTGTCAGATCTAAAGTGCACCACAAGTGTTCTCAAATGAACCATTTTGCTGCAGTTCATCATAGAAGCAATGCCCAGTATGGTGACAGATGACCGAGTAGTATCTGGTAGTTCTACATATGCAGTACCCACCTTGCATGATAACAGTAAAACAGCACAGTGTACCTCATTGAATCTAGCTGATAAGGCAATCTCCTTTAACTAAGATCAACACAGGCATGTCAAAAAGTGAACATTATTGTCTCAGTTCTTGCCCTGAGGGTCATGAATGAACTTCTCCATCCAGGCAAGAAAGTGAATTTATCACCGTCTGAATTCAACAGCCATCTGATCTCATCAGTGTTTACGATGACAATGACATTATTTACTTTGTCAAGATGTTGGGGAATGCCTGGGATTAACTGCAATGGACAAGATGGATTCTGCCAACATTGCCTTTGAAGACAGTGAGTCAACTCCCATCAAATGGAACAGCGTTGTGATTCTTCTGACTAACAAAGCCAAACCAACACAGCAAGATGAATTCTGATGGCATTCCTGAAGAAAGTGGAAACAGAAATGAAAATTATAAAAGATTTGAGTGATTGAGATAATTATCACACAGAGGTAACTGACTGGTGCGCACCCACCGAAGGACAGAGAAAGAGCACACATAGACCTGAAGAAACAAAACCAAGCCATGGAACAAGAGGCCATGTTCTTTCCATGGCCAATGAAATTCCCCATAAGCTTAGTGCATCCAAAGTCTTCTGCAAACTTGATGCCATGTTTGGGTATTTCCTCCACACATAAAGTCTGCAAAACTCAAGAATTTTGTGATCCCTTCCCCCTGCGACTCTTCAAGTGTCGCTGTGGTGAAATCATTTCAGTGGCAGAAGTTTCACCAACAGCAAAGAAAGTGATCTTGAAAGGAACTAAAATTTTGTGAAAAATATTTTATGAATACATTCTACTGAAGACCAAAATGCACTTGACCACGTCACAGAGAAAATGTTCAATTGTATCCAGTTTACTGGACTCATGCTGAACAAATCCAAATTCAAGCTAACAAAAAATGAACTGTTTTCAAGTCATGTCACCAATGGCAATAGGACTGAACCCGGCTAGTCAAACGTCAAAGCAAAAACACATATTCCTCAGCCACAAAATATTGCAGACATCAGACATTTCCTGGGCTTGGAAGATATACGTGAAGCTTCTCAGTGACATACTGAAGAAAGGCATTCTTAAGGCATGAACTACAATTCAATTCAAGACACTTTATTTTCTTTCATAAGAACTTTGTGTTGTGGTGGGAGCACATAAACACATGACATATGAGTACACAACAAATGAATAATATAAAATGTGCAAATGCACTCACACCTGCACATCCCCACAAATTTAAAAACAATATAAATAAAGTAAGGCTTATTTTCACATAAACTAATCAATAACTCTACCCAACATACACTCCCATTTTACATCCAGTCAATTTAATAAAAACAGCTGTACGCTAAAAATAAACCGTAAAAAAAGGGGCACACACACACACACAAACACACACACACACACACACACACACACACACACACACAATCTACACGGGATGAGAACTGAGGTAATTTTAAAATCATTGTCACTTGATTATCATCCCCCTCCCCCAAAACATCTGCACTCTCATTCTCTCCTCCACCCCCCCCCCCCCCCCCCCCATCCCCCCCCTCTCTCTCTCTATCCAAGTCTCGCCCTCACCCTCTCCTCTATCTTTATAACGACAGCATTAAACATTTACTCAGGATGGTCAGGTCAGTGATTATTCAATGAACGGATTGAAATAGGCAAGAAACTACAATTCAGTCTGTGGTTTCACATTTCAATTGCCGGAATCGTCTATCTGAAGGCATCTTTTCATAAAAGGGGAACAGAGGATGGGTTTCATCACATACAATCTTCTGAGCTTTCTTAGGCACTCTTATTTCAAACATTTCTCCTAAACTTTGTTGCTAAACACCAATAATCTTACCACAACCGTTTCACGATCTTTCCAGCAAGCATTTGTTTTTCACATTTAATCCACCATACCACACTAAAAATGAAAAAGTGATCACAGATTCAATATTGCTTCTGTAGAACTCGGTCTTCAGCATTCAATGAAGAAACTTCTGTCATCAGCTCCAACATTGGTGTTTATTTTTATTCTAAACAATCAATCCCCGTCAGTACAGATGCCAGCACTTATGAACCCGGGGGGTGTTCTGTTTCAGAAATACAAAGAAAATTCTAAACCAGGTTTTCTTCCCCAAGACAATAACAAAGACAGACAGTAACATTGCAATGGCTGAGAAAAAAACTGTCACTTCAGTCAAGGCATGTAAGAAGATTGAGTGACAACTTATGGGACAGCCTTCTTTCAAGACTGAGATAGAAACCATGAACTGTAGTCTCATTGATCAACATAAAAAGATCTTGAACAACATTCCTGTACAATGTAACAGCATTTATATTTTAAAAACGACAAAAGAAAAGAGCAAAATCTAAAATATTGAACATTTTCAATTGGTCACTGACAAGTGACACAATCAGATAATTAGTAGTTAAGATAAGATAAGATAATGTTGCTTATAGCCCAGCCGACCGCAAAGGGCCATATCAGGGCTGTCACCACGTTAAAATCAACTCACCAGTCATATTAAAAAAAAAAATTAAAAAAAAACAAAAAACAACACTTTCATACATCTCATTAAATGACATCGTCTACAAACGCACCAGAAACTCTGTTAAAAATCTTTCTTCCGTAAAATCTTAAATCAGATGAAAAATGTTAATCTCTCTCAAAAACTCAAGGATCACATCAGGCGGGACATCCCTGAACAGGATCTTCATGGATAGATAAGATAAGATAATGTTGCTTATAGCCCAGCCGACCGCAGAGGGCCACATCAGGGCTGTCACCACGTTAAAATCACTCACCAGTCATTTAAAAAAAAAAAAAAAAAAAAAAAAAAAAAAAAAAAAAAAAAAACTTTCACACATCTCGTTAAATGACATCGTCTACAAACGAACCAGAAACTTTGTTAAAAATCCTTCTTCCGTAAAATCTCAAATCAGATGAAAAATGTTAATTTCTCTCAAAAACCCAAGGGTCACGTCAGGCGGGACATCCCTGAACAGATCTTCATGGACTCCGCTGTAAAATGTTTTTTGTCTCACATCATGCAAGTCCCAACACTCTAAAAGAACATGTTTCATTGTGAGTGGTGCATGACATGGAATGCACCACGGAGCTTCTTCACTCTTTAAAAGGTAAGAATGGGTAAAATACGAATGGCCGGTGTGCAGCCGCACAGAACCGTTTCCCCTTTACGACCACCCGACGTAGATGGGAGGAAGTCTTTAAGGTTTGGACGGATCTGAAAGAGTTTATTATTCGTCTGTGTGTTCCAATCCTCCTGCCAGAGGTCTCTCACATAATCGTTAATTTTGGGTTTCACATCTGAGCAGGGGATATAAGTGTTGGACAGTTTCTCTCTTGTGGCGTTCTTGGCTAAACGATCAACCATTTCGTTCCCGCCGATGCCAACATGGCCAGGAACCCAAGCAAGAGTAATGTTGTAACCGTCCGCCTTCAACTTGCTAAAAAGTTCAAAAAAAAGTAAAAGTTCTGGATCTGAAGGTTGCGGCCAGCTATGGCCTCCAAAGCTGACAGCGAATCCGACAGAACCAGAAAGTCCCTCCTCGAAGAATGGGAAGATTATCTTCAAAGCCAGTACTAGAGCAGTAAGTTCAGCAGAATAGACAGAAGCATCTGAATGTATATGTTCCAACAATATCTGAGAAGGAGCCCCAGGGCAGTAGGCTGCACAGGCCACTCCATCCTCAGACTTGGAACCGTCAGTGAAAACTTTTTGATAGGATGGGAATTTGGAACAGAGCTCGGCATACAAAGCCTTGTACGCCAGAGAGCTGGTAGACTCCTTACGGAAAGCTGCGAGATCAAAACGAATCTCTGGTGTGAAAAAGGTCCATGGAGGTTGATCCGGAAACTTGGAAAAATCGGAAACTAACTCCCAGGTCTATACCTGCATTCCCCCACGTGAGGCTGCATACGAAGCCCAAACGGCGGAATACATTTCGGGTTTGTTTCAAACTTACTTTGGAACGGAGGGGCAAAAACACAGTCATAGGCAGGATTCTGCGGTTCTGAGAACAGTCGGATGTAATAATTCAAAGACAGTTTCAGCCTGCGGTTGGACAGTGAAGGTTCACCTGCCTCTGCGTACAGGCTGTACACAGGGGTGGTGCGGAACGCTCCAAGACAGAGACGAAGCCCTTGATGGTGGATAGGGTCCAAGAGTTTGAGGTAAGATGATCTTGCGGAGCCGTACACAGCACAACCGTAGTCCAGTTTGGAACGGACCAGATAAGATAAGATAATGTTGCTTATAGCCCAGCCGACCGCAGAGGGCCACATCAGGGCTGTCACCACGTTAAAATCAACTCACCAGTCATTTAAAAAAAAAAAAACAAAAAAACTTTCACACATCTCGTTAAATGACATCGTCTACAAACGAACCAAAACTTTGTTAAAAATCCTTCTTCCGTAAAATCTCAAATCAGATGAAAAATGTTAATTTCTCTCAAAAACCCAAGGATCACGTCAGGCGGGACATCCTGAACAGGATCTTCATGGACTTCCGCTGTAAAATGTTTGTGTCTCCTCATCGTGCAAGTCCCAACACTCTAAAAGAACATGTTTCATTGTGAGTGGTGCATGACATGGAATGCACCACGGAGCTTCTTCACTCTTTAAAAAGTAAAGAATGGGTAAAATACGAATGGCCGGTGTGCAGCCGGCACAGAACCGTTTCCTCTTTAACGACCACCCGACGATGATAAGGGAGGAAGTCTTTAAGGTTTGGACGGATCTGAAAGAGTTTGTTATTCGTCTGTGTGTTCCAATCCTCCTGCCAGAGGTCTCTCACATAATCGTTAATTTTAGGTTTCACATCTGAGCAGGGGATATAAGTGTTGGACAGTTCTCTCCCTTGTGGCGTTCTTGGCTAAACATCAACCATTTCGTTCCCGCCGATGCCAACATGGCCAGGAACCCAAGCAAGAGTAATGTTTTTAACCGTCCGCCTTCAACTTGCTAAAAAGTTCAAAAAAAAAAAAAAGTTCTGGATGCTGAAGGTTTCGGCCAGCAATGGCCTCCAAAGCTGACAGCGAATCCGACAGAACCAAAAGTCCCCTCCTCGAAGAATGGGAGATTATCTTCAAGCCAGTACTAGAGCAGTAAGTTCAGCAGAATAGACAGAACTCTGATGTAAGTTCCAACAATATCTGAGAAGGAGCCCCAGGGCATAGGCTGTCACAGCCACTCCATCCTCAGACTTGGAACCGTCAGTGAAAACTTTTGATAGAGGGAATTTGGGAAGAGCTCGCATACAAAGCTTGTACGCCAGAGACTGGTAGACTCCTACGAAAGCTGCGAGATCAAAACGAATCTCTGTTGAAAAAGGTCCATGGAGGTTGATCCGGGAACTTGAACAATCGGGAAAAACTCCCAGGTCTATACCTGCATTCCGCACGTGATGCGGAACATTCGGAACAATCAAATAAAGGATCCCGAGAACCTTTGCGAACTGACAACCCCAAGAGATTCACCGTTAAAGTCACCCACGCAAAAAGGTCGAGGAGTTCTCCTATCAATGACAAGGTCTGACGACAAACCAGAAGGAGGTAGATAAAGAGAACAGATTGTGACAGTCTTGTGGAGAGTGACTCTCGCAGCTACAGCCTGAAGGGAGGTAGACAGAGCGACAGGACTATATAACAGAGTTTTGTGTAGGAGAAGGGCAACACCGCCCGACAGTCCCAACGTGGATGGTTGTGCAGGTTTCGAAAGAATATCAAAGCCAGAAAGAGTAAAGGTCTTCTGGCTTTGAATTTGAGTTTCTTGAAGAGCCACGACGGAAGGTTTTAGAGACTGACTGTCACGACCGACCCCTGGAGGTCTGCCCTGACAGGATCGGTCTAGGTGGGAGTGAAGGGAGTGACTGACCTCACACGCCCCGCAAGAGACCACACAATAAAGATTACGATACAACACCCCATTTATTCACAACACACACAATAATAAATAAGCATTCCAACACACACACAACATGCACAATCACAATCAAGCATTCCAACGCACACAACATGCACAATCACAATCAAGCACTCCAACACACACAACATGCACGATTATAAATAAACATTTCACCATACGACGTACACAATCACAATTACAGCATTTCAGCACGTATGACATATACACAATTATAAAGAAACATTTCCAGCATCGATCCCTCTAACACCATGGAGTGCGTCCACACCCCCTGCCCCTGTCAAGTCTACTGGAGCACCCTGTCGCACTAGGTGCTCCGAGCCGGGTCGGTTCTCGCAGGGAGTCGCTCAAAGCCGACACCCTCGACTCACAAGCAGGCAGTGAAGAGCGCGTCCCGGGGGGGGGGGGGGGGGGGGGGGGGGGGGGGGGGGGGGGGGGGGGGGGGGGAAGGAAAACGAGGCGCTGTTACTGGAGGTCCTGGATGGGGGGGGTCAGGGCCGGCCAGTCAAGACGGCGGGCTCCTCTACCAGTCCACGTCCCGACCAGGGCGTGGCCTCGACCAGCGCGTGCACCATCCAGTCCGCGGTCCCAGCCAGAGCGTGGCCTCAACCAGCACGGGCACCATCCAGTCCCGTGGTCTCAGCCAGAGCGTGGCCTCAACCAGCACGTGGCACAATCCAGTCCGTGGTCTCAGCCAGAGCGTGGCCTCAACCAGCACGTAGCACCATCCAGTCGTACTCCAGTGAAGCCCCCGGGAGGGGGGAGGGAAACGTAGCAGCTACCCGTGGTGACCCAGAAGAGGCGGGTCAAACGACTCTCTCTGCCCTCTGTCCAGTCGAGAGGACAGAGGCACAGGTGCGGAGAAAGAAGAAGTGATGTCCCTCTCCTACAGGCCGACTGTAGGACTTGAAGATACTGACTGTACCCTCGATGATACGGTGAAGAACCAAGACCGGAGCAGGCGCTCCCAGAGACATCTTCCGCTCGAGTGAAGAGCTAACCTCCCTCAGCGATGGCGGCCAACATGCCACGCTACGTCACAGAGTGAGCATACTTCAAGCTAAAAGAAATGAAGCACAGTGCGACAGGTAAAAAGACAGGCGAGAGGCCGATAGACAGCAAGTTCGAGAGAAAGGTACCAGCCACCCGTGAACCCGCAGGATGAATAGCACGGGCAGTGGAATTAGAGAGAGAGAGAGAGAGAAAGCAAACCGAAGTTGAGCTGAACTACACCAACCAAGGTGCAACCGCACCACAAGCCACATTAAGGGACGGATACACGACAACAGCAACGACAATAAACACGTGAATAATTCCGCCACCCTAGATGGGTCAAACGTCGTAGGCCTCGTGACAAACTCGTGACACTGACACAGAAGCTGCAGCTCCTCGAAGTGGAATTTAGACCACGGATATTTCCAATGGAATATTGTACTATCCATGGTGCAGAGGGCGAAAAGGAGAGAGATCAGGTCATCTCCTCTTCAACGTCTGCTTCCAATGGAGTGAATTTGTTATGTAGTTTCACTGGACTGTGTTGGTCTTCAGGCCTGCTGGCAGACTTGCCAACAGGTGAAGAAGGTCTGGATTTGGGAGACGGTGGAGGTTTCTTCCTCATCTCCCACCATCTCCACACTGGATTGAACTCCCTTGCCCGCACGGGCACTGGACAGAGGGGTTCGAGTTGCGGTGTGCTGGTTTTTTATTCTGCCCCGCAGCAGATGGAGTAACTGCTGGGCAGTCTGGGGTGGCGATTTTTTGCCTCACCAGGGGCATTCACTTTGGGTTGGGAGGTGGTGGAACCTGCTTCCACCAGAGCTGACAGTTCTTCCTTGCAATGTCTTCGAAAATATGAATTCATCAGTCTGACAGCAGACTGACCAGTGGGAATTTTCTTTACGGCCGAAGCATATGAAGATGCTGTGGGCGTCTGACTGCCCACAACCTGTTTGCGGCCTCAAAAAAGGAGATCTTCTTTTTTGTTTTGATGCGTTGTATAGTGGTTTCCCTTGAATCCAAAGAGGACAGTTCTTGAAGAGGAGGGATGGTCGCCACCGCAGTTAGCACAATGTGCCGGACTTTGCACGGCCCATCATGGTTGCCTTGCAGCAAACACCGCACACCTCCTGCCCAGAACAGGGGTCTCTGACATGGCCAAACCTGGCATCGGAAAACACCTCAACGGGGACGGCACATCAGCTGAACATAAACATTTAGGTAACCGACTTTGATGACCGGAGGCGCACAGGGTTGCAGAACGTCAGAAGAGGTGTTGGTGGCCCTCGCTCTGAACCTTTCTTTACCGTCACCCTGCGCACCTCGCACACCTTGAGACGCCAGTTCCGTCTTGATTTCTCCCTCTGAGACACCTGATAGATCTCTGCAGCAAATCCAACCTTTGACGAAATTTAACTGTTTATAGGAGTCACCCTGATCTCCCTGCCCAAATATTTTGTTGCTCTCAACAGCTGTTCAGATTGCTTTTTAGTTTCGATATTGAATTAGAAACGGCCATTCCTCAACCTTTTGACGGACTGAGGGTCACCTGCTAGACCTTGAAAGCCCTTCTGGATAGCAAAAGGGCTCAGAGCTGAAAGGGGGCTTTCCCCGCTCCGCCCCTTCCATCATGAGCCAGGAAGCCCAGAAACCTGTCTTCTGTCGTATCTCCCCTATCCGAATCGCTGTCAGAATCGAAATCCCTGAAATAGGGGATGCTGCCTTTCCCTTTCTTTTTTGGGGGATGTTTTTTGAGAAAGCCATAGTTAATTTTTTATGCTTCATCTCTCCCTTACCCACCCCCCCCTTGGAGTCCAACTAAGGGCCAGGGCCAAGAAACCAATGTCTTGACCCCTTCCAGGCTTCAGGAGAGACATACAACAGACAAAAACCTACCAACCCTATCCCCCCTGATCATGTTCAACTCCCGGGAACAAAAGTTTGAACACTGCAGGGGTTACCTTGGCCACCGGGGAAATGCCTGTTTTGACCCCCCCCCAAAAGGGGGACCGATTAGTAACCCGGGCCAAAGTGACCCCCTGTCTGGAGAGGTCCGAGCCAAAGTGATGTGTTGAGAGCGGGCCCTCTAAATCCCCGGATCCACCCCCCGACCAGGTGCAGCAGGGAAAACGCGGCGGATCAAGGAGACCACAGAGAAAAAAGGAGTGAAAAAAGACTTGAAGGGGAGACGAAGAAAAAAAAAGGGCCAAATAAGGGGGCAAAAAACAAGAAAAGAAAGGGGGTTACTTTATCGGCCCTCACCCTTAGCCTTCTGACGGGGAAGCCCTACCAGGGGAAAACAACTCCTTACCACGTTCCCTTGGCCAAACGCTTTTGCACCTCTCGGGCCTAGAAGCTGTGAAAAAACCACCCTTCCCCAAAAGATTGACCCCCCGCCACAAAAAAAGGATCACTGGCCCACGCAAAAGCCCCCCGACCCGACAAGGTCGCAACCCCCGGGGGGGAAACAGAATCAAATTTTCCACCCAAGTGGGTGCACTACATATGAATCGATTTATTTCACGGAATCAAATTCAAAAAGTAAACAGTGTCTACAGTGACCATAACAAGGAAAATAAATGAAGGTTTATAAAACACTTTTTTCACAGCCCCCCTCTTGCATACATAAACTGACAGCAGCCAAAGAGTGACTGTCCGACACTAGATGTCATTTGGGAGCATTGGATAATTGATGATAACGAGTATAGTAATCAAATTTTATAAAACAAGTGTTGAACTCGGAAAAAAGCTGTATTAATTGGTAGGGAAATTCACATCGTCAAACAAATGTTGAGCTCCTTAGGAAATTGGGGACACCGCCATCCCAAAGGGAAGAAAGAAACAAAAAAAGTGACCCTGAAAGAACTAAACTGCATTCCATACAGGTGCAAATACACCATATGTGTTCCTGTGATTTTTTTTTCAAGGCATTCATGGGGAAAAAGATAAGGGTTAAAAATGAAGAAAAACAGACTGAAGAGAGATTTTGATCGGTTCACCCTTAGGTTGTGCTATTCACTTCAGAATGCCTTTTTCATAAAAACCATGTCCAAGCAGAATGTTAAATTCTCTTATTAGACAACCCCCTGCTGACGGGAGAACAATGTCAACCTTTTTATTAAGGTAGTACAATACCTACACAAACATATCTTTCACATGACCCCACAAAACCTCTGCAGAATGCGTCAAGTTTTCAATAAGAACCAGTTCACAGAAGCAAGTTTACAATTTTTCCCTTAGGGACCCTGTCACGCACGAAAAATGCACGGGCCTCGGGGACAATTTTTGGGGGTGTACCGTCCCGGCCAGGTGGAGTGACCGTGAAGTGCGTGAATCCTGCAGGAATTATGCTTAAACCTGTTAACTCTTGGAGGTGGAGGAGAGAGTGTCAGCTCGTCGGAATAGTGAGGGTTACTGTGTAAACAAAACGCACGTGAAACTGGAGTTTCTTCCGATGTGAATTGGAACTCCGGAATGTGAGTGCTGTCTTGTGAGTTTCCCCGAGGTGAACACGGAGTGTCCGTGGTTGTGTCCCCTGCAAGTTAGTAACGAACTGAGGCCTTATCCACGAAGGTTTGGGTTGGCCCTGCTCAGTTTGTTCCTGGCCGTTGGGGCAGGGGTTGGTGGTATGCCCTCGATCGACTTTTGAAGGTTGCTACCAGGTAGAAGACTGTCGATGTTTCGGTGTTCAGGCGACGGGTTCTGCACGTACCAAGGGCGTTGGCTGTCAGGCAGTGTCGCCGGCGACGAGGGTGCGTCCAGTGTTTCGTCCGCGTCTTGACTGCGGTGTTTCGGTGTTCAGCGAGCGGGTTCTGCACGACCAGGGCGTTGGCTGTCTGGCAGTGACCCGGCTACTGAGGGTGTCGCCAGTGTGTCCGCGCGCGATGTCCTTATGACTGACGGTGTCTGGTGTTCAGGCGCGGTTTCTGCATGTAACCAGGGCGTTGGCTGTCTGGCATTGTCCCGGCGACTGAGGGTGTCGTCCATTGTTGTAGTCGTCCTGTTTTTGTTCAAGGTGAGGCGTGTAAAGTAATGGAAATCTGGAGGGCTGAGTAGTTGTTTTGTTTGTAGATATTCATGGTTTCATCACTTTTGTGTTTTCAGTTCCCGGAAACGGGAGGATTTCCTTTTAATTTGATTTTTATTTTCGCAAAGATTCTTTTATGTGAACTTGGCTAAGAGGAGGATATTTAAATGTGCGGAAGTTTGAAGTGAAAGAATATAATTAGAACTAAAGGTCGAGGGGAAAAAACCCGTACATAAGGAATGAAGTAATGTGGCATTCCCGGTATACTAACCACAGATAACATATAGGTGGATGTGTTAGCAAAGCGGTATTGAATGCGCTAAGACAAATGTTTATGAGAAGATAAGATAATGTTGCTTATATCGCCCAAGCCGACCGCAGAGGGCCACACCAGGGCTGTCACCACGTTAAAATCAACTCACCAGTCCATTTAAAAAAAAAAAAAAAAAAAGAAACAAAAAAAACCGTTTCACACATCTCGTTAAAAGCCCTCGTCTACAACGAGAACCATGAAACTTTGTTACAAATCCTTCTTCGTAAAATATCAAATCAGATGAAAAATGTTAATTTCCTCTCAAAAACCCAAGGATCACACTCTCAGCAGCGGGGACATCCCTGAACAGGATCTTCATGGACTCCGCTGTAAAAAATGTTTGTGTCTCACATCGTGCAAGTCCCAACACTCTAAAAGAACATGTTTCATTGTGAGTGGTGCATGACATGGAATGCACCACGGAGCTTCTTCACTCTTTAAAAGGTAAGAATGGGTAAAATACGAATGGCCGGTGTGCAGCCGGCACAGAACCGTTTCCTCTTTACGAACCACCCGACGTAAGGGAGGAAGTCTTTAAGGTTTGGACGGATTGAAAGAGTTTGTTATTCGTCTGTGTGTTCCAATCCTCCTGCCAGAGGTCTCTCACATAATCGTTAATTTTAGGTTTCACATCTGAGCAGGGATATAAGTGTTGGACAGTTTCTCTCCTTGTGGCGTTTTTGGGCTAAACGATCAACCATTTCGTTCCCGCCGATGCCAACATGGCCAGGAACCCAAGCAAGAGTAATGTTGTAACCGTCCGCCTTCAACTTGCTAAAAAGTTCAAAAAAAAAAAAAAGTTCTGGATGCTAAAGGGTTGCGGCCAGCTATGGCCTCCAAAAAGCTGACAGCGAATCCGACAGAACCATAAAGTCCCTCCTCGAAGAATGGGAGATTATCTTCAAAGCCAGTACTAGAGCAGTAAGTTCAGCAGAATAGACAGAAGCATCTGAATGTATATGTTCCAACAATATCTGAGAAGGAGCCCCAGGGCAGTAGGCTGCACAGCCACTCCATCCTCAGACTTGGAACCGTCAGTGAAAACTTTTTGATAGGATGGGAATTTGGAACAGAGCTCGGCATACAAAGCCTTGTACGCCAGAGAGCTGGTAGACTCCTTACGGAAAGCTGCGAGATCAAAACGAATCTCTGGTGTGAAAAAGGTCCATGGAGGTTGATCCGGAAACTTGGAAAAATCGGAAACTACTCCCAGGTCTATACCTGCATTCCGCACGTGAGGCTGCATACGAAGCCCAAACGGCGGAATACATTTCGGTTATTTTCAAACTTACTTTGGAAACGGAGGGTCAAAAACACAGTCATAGGCAGGATTCTGTGGTTCTGAAACAGTCGGATATAATAATTCAAAGACAGTTTCAGCCTGCGATTGGACAGTGAAGGTTCACCTGCCTCTGCGTACAGGCTGTACACAGGGGTGGTGCGGAACGCTCCAAGACAAGACGAAGCCCTTGATGTGGATAGGGTCCAAGAGTTTGAGGTAAGATGATCTTGCGGAGCCGTACACAGCACAACCGTAGTCCAGTTTAGAACGGACCAGGGCTCTGTAGAGGTGCAACAAAGTTTCTTATCAGCGCCCCAGTCGTGTTTTGCTACGACCCGCAGAATATTCAGTGCCTTTTGCAAGCAGTTTTTGAGGTTTTTAATATGGCTGAGAAAGTTAAGTTTTTGGTCAAAAATGACTCCCAGAAATTTGGCCTCTTTAACAGCTGGAATGGGAGATTTCCCTACTTGAAGTTCCGGATCGGGAAAAAAAACTGACGGAAGTTATGGAAGTGAATACATTGGGTTTTTGTAGCAAAAAAGGGTGAAACCGTTTCATCCGCCCATCGATGGATTTTATCTACGCAAAGCTGGAGCCTGCGCTGGACACTCGGGTACAGGCTTCCAGTTGCGTAGACAGCAAAATCATCCACAAACAATGAGCAGTCTGAACCCCGCTGAACTGATTTCACAATGTTGTTGATTTTAATACTAAAGAGGGCAGGAGACAGTATGCTCCCCTGTGGAACACCCAACTCCTGCTCGTGGACATCAGAGAGAGTGGTGCCAACCCGACCTGAAACTGTCGTTCTGCCAAAAAAAATTTTTGAATAAAAAGAGGAAGATGACCTCGAAAACCCAGATCGTGGAGATCATGAAGTATCCCCGACTTCCAGGTGGTATCGTAGGCCTTCTCCAAGTCAAAGAAAATTGCCACTGCATGCTGTCTGTTTAAAAAAGCGTTCCTAAGTGTAGATTCCAGACGAATCAAAGGGTCAACTGTACTACGATGTTTGCGGAAACCACACTGTTCTTTCGCCAAAAGGCCATCGGTTTCGAGTTTTCCACATGAGCCTAGCATTGACCATTTTTTCCATCAATTTACAGACACAGCTGGTCAAAGCTATGGGACGGTAGTTAGATGGATTAGACAGATCTTTTCCAGGTTTGGGGAGGGGAATAATGAGGGCTGTCCGCCAAGAGGGTGGAAAGCAACCTGTAGTCCCCACGTGGTTGTATACCTGTAACAGATGTTCAGACCTTTCTTGCGGAAGATGTTTCAATAGTTGATAATGTAATGTCATCTATACCTGGAGAGGAATCGCTGCAAGAGAGTAAGGCAGATTTCAGCTCGTTTAATGTGAAAGGAAGATTGTAGCTTCCATGTTGTCGGATGAAAAGTTGCAGGGCGATTTTTCTTTTAGGGCTTTGTTTTTGACAAAAGTGACCGATTTATTAGAAGAGAGGAATTCTTTTCAATGGTTGAAGCAAGCAGATTAGCAACTGCTTTCTTTCTCTGTTTATTAAAGAATCCGAAAACTTGAGATGGTTCACAGTGGGACAGGTGTTCTTCCCTTTGATTTTCTTAATGATGTTCCACACTTTTTTCTTAGAAGTTTTTGATGTCAGCCGGAGCAGAAGCTTCTCCAGGACCGACGTTTACTAATTTTAAAAGTGTGTCTTGATTTGGCACGGAGTTTTTTGATGGGCTCGAGCTTTGGGGACCCGAAGGTCGTTGGTAAAACCTGACGCTGAGCCCGTTTTCTAACTTTGGAAATTTGTTGGCATTCTAAATCGAACCAGGGTGTTTTTGGCATTTGAAGTTTATTGGAAGACACTGGAATACAGGTCTTAGCACATTTAATCATAGTGTTAGTCAGTGATTCAGCTGGGTCAGGACTCTGAAAAAAATCAGTGTCCTGGAACTCCTTAGAAACAGTGGCTGCAAATAGATCCCATTTGCTTTCTTATAATTTAAATGCTGAGAGACAGAGACGTGTTCAGTTATTACAGGTTGTAGAAGGACAGGGAAATGGTCACTTCCGTGCAGATCGTCATGGACAGACCACTCATAGTCCAGGACCAGCGAGGGATCACAAACCGACAAATCTAAACACGAAAGTGAACCTGTGGAAGAATGGAGGTAAGTTGCAGATCCGTCGTTCAGACAACACAATCCAAATCCGAAAGGACATCCTCAATCAGCAGACCTCTGGATGACGAACCGGTACTACCCCAAAGAGGGTTGTGACCGTTAAAGTCACCCAACAGCAAAAAAGGTCGGGGGAGTTCCTCTATCAGACTGACAAGGTCCTGACGACAAACCGGGACAGAAGGTGAGAGATAAGAGAACAGATTGTCACAGCCCTTGTGGAGAGTGACTCTCGCAGCTACAGCCTAAAAGGGAGGTAGACAGAGTGACAGGACTATACAACAAAGTTTTGTGTAGGAGAAGGGCAACACCGCCCGACAGTCCCAACGTGGATGGTTGTGCAGGTTTCGAAAGAATATTAAAGCCAGAAAGAGTAAAGGTCTTCTGGCTTTGAAGTTGAGTTTCTTGAAGAGCCACGACAGAAGGTTTAAAAGACTGACACAGAAGCTGCAGCTCCTCGAAGTTGGAATTTAGACCACGGATATTCCAATGGAATATTGTATTATCCATGGTGCAGAGGGCGAAAAGGAGAGAGATCAGGTCATCTCCTCCTCAACATCTGCTGCTAAAGCTGTAAATTTGTTGCTTAATTTCACTGGACTATCTGCAGACCTGCTGGCGGACTTGCCAACAGGTGAAGTAGGTCTGGGTTTGGGAGACGGTGGAGGTTTCTTCCTCAACTCCACCATCTCCACACTAGGTTGAACTCCCTTGCCCGCACGGGCACTGGACAGAGGAGTTCGAGGTAGGGGTGCTGGTTTTTTAATCGCCCAGCAGCAGATGTTGTAGACTGCTGGGCAGTCTGAGGGGTGGCGGATTTTTTGCCTCCACCAGGGGCAGTCACTTTGGTTTGGAAGGTGGTGGACTTGCTACCACCAGAACTGACAGATCTTACTTGCAATGTCTTCGAAAACATGAATTCGTCAGTCTGGCAGCAGACTGACCGAGTAGGAACTATGGAGCTTTCTTGACAGCCGAAGCATAGGAAGAAGCTGTCGGCGTCTGACTGCCCACAACCTGTTTCCGGGCTTCAAAAAATGAGATCTTCTTTTTTCCGTTTTAAACTCGTTGTATAGCAGATTCTTGAATCCAAAGGGGACAGTTTCGGGAAGAGGAGGGATGGTCGCCACCGCAGTTAGCACAATGTGCCGGATCATGACACGGCCCATCATGAGTTGCCTTGCAGCAAATACCACACACCTCCCGCCCAGAACAGCGGTCCCTGACATGGCCAAACCTCTGGCACCTGAAGCACCTCAATGGGGACGGCACATAGAGCTGAACATGAACATTTTAGGTAACCAACCTGATGACCGGAGGCAGCACAGGTTGCAGAAGGTCAGAAAGAGGTGTTGGTGGCCACTCTCTCTGAACCCTTTTTTTACCGTCACCCTGCGCACCTCCGTCACACCCTGGGGCGCCAGCTCCGTTTTTATTTCCGCCTCTGAAACACCCGCCAGATCTCTGCATCTAATCACACCTTTGGATGAATTTAATTGCTTATGGGGAGTCCACCCTGATCTCCCTATCCACAAGCTTTTTTGCCTTCTGCAGCTGTTCAGATTGTTTTGTGACTTGCATTGAATAAGAAATGAACCATTCCTCAACCTCTGATGGACCGAGGGTCACCTGCTAAAACTTGAAAGCCCTTTTGGATAGCAAATGGGCTCAAAGCTGAAAGGGGTCTTTCTTGCTCCGTTCCTTCCATAACGAGCCAGGAAGCCCAGAAACCTGTCTTCTGTCGTATCTCCATATCCGAATCGCTGTCAGAATCGAAATCCCTGAAATAGGGGATGCTGCCTTCCCCTTTTTTGGGGGGATGTGTTTTGAAAAAGCCATGTGTATTTTAGTATATTTCATCCCTCCCTTACCCACCCACCTTGGAGTCCAACTAAGGGGCCAGGGCCAAGAAACCAATGTCTTGACCCCTTCCAGGCTTCGGGAGAGACATACGACAAGCAGAAGCAACCAACCCTAATCCCCCCTGATCATGCTCAACTCCCGGGAACAGAGAGCTGAGCACTGCAGGGGTTTACTTGGCCAGCTGGGGAACTGCCCGTCTTGACCCAACCCCAAGAAGGGGAGCCGATTAGTACACCCGGGCCAAAGTGTACTCCCTGTCTAGGAGAGGTCCGAGCCAAAGTGATGTGTTGAGAGCGCTGGCCCTCTCAATCACCAGGATCTCATTCCCCTCCGACACAGGTCGCACCGCACGGCAAACGCGGCGGATCTTAAGGAGACCACAGAGAGAAAAGGAGTGTGGAAAAGAAGACTTGAAGGGGAGACGAAGATAGAAAAGGGCCAAATAAGGGAGGCAGAAAACAAGAAAAGGAGAAAGGCGGGTTACTCTTAGTCAGGATCCTCACCCTTAGCCTATCTGACATGGGGAAACCCTACCAGGGCATCAACTCCTTACCACGTTAACGCTTAGGCCAACAGCATCTGCACCTCTCAGGCCTAGAAGCGTGTGAAAAAACAGCCTATCTCCAAGTAAATTTATGCCCCCCGCCAGCAAAGCCTAAGGATCACTGACCACGCAAACCCTCCGACCACGACAAGGTCGCAACCCCCCGGAGGGATCTTCATGGACTCCGCTGTAAAATGTTTGTGTCTCACATCGTGCAAGTCCCACACTCTAAAAGAACATGTTTCATGTGAGTGGCGCATGACATGGAATGCACCACGGAGCTTCTTCACTCTTTAAAAGGTAAGCATGGGTAAAATACGAATGGCCGGTGTGCAGCCGGCACAGAACCGTTTCCCTCTTTACGACCCCCCGACGTGGATGGGAGGAAGTCCTTAAGGTTTGGACGGATCTGAAAGAGTTTGTTACTCGTCTGTGTTTCCAATCCTCCTGCCAAGGTCTCTCACATAATCGTTAATTTGGGTTTCACATCTGAACAGGGAATATAAATGTTGGACAGTTTTCTCTCTTGTGGCGTTCTTGGCTAAACGATCAACCATTTCGTTCCCGCCAATGCCAACATGACCAGGAACCCAAGCAAGAGTAATGTTGTAACCGTCCGCTTTCAACTTGCTAAAAAGTTCAAAGAAATGCAAAAGTTCTGGATGCTGAAGGTTGCGGCCAGCTATGGCTTCCAAAGCTGACAGCGAATCCGACAGAACCAGAAAGTCCCTCTTTGAAGAATGTGAGATTATCTTCAAAGCCAGTACCAGAGCAGTAAGTTCAGCAGAATAGACAGAAGCATCGAAATGGATATGTTCCAACAGTATCTGAGAAGGAGCCCCAGGGCAGTAGGCTGCACAGGCCACTCCATCCTCAGACTTGGAACCGTCAGTGAAAACTTTTTGATAGGATGGGAATTCGAACAGAGGTCAGCATACAATGCCTTGTACGCCAGAGAGCTGGTAGACTCTTTGCGAAAAGCTGCAAGATCGAAACGAATCTCTGGTGTGAAAAAGGTCCACGGAGGTTGATCCGGAAACTTGGAAAAATCGGAAACTACTCCCAGGTTTAGACCTGCATTCCGCACGTGAGGCTGCATACGAAGCCCAAACGGCGGAATACATTTAGGGTTGTTTTCAAACTTACTTTGGAACGGTAGGGTCAAAGACACAGTCATAGGCAGGATTCTGCGGTTCTGAGAACAGTCGGATATAATAATTTAAAGACAGTTTCAGCCTGCGGTTGGACAATGAAGGTTCGCCCGCCCTCTGCGTACAGGCTGTACACAGGGTGGTGCGGAACGCTCCAAGACAGAGACGAAGCCCTTGATGGTGGATAGGGTCCAAGAGTTTGAGGTAAGATGATCTTGCGGAGCCGTAGACAGCACAACCGTAGTCCAGTTTTGAACGGACCAGGGCTCTGTAGAGGTGCAACAAAGTTTTCTTATCAGCGCCCCAGTCGGTGTGCGCTACGACCCGCAGAATATTCAGTGCTTTCTGGCAAGCAGTTTTGAGGTTTTAATATGGCTGAGAAAGTTAAGTTTCTGGTCAAAAATAACTCCCAGAAATTTGGCCTCTTTAACAGCTGGAATGGGAGATTTCCCTACTTGAAGTTCAGATCTGGGAAAAACTGGCGGAAATTATGGAAGTGAATACATTGCGCCTTTGTTGGAGAAAAGGTGAAACCGTTTTCATCCGCCCATCGATGGATTTTATCTACGCAAAGCTGGAGCCTGCGCTGGACACTCGGGTACAGGCTTCCAGTTGCGTAGACAGCAAAATCATCCACAAACAATGAGCAGTCTGAACCCTGCTGAACTGATTCACAATGTTGTTGATTTTAATACTAAAGAGGGCAGGAGACAGTATGCTCCCCTGTGGAACACCCAACTCCCTGCTCGGGACACAGAGAGAGTGGTGCCAACCCGGACCTGAAACTGTCGTTCTGCCAAAAAATTTTGAATAAAAAGCGGAAGATGACCTCGAAAACCCAATCGTGAGATCATGAAGTATCCCCGATTTCCCCAGGTGGTATCGTAGGCCTTCTCCAAGTCGAAGAAAATTGCCACTGCATGCTGTCCTGTTTAAAAAAGCGTTCCTAATGTAGATTCCAGACGAATCAAATGGTCAACTGTACTACGATGTTTGCGGAAACCACACTGTTTCTTTCGCCAAAAGGCCATCGGTTTCAAGTTTCCACATGAGCCTAGCATTGACCATTTTTTCCATCAATTTACAGACACAGCTGGTCAAAGCTATGGGACGGTAGTTAGATGGATTAGAAAGATCTTTTCCAGGTTTGGGGATGGAATAATGAGGGCTTTCCGCCAAGAGGGTGGAAAGCAACCTGTAGTCCACACGTGGTTGTATACCTGTAACAGGATGTTCAGACCTTCTTGCGGAAGATGTTTCAAATAGTTGATAATGAATGTCATCTATACCTGGAGAGGAATCGCTGCAAGAGAGTAAGGCAGATTTCAGCTCGTTTAATGTGAAAGGAAGATTGTAGTCTTCCATGTTGTCGATGAAAAGTTGCAGGGTGATTTTTCTTTAGGGCTTTGTTTTTGACAAAAGTGACTGATTTATTAGAAGAGGAGGAATTCTTTTCAATGTTGAAGCAAGCAGATTAGCAACTGCTTTCTTCTCTGTTATTAAAGAATCCGAAAACTTAGATGGTTCACAGTGGGACAGGTGTTCTTCCCTTTGATTTCTTAATGATGTTCCACACTTTTTTCTTGGAAGTTTTTGATGTCAGCCTGGAGCAGAAGCTTCTCCAGGACCGACGTTTACTGATTTTAAAAGTGTGTCATGATTTAGCACGGAGTTTTTGATGGGCTCGAGCGTTGGGACCCGAAGGTCGTTGGTATACCTGACCTGAGCCCGTTTTCTAACTTTGGAAATTTGTTGGCATTCTGAATCGAACCAGGGTGTTTTAGGCATTTGAAGTTTATCGGAAGACACTGGAATACAGGCTTTAGCACATTGATCATAGTGTTAGTCAGTGATTCAGCTGGATCCGGACTCTGAAAAAAATCAGTGTCCTGGAACTCCTTAGAAACATGGCTGCAAATAGATCCCAGTTTGCTTTCTTATAATTTAGATGCTGAGAGACAGAGATGTGTTCAGTTATTACAGGTTGTAGAAGGACAGGGAAATGGTCACTTCTGTGCAGATCAGTCATGACAGACCACTCATAGTCCAGGACCAGCGAGGGGTCACAAACCGACAAATCTAAACACGAAAGTGAACCTGAGGAAGAGTGGAGATAAGTTGCAGATCCGTCATTCAGACAACACAAATCCAAGTCTGAAAGGACATCCTCAATTAGCAGACCTCTGGGTGACGTACCGGCACTACCCCAAAGAGGATTGTGACCGTTAAAGTCACCCAACAGCAAAAAAGGTCGAGGGAGTTCTTCTATCAGACTGACAAGGTCCTGACGACAAACCGGGACAGAAGGTGAGAGATAAAGAGAACAGATTGTCACGTCTGTGGAAGTGACTCTCGCAGCTACAGCCTGAAAGGGAGGTAGACAGAGTGACAGACTATACAACAAAGTTTTGTGTAGGAGAAGGGCAACACCGCCCGACAGTCCCAACGTGGATGGTTGTGCAGGTTTCGAAAGAATATAAAGCCAGAAAGAGTAAAGGTCTTCTGGCTTTGAATTTGAGTTATCTTGAAGAGCCACGACAGAAGGTTTTAGAGACTGACACAGAAGCTGCAGCTCCTCGAAGTTGAATTTAGACCACGGTATATTCCAAATGGAATATTGTATTAATCCATGGTGCAGAGGGCAAAAAGGAGAGAGATCAGGTCATCTCCTCCTCAACATCTGCTGCTAAAGCTGTAAATTTGTTGCTTAATTTCACTGGACTATCTGCAGACCTGCTGGCAGACTTGCCAACAGTGAAGTAGGTCTGGGTTTGGGGACGTGGAGGTTTTTTCCTCAACTCCACCATCTCCACACTAGGTTGAACTCCCTTGCCCGCACGGGCACTGGACAGAGGATTCGAGGGAGGGGTGCTGGTTTTTTAATCTGCCCAGCAGCAGATGTTTGTAGACTGCTGGGCAGTCTGAGGGTGGCGGATTTTTGCCTCCACCAGGGGCAGTCACTTTGGTTTGGAAGGTGGTGACCTGCTTCCACCAGAGCTGACAGTTTTTCCTTGCAATGTCTTCGAAAACGTAAAGTTATCAGTCTGACAGCAGACTGACCGAGTTGGAACTGTTGGAACTTTCTTTACGGCCGAAGCATACGAAGAAGCTGTCGGCGACTGACTGCCCACAACCTGCTTGCGGCTTCAAAAAAGGAGATCTTCTTTTCTGTCTTAACCCTTTGTATTGCAGATTCCTGAATCCACAGAGGACAATTCCGTGAAGAGGAGGGATGGTCGCCACCGCAGTTTGCACAATGTGCCGGATCTTACACGGCCCATCATGGTTGCCTTGCAGCAAATACCACACACCTCCTGCCCAGAACAACGGTCTCTGACATGGCCAAACTTCTGGCATCGAAGCACCTCAACGGGGACGGAACGTACAACTGAACCCGGACAATCAGGTAGCCGACTTTGATGACCGGAGGCAGCACAGGGTTGCAGAATGTCAGAAAGAGGTGTTGGTGGCCACTCTTTCTGCACCCTTCTTGACAGTCACCCTGCGCACCTCCGTCACAAACACCCTGGGAATGCCAGCTCCGTTTTGATTTCTGCCTCTGAGACTCCTGATAAATCCCGGCAGCGAATCACGCCTTTAGATGAATTTAACTGTTTGTGGGGAGTTACCCCTAACTCCCTGTCCACTAGTTTAGTTGCTTATCAGCAGCTGTTCAGATTGTTTGTGTGACTTGCATTGAAATAAGAAATGAACCATTCCTCAACCTCTTGATGGACCGAGGGTCACCTGCTATACCTTGAAAGCCCTTTGGATAGCAAATGGCTCAAGCTGAAAGGGGTCTTTCTTGCTCCGTTCCTTCCATAACGAGCCAGGAAGCCCAGAAACCTGTCTTCTGTCGTATCTCCATATCCGAATCGCTGTCAGAATCGAAATCCCCTGAAATAGGGGATGCTGCCTTCCTCTTTTTTGGGGGGATGTGTTTGAAAAAGCCATGTGTATTTTAGTATATTTCATCCCTCCCTTACCCACCCCACCTGGAGTCCAACTAAGGGCCAGGGCCAAGAACCAATGTCTTGACCCCTTCCAGGCTTCGGGAGAGACATACGACAAGCAGAAGCAACCAACCCTATCCCCCTGATCATGCTCAACTCCCGGAACAGAGAGCTGAGCACTGCAGGGGTTTACTTGGCCATCTGGGGAACTGCCCGTCTTGACCCAACCCCAAGAAGGGGAGCCGATTAGTACACCCGGGCCAAAGTGTACTCCCTGTCTAGGAGAGGTCCGAGCCAAAGTGATGTGTTGAGAGCGCTGGCCCTCTCATCACCAGGATCTCATTCCCCTCCGACACAGGTCGCACCGCACGGCAAACGCGGCGGATCTTAAGGAGACCACAGAGAGAAAAGGAGTGTGGAAAAGAAGACTTGAAGGGGAGACGAAGAAGAAAAGGGCCAAATAAGGGAGGCAGAAAACAAGAAAAGGAGAAAGGCGGGTTACTCTTAGTCAGGAACCTCACCCTTAGCCTAATCTGACATGGAAGCCCTACCAGGGGCATCAACTCCTTACCACGTAACGCTTATGACCAAACAGCATCTGCACCTCTCAGGCCTAGAAGCAGTGTGAAAAAAACAGCCTATCTCCAAGTATTGATGCCCCCGCCAGCAAAGCCTAAGGGATCACTGGACCACGCAAACCCTCCGACCACGACAAGGTCGCAACCCCCCGGAGGGAATTAGTAGTTGATATAACAATAAACATAAATGATTTGTGATTTGATATATAGTCCCCAGATAATCACAATAAGTTTTCAATTTTTATAAATCTGTCCTTATTTGACACTAACAATATACAATCTTCCCTTCTTTGAAAGGTTGCAAAAAGGAAAACCATTCAAACAAAACACAGATTTTGGTGGTTCTTTGTTTGTCTGTTTGTTTTAAATAAGCTTCGGCCAACAATCATTAAATTTTGAACATAATGTTACAAAAATGAAACTCATTTGCAGTCACAAACCCTTTTCACAGTTACACCAAAGGTGTAGTTTCATGAACACTATGATGCGTTGTTAATGAGTGAAATATATCGCCCCCCCCCCCCCCCCCCCCATCCCCCTATATTTAAATATGTTGCATCTTTCATTAGTATTTCTGAAAATATTCTACAAATAATTTTACAAGTTAGTTCACCTTAAACTTGGTCAAGTAAAAGACTGATTATGTCTGAAGACCAGCATGTGTTGAAAATAGCATAACCCTAATTTCATATTTATTTACCTATGATTCATTTTTAGAGAAACAGAGGGCAGCGTGTGGGGTAGAGAGAAAACAAGAGATTTGATCCAGAGCTTTATTACACATGCAGACTTGAATTAAAATTGTCTTAATGTTTCTACCAATAATTAATGTTTGAACCAGCTGCTGTGGTGGAATAGTTCGCGCTACAGATTCTGAGCTGAGATCATGGCTTCAAATCCCATTAGAGCCACTTATTTTTGAGATTTTCTTTTTTCCCCAATAAAATCCTAACATGAGCTGAGTTTTCTTATGGGCTCAGTTGGGGAGACTGGAGCCACACAGTCGAGTTTTGTCCCATTCACTGAATATGTCTATGACAGTGTTGCTCAAAACTGACAAGCACTGCAGGTATCTGCATCTCTCAGGCCTGAGTGACAGAAGGATATTTTATGAAGGTAAGTATAGAGTAAAGCGAAAGTAAGTATAGAGTAAAAGATGCTCCCAGGATTCACCGAAAGGGGGAGAGAATGATGAATCCATTGGTGCTCAACCAATCACAACCGCAAATCCCAAACGGACTATGAACATGGACCAAATGGAATATCCATGTGTCTGTGGAAAGCATTTCACTACCACCTGTGGCATGAAGATCCACAGAACAAAGATGGGATGTGTGATAACTCATCTGAATGAGCAGCAGCGCACTGCATCAGCAGATAAGATGTCGGAAGACCAAGGCCAGGATTTAAACCACAGTGCCAAGGACATCCACGCTGTTGATTCGGATGAGGAATTTGCACAGGCCCTCGATGCCAGGCACCTGAAAGTCAACCTGCCATGAGCGAACGAAACTGAAGATTGGGAGAAACTGCAAAAATCGTCCAAAGACTCGATGCACTGACAGGAAAAGCACCCTGGAACACAAACTAGCCACATATGGGGACACTGTGTATGCCGCATGTAGAGACGCCTATGGAGCAAAACTACCCAAAGAGAAAACACCTCCAAAGAAATCCAGACGCCAAGAAGAGATGGACAAGATCAGCGTCAAAAAGAAATCAAGAAGGCGGTCGACAAAGCCAGAGCCAAATCATCACCAGGGCCAAACGGAATACCTTACCAGCTGTACGACTACAAGAAATCTCCCAAGAAGCTGGAGTGGCTCCACAGGCTGCTGCGATCAGCTTGGAGAAACCAGATCAGCGGCCAGTGGATGATGCCAGATGGTGTGTACATCCCCAAAGAGCGAAACTCAAGTGACATCAGCCAGTTCAGGCCAATATCACTACTGAACGTCGAAGGGAAAATCTTCTTCCCGTCATGGCAGCAAGGCTGACCAAGTACCTCATGGAAAACAAGTACTTGGATGTGTCAGTCCAGAAAGGTGGCATCCCAGGCATTGCTGGCTGTGTAGAATATGCCACAATGATCTGGAACACAATCCAAAGAGCAAAAACAGAAAAAAAGAGACCTGGACGTAGTGTGGCTTGATCTGGCAAACGCATATGGATCTGTACCCCATGAGATGATACAGTTGGCTCTTGAGATGTACCATGTGCCAAAGAACATCCGCGACATGCTCAAGAAGTACTTCAATGGCTTCTCAATGCGGTTCTCTACCAAGGAGTACACAACATATTGGATCAACATGGAAGTGGGCATTGCAATGGCTGCGCAATTTCCCCAATACTGTTCGTGTTGGCAATGGAAGTCATCTTGAAAGCAGCAACAAGCAACGCAAGACAAACAGACCTTGGCGATGGATACAAGATGCCCCCTCTCAAGGCCTTCATGGATGACACTACTGTGATTTCATCCGGAGAAGACGAGACACATCATGTGCTGGAGAGGCTGGACGATATAGATTCCTCATCCAGAATGAAGTTCAAGCCAAAGAAATCACGGAGTCTCTCACTGAGGAAAGGTAAAGTGGCCAAATCTGTGGTCTTCAGTGTTGCCAACCAGGCCATTCCAACAGTCACAGAAGAGCCAGTCAACAGCCTTGGAAGATGGTATGATGATACGCTGAAAGACTCACAAAGAGCAAAAGAAACCAAACAGCTGTCGGAAGGAGGCTTGGAGACCATTGACCAGTGTGGGCTCCCTGGCAAATACAAGGTCTGGTGTCTGCAGTTCATGCTGATACCAAAGCTCCTATGGCCTCTGATGATATACGACATCTGCACCAGCATAGTGGAGGCAATGGAAGCCAAAATCAACAAGTTCACAAATAAATGGCTTGGTGTCCCACCCTGTCTCACTGACATAGCGCTGTACTGTCGCCAAGCAAAGCTGAAACTACCACTGAAATCCATCCTGGAGGAATACAAAGCAGGGAAGATCAGACTTCAAAGCATGCTGGAGGACTCAGGAGACAGGGTGGTAGAAGCAGTCAAGCCCCAGCTGAAGACAGGCAGAAAATGGAAAGTTCAAGAGGCATGGATTCTGCAAAAGAAAGTCTCAAGATCAGAGAAATAACAGGACACACACAGACCAACAGACAAGGACTGGGGTTGACCAAAACTGAATGGTGGTCAAAGGCCAAAGGAAAAGCCAAAAGAGGCATGATGATTCAGGAGATGAGAAAAGAAGAAGACTCCAAAAAGAGAGGTGTTCAAGCTGGATCTGGTCAAGGAGGAACAAAAGTGAACTTCATAAGGCTTAACCTTCCTACAAATATCAGGTGTCCCAGTGGCTCAGTGGTTAGAGTGCGAGTCATTAAGTGGAAAACGAGCAAGTCCAGAGGGTCATGGGTTTGAATCCCAGCCATGGCTCATCCCAAGATGGGGAACAAAAAAAAAAAGGGGGGGGGGGGGGGGCAGCAGAGGGACATCCGGAGTCATGAACCGGGTGTGGCCCAACCCCCCTAGAGTGTCAGGAGATAAGGGCCGAAACACTTGCTTGAAGGGGGCTTCTCTTCTGAGGACTCTCTGCTGCCACGCTCTCCACAAGTTTCTTTCTACTAAAGCCATGTCAAGCAGTCTCGAGCTGGCATGGAACTTCAGAGCATCATTTTCATCATCCTCATCCTTAACAATCAGGGGAGGGAAAAAAGTAAATTTAATAGCTGTTTCGAGAACTATAACTACTTGTTTTTGTAAGGGAAAAGGACATGTACTGGTCAACTCTGATCAATGCAGAACACTGTTGGGAAACAGGTAATCATATCTAATGACTATCAAAAGTCACTATTTGCAGACAAAAATAAAAAAAGGGATCCCAAATGATGTAAAACTTTAAGGGTACTCTGAAGAGTGTGGACATCTGTTGTTGAATGGATTCTGGATCAACTCTTTGATCCAGGTTCATATCAATCCGGAGATCCGCACAAAAATTGAATGATTTTCTATCCTTGGAGCAAGTTCCACCTTTTCAACAAGTTGTGTTAAAACTGAGTCAGTAGTTTTTGCATAACTTCGCTGAACTGATGAATCTGCCCTTGATCTGAATTTAAACCAATATCTCATAGCTCTCCCCCTTGGGCCACATTCTGTCTTTTCACTAAGATCAACTGAAATCAGTTCAGCAGCAAAATTTAAGATCTTGGGTATCTGGTTTACATGTGACTTAAAACAATGCGAAATTATGAATCTTGAAGAAAAGTTTGCAGAAATTAGAGCACTGTATAAAACTTGGCTCAAAAGACAGATAACGCCTCTTGGCAGAGTAGCAGTGCTTAAATCTATGATGCTTTCTAAACTAACCCATCTATGGATGTTATTACCAAACCCACCGGATTATATAATTGATGAAATCCAGAAATTTATATTTAAGTTTGTTTGGGGCAAAAAAAGAGACAGAATTAACAGGAAAACATCTGTGAAAAGTATAGAACAGGGAGGAATCGGAATACCAAAACATAAAGAAGCATATAAATGCTTTAAAAGTAACTTGGATTCGTAAGCTCTTATCCAGTAAACATAGATGGAAGAAAGTGCTTGTTTCGGTGTATGAAAAAGCAGAAATTATCAACAAACTAGGATCCGATCTGCCACGGAGTGATAAACTAAATAAGTTCTGGAGAGATGTATTCGACGCTTACAGAGAGACAGGCAAGATTGTTCATGTTAAAACTGCGGAAGAATTCTGTTCAGAACCTTTGTTCTGCAATCACAACTTAAAAATTGGGGGCAGATCAACCTTTTATAAAAACTGGGTTGAAAATGATGTATTCTACATACAGAATCTTCTGGATGAGAACAGTGAATTTTTGAGTTTTCAATCCTTTGTTGATAAATATAGTGTCAATACGGATTTTGTAACATACAATGGTTACGTTAGTGCGGTGAAAAAGTATTCGAGAGAAACTGGACTAGAAACGAAATAGTGTGAGGAAAGTAGGACAAGTAAATTATTAACTGTAATCTGTTCAGTTTCAAGAGGAGCCTCACATTACTACGGTTTATTAAATCAGGACACAACAGAACCAGGTTTTTGCAATAAATGGAATGTAAGATTACAGAAGGAAGTTATATGGGTTAAAACTTTTCACAAAATTCGACAGATAAAAGACATAAAGCTAAAATGGTTTCAAATGAGAATTATTAACAGAATATTGGCAACCAATGTTATTTTGCAAAGCATGGGAATTGTAGAGTCAGAAAAATGCTCTTTTTGTGAGAGAGAAAAAGAAAACATTCAGCATATATTTTGGCACTGCCAGCATGTACGAAACTTTTGGCAAGAGTTTCAAAATGTGGTTAACAGAAAATGTGAATTCATGACACTGTTGCTTGATGAAAACATAATCCTGTTTGGTTGTGATTGTAATTTTAAATCTGATAGAACGTTTGACTTAATCCTGCTACTCACCAAATTTTATATTTATAAGTGTAAGTATGAAAAGAGTCTACCTTCAGTTCAAATATTTATTGTGTTGTTGAAAGCCAGATATGAAATAGAAAAGTATGCTGCTCATCTTAACATGTCCCATGGAAATTTTGTAACACAATGGCGTCCATATTTGTCATTATTGCAGTGAAACGCAAGTTGTGCAATGTAAACAAAGGCTATGCCAATGCCCAACTCTGTGTGTGTGTGTGTGTGTGTGTGTGTGTGTGTGTGTGTGTGTGTGTGTGTGTGTGTGTGTGTGTGTAAAAGAAGCTAAATTCCTGGAGTTATTTTTGACCAAAAACTCAACTTTCTTAGCCACATCAAAAACCTCAAAACTTCTTGCCAGAAAGCTCTGAATATTCTGCGGGTCGTAGCGCACACCGACTGGGGCGCTGATAAGAAAACTTTGCTGCACCTCTACAGAGCCTTGGTCCGTTCCAAACTGGACTACGGTTGTGCTGTCTACGGCTCCGCAAGATCATCTTACCTCAAACTCTTGGACCCTATCCACCATCAAGGGCTTCGTCTCTGTCTTGGAGCATTCCGCACCACCCCTGTGTACAGCCTGTACGCAGAGGCCGGTGAACCCTCACTGTCCAACCGCAGGCTGAAACTGTCTCTAAATTATTATATCCGACTGTTTTCAGAACCGCAGAATCCTGCCTATGACTGTGTCTTTGACCCTCCGTTCCAAAGTAAGTTTGAAAACAACCCGAAGTGTGTGTGTGTGTGTGTGTGTGTGTGTGTGTGTGCGTGTGTGTGTGTGTGTATTAGGTTTTTTTTGTTTTGTTTTGTTTTTCGTTTTTTTCGGTTAGAAAAGAAATCTTATATGTCTTTGTTTTCTTCGCTAGTTAATATCTTCACAGATGTTCATACATGTATGTAATTTGATGCACAAACAACTGTTGTAACTTGTTAAGGAATTACTCCAATCATTTTGTGGTACTGAATCGAAGATACCTTTTTTTTTCTTAGCTACTTTCTTGTTCATAAATGTGATTTGATGTAAATCAACTGTAGTTAATTGTTAATGCATTAAGTCTAAGCGTTTTGTTGTATTGATTCAAATATGCATTTGTATTTGTAGTCATTACCTGATTTATATTTCTGAGTCTGGAATAAAAGCTATTTATTAAAAAAAAAAAAAAGAATGTTTACTCCCCAGACTTTTCCAAACAAACATGGATAGTGAACGAACGTTTCGGACTTGAAAACTGTTGTTAATGACGTTCACGTGAGTGATTGTAAAGGATTTATCCGTACTGTATTGAGTCGAGTCGGTTTTGTTCTCAAAGCAGAGAAAAACTATTCAAATGAGTGCTAGATTTAGTGGTGTGTACGTTGTGTTTTGAAGAGGTTTTTCTTCAAAAATTGCTCTTCATTAGATTATTGATTTGATCATGATTCTTGAATTTGTATTACCAAATCTAGAAATTGGCATTTTTTCTATAGGCCTTTTTGTATCTTTACCCCGAAATTGTCATTTTCTTTGTTTAGGCACATAAACATCGGTCATGATTACTTTGGTTTACAGATTGTGGAAGAAGAGAATGAATTTTCCTATAAAAAAAAAAAAAAGAAAAAAGAAATAAGTTCAGCAGTTTTTGAACATTACTTCTGAAAGACAGACAACCCTACCAACCTACAGAAGCAGGCAAAAACATAGCCCCCCTTGGCCAAGGAAATAAGTTTTGATAAACAGACAAGATCCCAAAACAACAGAATAGCTTCAACAGTCACTTCATGTTACAATAAATTTTGATAAATAGACAAGATCCCAAAACAAAAGAATATTTAGCTTCAATAGTCTCTTTATGTTACAATGGTTAGTAAACACACTCACTACAAATAAGAATATAGGTTTCTGGATTCTGGATTGGACATTAGAAAAGTAAGACTCAGAATCAAAAACTTACTTGGAGAATATTTCAACAGGGTCGCCCTGTCTTCATCAGCTCACTATTGCTGTTGCGGCAGCAAGGCCTGGTGGGACGACTGTTGTGTGGGGTTCACCCCACACAACAGTCATCCCACCAGGCCTCGCTGCCACACTCCCACACAACAGTCGTCCTACCAGGCCTCGAGTGAGTACATGTATCATATATTATGTATCATCTGAGAATGAGTACATGTATCATATATCTGAATAAATAAGCACTCTAAAGTCATGTCCATATGTGGCAGCGAGGCCTGATGGGACGACTGTTGTGTGGGGGTGAGGAAGCGAGGCCTGGTGGGACGACTGTTGTGTGGGGTTCACCCCACACAACAGTCGTCCCACCAGGCCTCACTGCCACAACAGCAACAGTGAGCTGATGAAGACAGGGCGACCCTGTTGAAATATTCTCCAAGTAAGGTTTTGATTCTGAGTCTTAAACTACTTTTCTAACACTCACCACATATCTGACATGTACAGTACAAAACCTCACCTTCACGACCAAAATCATCATATGACAGGTCAGGGTAATGAATCCAGCACTTTGTCTTATCAGGTGTAACTTCCATCACTTTGGTTTTTCCGCCCATCATTGTTTCCCTCTGTCTGCAACCAGTCCCAAAAGAAAATTATTCACACTGTGTGTGTGTGTGAATGTGTGTGTGAATGTGTGTGTGTGTGTGTGTGTGTGTGTGTGTGTGTGTGTGTGTGTGTGTGTGTGTGTGTGTGTGTGTGTGTGAGTGCGTGAGCTCGTTCACATACATGATATATGTATGTGTATACACACACACAGACAGATTGATAGAAAGATAGATATAGTGTGTGTGTGTGTGTGTGTGTGTGTGTGTGTGTGTGTGTGTTCACATACATGATATATGTATGAATATACACACACACATAGATTGATAGAAAAATAGATATGTGTGTGTGTGTGTGTGTGTGTGTGTGTGTGTGTGTGTGTGTGTGTGTGTGTGTAAGATAAGATAAGATAATGTTGTTTATAGCCCAGCCGACCGCAAAGGGCCATATCAGGGCTGTCACCACGTTAAAATCAACTCACCAGTCATATTAAAAATTAAAAAAAAACACCTTTCATACATCTCGTTAAATGACATCGTCTAGAAACGCACCAGAAACTTTGTTAAAAATCTTTCTTCCGTAAAATCTTAAATCAGATGAAAAATGTTAATCTCTCTCAAAAACTCAAGGATCACATCAGGCGGGACATCCCTGAACAGGATCTTCATGGACTCCGCTGTATAATGTTTGTGTCTCACATCGTGCAAGTCCCAACACTCTAAAAGAACATGTTTCATTGTGAGTGGCGCATGACATGGAATGCACCACGGAGCTTCTTCACTCTTTAAAAGGTAAGCATGGGTAAAATACGAATGGCCGGTGTGCAGCCGGCACAGAACCGTTTCCTCTTTACGACCTCCCGACGTGGATGGGAGGAATTCCTTAAGGTTTGGACGGATCTGAAAGAGTTTGTTACTCGTCTGTGTGTTCCAATCCTCCTGCCAGAGGTCTCTCACATAATCATTAATTTGGGGTTTCACTTCTGAGCAGGGGATATAAGTGTTGGACAGTTTCTCTCTTGTGGCGTTCTTGGCTAAACGATCAACCATTTCGTTCCCGCCAATGCCAACATGACCAGGAACCCAAGCAAGAGTAATGTTGTAACCGTCCGCCTTCAACTTGCTAAAAAGTTCAAAAAAAAGTAAAAGTTCCGGATGCTGAAGGTTGCGGCCAGCTATGGCCTCCAAAGCTGACAGCGAATCCGACAGAACCAGAAAGTCCCTCTTTGAAGAATGCGAGATTTCTTCAAAGCCAAAACCAGAGCAGTAAGTTCAGCAGAATAGACAGAAGCATCTGAATGTATATGTTCCAACCCGTATCTGAGAAGGAGCCCCAGGGCAGTAGGCTGCACAGGCCACTCCATCGTCAGACTTGGAACCGTCAGTAAAAACTTTTTGATAGGATGGGAATTTCGAACAGAGCTCAGCATACAACGCCTTGTACGCCAGAGAGCTGGTAGACTCTTTACGAAAAGCTGCAAGATCGAAACGAATCTCTGGTGTGAAAAAGGTCCACGGAGGTTGATCCGGAAACTTGGAAAAAATCGGAAACTACTCCCAGGTCTAGACCTGCATTCCGCACGTGAGGCTGCATACGAAGACCAAACGGCGGAATACATTTAGGGTTGTTTTCAAACTTACTTTGGAACGGAGGGTCAAAGACACAGTCATAGGCAGGATTCTGCGGTTCTGAGAACAGTCGGATATAATAATGTAAAGACAGTTTCAGCCTGCGGTTGGACAATGAAGGTTCACCCGCCTCTGCGTACAGGCTGTACACAGGGGTGGTGCGGAACACTCCAAGACAGAGACGAAGCCCTTGATGGTGGATAGGGTCCAAGAGTTTGAGGTAAGAGGGTCTTGCGGAGCCGTAGACAGCACAACCGTAGTCCAGTTTGGAACGGACCAAGGCTCTGTAGAGGTGCAGCAAAGTTTTCTTATCAGCGCCCCAGTCGGTGTGCGCTACAACCCGCAGAATATTCAGTGCTTTCTGGCAAGCAGTTTTGAGGTTTTTTAATATGGCTGAGAAAGTTAAGTTTCTGGTCAAAAATAACTCCCAGAAATTTGGCCTCTTTAACAGCTGGAATGGGAATTTCCGACTTGAATTTCAGGATCTTGAAAAAACTGATGGAAATTATGGAAGTGAATACACTGCGTCTTTGTTGGAGAAAAGGAGAAACCATTTTCATCTGCCCACCGATGGATTTTATCTACGCAAAGCTGGAGCCTGCGCTGGACACTCGGGTACAGGCTTCCAGTTGCGTAGACAGCAAATCATCCACAAACAATGAGCAGTCTGAACCCTGCTGAACTGATTTCACAATGTTGTTGATTTTAATACTAAAGAGGGCAGGAGACAGTATGCTCCCCTGTGGAAACACCCAACTCCTGCTCGTGGACATCAGAGAGAGTGGTGCCAACCCGGACCTGAAACTGTCGTTCTGCCAAAAAATTTTGAATGAAAAACGGAAGATGACCTCGAAAACCCAGATCATGGAGATCAAGAAGTATCCCCGACTTCCAGGTTGTATCGTAGGCCTTCTCCAAGTCGAAGAAAATTGCCACTGCATGCTGTCTGTTCAAAAAAGAGTTCCGAAGGGTAGATTCTAGACGAATCAAATGGTCAACTGTACTCCGATGTTTGCGGAAACCACACTGTTCTTTCGCCAAAAGGCCATCGGTTTCGAGTTTCCACATGAGCCTAGCATTGACCATTTTTTCCATCAATTTACAAACACAGCTGGTCAAAGCTATGGGACGGTAATTTGAAGGATTAGAAAGATCTTTTCCAGGTTTGGGAATTGGAATAATGAGAGCTTTTCGCCAAGAGGGTGGAAAAAAACCTGTAGTCCACACATGGTTGTAGACCTGTAGCAGTATGGTCAGACCTTCTAGCGGAAGATGTTTCAACAGCTGATAATGGATTTCATCTATACCTGGAGAGGAATCGCTGCAAGAAAGTAAGGCAGACTTCAGCTCGTTTAATGTGAAAGGAAGATTATAGTCTTCCATGTTGTCGGACGAAAAGTTGCAGGGTGATTTTTCTTTTAGGGCTTTGTTTTTGACAAAAGTGGCTGATTTATTAGAAGAGGAGGAATTCTTTTCAATGGTTGAAGCAAGCAGATTAGCAACTGCTTTCTTCTCTGTTATTAAAGAATCCGAAACTTGAGATGGTTCACAGTGGGACAGGTGTGATTCCCTTTGATTTTCCTAATGATGTTCCACACCTTTTTCTTGGAAGTTTTTGATGTCAGCCTGGAGCAGAAGCTTCTCCAGGACCGACGTTTACTGATTTTAAAAGTGTGTCTTGATTTAGCACGGAGTTTCTGATGGGCTCGAGCGTTGGGACCCGAAGGTCGTTGGTATACCTGACGCTGAGCCCGTTTCCGAACTTTGGAAATTTGTTGGCATTCCGAATCGAACCAGGGTGTTTTTGGCATTTGAGGTTTATCGGAAGACACTGGAATACAGGTTTTAGCACATTTGATCATAGTGTTTGTCAGAGATTCAGCTGGGTCCGGACTCTGAAGAAAATCAGTGTCCTGGAACTCCTTAGAAACAGTGGCTGCAAATAGATCCCAGTTTGCTTTCTTATAATTGAGATGCTGAGAGACAGAGACTTGTTCAGTTAATACAGGTTGTAGAAGGACAGGGAAATGGTCACTTCCGTGCAGATCGTCATGGACAGACCACTCATAGTCCAGGACCAGCGAGGGGTCACAAACTGACAAATCTAAACACGAAAGTGAACCTGTGGAAGAGTGGAGGTAAGTTGCAGATCCGTCGTTCAGACAACATAAATCCAAATCCGAAAGGACATCCTCAATCAGCAGACCTCTGGATGACGTACCGGCGCTACCCAAAGAGGGTTGTGACCGTTAAAGTCACCCAACAGCAAAAAAGGTCTAGGAAGTTCCCCTAACAGACTGACAAGGTCCTGACGACAAACCGGGACAGAAGGTGGAAGATAAAGGGAACAGATTGTCACAGTCTTGTGGAGAGTGACTCTCGCAGCTACAGCTTGAAGGGAGGTAGACAGAGCGACAGGACTATACAACAAAGTTTTATGTATGAGAAGGGCAACACCGCCCGACAGTCCCAATGTGGATGGTTGTGCGGGTTTTGAAAGAATATTAAAGCCAGAAAGATTAAAGGTCTTCTGGCTTTGAATTTGAGTTTCCTGAAGAGCCACGACGGAAAGTTTTATGGATTGACACAGAAGCTGCAGCTCCTCGAAGTTGGAATTTAGACCACGGATATTCCAATGGAATATTGTACTATCCATGGTGCAGAGGGTGAAAAAGGAGAGAGATCAGGTCATCTCCTCCTCAACGTCTGCTTCCAATGGAGTGAACTTGTTATCTAGTTTCACAGGAGAGTGTTGGTCTGCAGACCTGCTGGCAGACTTGCCAACAGGCGAAGAAGGTCTGGATTTGGGAGATGGTGGAGGTTTCTTCCTCATCTCCACCATCTCCACACTGGGTTGAACTCCCTTGCCCGCACGGGCACTGGACTGAGGAGTTCGAGGTTGGGGTTTGTTGTATCTGTGAAAGAATGATATTCTTACAATGAAATAGACTCGAACGAAAGTATGGTGGGTTAAAAACCGTAGCCTATATTCTGTAGAATGTTTTCCTTCTCAACCGTTCCCCAAAAGCATGCTGGGTATTAACAACAATCAGATCTCGCATGCGCTGTGAACGAGAGTATAAAAAAAAGAGTGAAAGTGAAAGTACGATCATGAACACAACATTCCTCCCAACCTTTGAATGGATATTTCCAACAAATATTTTACATCATTAGATAAAAAGGGTGGAATGTTCTTCTTTAAATGAGAAATGTTGATGAAATTTGTTACACCCTGCAAATTTACATTTAGCTTATAAATTTTTTTTTTTTTTTTTTTTTTTAAATTAATTTCTCTGGTTGTGCATGTCTATGGTAAATGAACTCATATTGGATTGTCAGTTCAACACTTTGAAATCATGTAATATCAATCAATCTAAACTATCTGGTCTTGATATTGGATTGTCACTGTCTATCGCACGTAGTCACGCAGGTATGTGGGGGGGTGGCGTTGTCGACTTGGTCTGGCAGGGGCGTTTTGGACGACAGGTTCTGGCACATCTGGTGCAGGCGGTGGACTTGCTGGGTCAGGCCCTCCAGGAGTCTGAGCCGGTCCAGGCATCTGGGCTGGTGAAAACGTCTGCCTGTCTGGTATCTGGGCATGGGTAGGTGGGACAGGTATGAGTATCTCCTCTTCTTCAGCGGGCTCTGGAAACAAACCCTTGATGGGCTTGAAATGAGAGGAGTTCCGCACAATGATGTTGTCACCCCGTTTCGCAGTGATCATACTGCCTTTCTTCTCAGTCACCACATATGGATGAGGGGCGAAGGGTGTGGTTAACTTCGTCTGCTTCGGTTGGCGTACCAGGACATGGTCTCCCGGCTGTATCATTGACGGACGGGTGTGGCGGCGCTGGTCAGCGTAGACCTTCATCTTCAGCTTCCCTGACTCATCGTTATGGGCGATGAGGGCTTCTGGTTGGACACAGGTAGGGGTGGATGGGATTTGAGGGAGACCAAAGTTCATTTTCCGACCAGTGAGGGCTTCGAATGGGGATATGCCAGTACAGGAGTGGGGTGTGGCTCTGTAAATTCTCAAGAATGGTTGTAACTCCCGTTTCCAGTTGAGGCCAGCTGCTGATGATGCTCTGACGTTTTTGTTGAGCGAGGCCATGAAACGTTCGGCAGTGCCGTTCGCCTCAGGCCAGAGCGGAGTTATCTTCCGATGGTGGAAACCAAAATCATCAGCGAAAGACTGGAACTCACGTCCGTTGAAGGGCGGGCCGTTGTCAGTTTTCACAATCTGGGGAATTCCTTGGCGGGAGAAAATCATCTCTAGACGTGGTAGGACGACAGCAGCGGAAGTGGAGGAGACGATCTCCACTTCGGGGAAACGGCTGTGTTCATCGATGATAACTAGCAGGTACTCTCCTGAAGGGAAAGGACCAGCAAAATCGATGGCTAGTGAGCTCCAGGGTCGGGATGGAAGAGGGGTTGGATGATGGGCTCTCTGGATTTGGGACCAGGGCATGAGGCTTGGCAAGGGAGACAAGTCTCGACGGTCTCTTCGACAAGTCGGTCAATCCCGGGAAACCAGACCTTCTCCCGGATGCACTGTTTGGTTTTGACGATGCCTTGGTGCGACTGGTGGGCAATGTCGATGACCTGTGTTGTAGGCATGCGGGGATGACCAGTCTATGTCCTCTGAGTATAAGGCCGTCATGAGCAGACAGTTCATCGCGAAATTTTTTATACTCGCTGATGTCACTGTTGTGCCACTTCCCGGACTGGATGGCTGTCATCACTCTTTGGAGGGTTGTGTCATTTTGTGTGGCTGTCCGCACCTCTGCTTGAGTCATCGACCTTGGCACGAAATGTTTTGCGATGTATCTGACATAGTCCTCGCCAGCGTTTTCACGATGAGGTGTTGATTGGGGGTGGCGACTGATGAAGTCGGCGGGATTCAGGTGATCTCTGCCTGGAGAGTAGATGAGGTTGATTTCGTAGGGCATGAGTCGAAGGCGCCAGCGGTCAACACGAGCAGTGGCAGGTTTGGGGCTCTTGATCATGCCTAGCAGGGGTTTGTGGTCAGTCACTACGGTGACACGAGCACCGAAGAGGTAGAGGTGGAAATGCTCCACCCCGTATACTACAGCCAGCATTTCCTTTTCTGTCTGCGAGTAGCGCTGTTCTGTTGGTGTCAGTGCGCGACTGGCATAACTGAGTACTTTTCCCCTCTGAGTTAGGATGGCGCCGAGACCTACTGGGCTTGCATCAACAAGGATTGTGGAGTGTTCAGCTGGGTCAAAATATGCCATCACCTCGGTGCTCATGAGGCATTGTTTTAGTTTATTGAAAGCGTGTTGTTGCTCCTGTCCCCATTTCCATGTGGTCTTCTTCTGTGTGAGGAGTCTCAGGGGTTCTGTCAGGGTGGCGTAGTCTGGGATGAAGCGAGAGATGTATTGCGTCATCCCCAGGAAGGATCTGATTTCGCTGACGTTCGTTGGTGCAGGTGACTCAGAGATGGTTTTGATTTTCTCGGGGTCCGGTTTGATGCCTTCCTTTCCAAACACATGACCGAAAAATGACAGTTCTGGCACGGAAAAGACGCACTTATCTTTTTGGAGCTTTGCCCCCTTTTCACTGAGTCGCTGCAGTGTAGCGTGTAGGCTGTGGTCATGTTCCGCTTGTGTCCTGCCGTGGACGATGATGTCATCAGAAAGGTTCTTGACCCCGGGAATGTCGTTTAAGAGTTCAGCAATCACGTTCTGGAAGATCTCTGAAGCTGCATTCACGCCAAAAAGTAGTCTCTTGTAGCGTCGCAGGCCAGCATGTGTGGTGAAAGTGGTGATGTAGCGGCTTGACTCATCCAGTTCCAGCTGATGGTAGGCATTTTTCATATCCAGTTTGCTGAATACTGTTGAGCCATTCAGGTCGGAAATGAGGTCGTCAAGAGTCGGCATCGGGTGTTTTTCTCTCTTGATGGCCCTGTTGGCTTCCCGCATGTCGATGCATACTCTAACTCCGCCTGACTTCTTCGGGACTACTACGATCGGGCTGATCCATGGGGTAGGTCCGTCGATTTTTTCAATGACATCCATTGCTTCAAGTCTGTCAAGCTCCTTTTCCACGTCTTTGCGGACATGGAATGGTACTCTCCTGTGTCTCTGGGCCACCGGGGTGACGGACTCATCGATGTGAAGCTTGATGCAGATGTCTTTAATTTTTCCGAGTTCATTGTCAAAAAGGTGGTTATATTTCTCAGCCACTGAGGGCAATCTAGGTGTAGAGGCTGTAAATGCAAATTGTATCATGTTCATCGCCTGGGCAGTTGCGCCGCTCAGTATGTTTAAAGCATTGGTCTGGTCTATGTCCACAACGTAGAAAATGACTGTCTTGGTCACGTTTTTGAAACAAAGTTCTGTTTTGAAATGTCCTTTCACGGCCAAGGGGTCTTTGATCCATAGGGAAAGATCAAAGGAGAGGGGCGATGGAGGGTGATCTTGGGGCACACTTTTGTGAAGGTGTGTGTATTGACTATGTTGACGGTGGCTCCAGTATCTACGAGGAAGCTGACTGGGGTCTGGAAGATTTCAGCACTGACCATGGGGCGTGGGTTTTCGTTGCGAGGTCAGCGTGAACACTTCTTCTTCGCTGGATGTGTTGTTTTCTTGTTCATCTGGTGAGGTGAATTCTAGTCGTCGTATTCTTCCTGTAGACTCGCATACTTTGGCAAAGTGTCCGATCTTATGGCAGGCGCTGCACTCCTTGCCTCTAGCTGGGCATCTGTTGATATGTGGAAAACTTCCACCGCAGTATCTGCATCGTTGGCGGTGATCAGTGTTGTCCCTGGCTGTCTCCAGGATCCTCTGTAATTATTTTGTCCGCCTCTGCCACGTTTTGATGAATGGTCTGCATCACTGTGGGCTCCCTGTTGATGATTTCTGGAAGTGTGGGGTCCAGTCATATTGTGTCGATGGTGTGACCCTCGTTTGACGGCATTTACTGATGATGTATCACTGCTGCAGGCCTGTTCTATTTCCGCTGCTCGAGCGTCGGACAGTTCTAAGGCACGGGCTTCTGCTAACACGTTGGCCAGAGTCATATCATCTTTGAGAGCCTTCCTTCTCACTCTGGAGGATGAGCACCCTTGTAGGATTTGGGAGAGGATTTCACGGTCTTTGTCATGGAAATCACACGTGGCTGCTAGGGATCTAAGTTTGGTGTGGAAGGAGTCGATCGACTCACCTTCGTTTTGTGTTGATTGCCTGAATTTGAACACCTCGTATGATGTGTTGCGTTTGGGGGTGAAGTAGTCAGTGAGGGATTGTTTTGCCACATTGTATTCATCTGGTATCTCTCCGTTATCTGTCTGTCTGACAGCTCCAACGCCCTTCTGCTCATCCGTGAAACTGTCGTAAATGTTGTATGCTTCATCACCTATGTAATGGAGTAGCATTGCTTTCTTCTTTTTATCAACGTCAATGTCCATTGTACACAACATGTTTTCAAAGCGATCAATCCATTTTTTCCAGCGTATACCAGCCGATTGTTCTTCGGAGTGTACGGAGAAAGCAGAGAAGTTTGGCAAACTGGACATACCTGTTGATTTTTTTTTTTTTTTTTTTTTTTTATCCTCGTCGCCAATGTTGTATCTGTGAAAGAATGATATTCTTACAATGAAATAGACTCGAACGAAAGTATGGTGGGTTAAAAACCGTAGCCTATATTCTGTAGAATGTTTTCCTTCTCAACCGTTCCCCAAAAGCATGCTGGGTATTAACAACAATCAGATCTCGCATGCGCGTGAACGAGAGTATAAAAAAAAGAGTGAAAGTGAAAGTACGATCATGAACACAACAGGGTTCTGGCTTTTTCATCTGCCCAGCAGCAGATGTTGTAGACTGCTGGGCAGTCAGAGGGGTGGCGGATTTTTTGCCTCCACCAGGAGCATTCATTTTGGGTTGGAAGGTGGTAGACCTGCTACCACCAGAACTGACAGATCTTACTTGCAATGTCTTCGAAAACATGAATTCATCAGTCTGGCAGCAGACTGACCGAGTAGGGACCGTGGGAACCTTCTTTACAGCCGAAGCATAGGAAGAAGCTGTCGGTGTCTGACTGCCCACAACCTGTTTCCGGGCTTCAAAAAACGAGATCTTCTTTTCTGTTTTGATGCGTTGGATTGCGGATTCTTGAATCCATAGAGGACAGTTTCGTGAAGAGGAGGGATGGTCGCCACCGCAGTTAGCACAATGTGCCGGATCATGACACGGCCCATCATGGGATGCCTTGCAGCAAACACCGCATACCTCCTGCCCTGAATAGCGGTCTCTGACATGGCCAAACTTCTGGCACCTGAAGCACCTCAACGGGGACGGAACATATAACTGAACCCGGACATTCAGGTAGCCGACTTTGATGACCGGAGGCAGCACAGGGTTGCAGAAAGTCAGAAAGAGGGTGTTGGTGGCCACTCTTTCTGCACCCTTCTTTACAGTCACCCTGCGCACCTCCGTCACACCCTGGGACGCCAGCTCCGATTTGATTTCTGCCTCTGAGACACCAGATAAATCCCGGCAGCGAATCACGCCTTTCGATGAATTTAACTGTTTGTGGGGAGTTACCTTGATCTCCCTGTCTACAAGTTTTGTTGCCTTCAGCAGCTGTTCAGACTGTTTTTTTGTTCTACATTGAATGAGGAATGAGCCATTTCGCAACCTTTTTATGGATTGAGGTCACCTGCTAAACCTTGAAAACCCTTCTGGATAGCGAAAGGGCTCAGAGCTGAAAGGGGTCTTTCCTGCTCTGTCCCTTCCATCACGAGCCAGGAAGCCCAGAAACCTGTCCTCTGTCGTACTTCTGTATCCGAATCGCTGTCAGAATCGAAATCCCCTGAAATAGGGGATGCTGCTTTCCTCTTCTTCTTGGGGGGGATTGTTTTTGAAAGAGCCATATCTGATTTATTGTGATTCATCCCTCCCTTACCCACCCACCTTGGAGTCCAACTAAGGGGCCAGGGCCAAGAAACCAATGTCTTGACCCCTTCCAGGCTTCGGGAGAGACATACGACAAACAGAAGCCACCAACCCTATCCCCCCTGATCATGCTCAACTCCCGGGAACAGTCAGAGCTGAGCACTGCAGGGGTTTACTTGGCCAGTAGGGGGACTGTCTGTCTTGACCCAGCCCCAAGAAGGGGAGCCGATTAGTACACCCGGGCCAAAGTGTACTCCCTGTCTAGGAGAGGTCCGAGCCAAAGTGATGTGTTGAGAGCGCTGGCCCTCTCAATCACCAGGATCTCATTCCCCTCCGACACAGGTCGCACCGCACGGCAAACGCGGCAGATCTTAAGGAGACCACAGAGAGAAAAGGAGTGTGGAAAAGAAGACTTGAAGGGGAGACGAAGATAGAAAAGGGCCAAATAGGAAAGGCAGAAAACAAGAAAAGGAGACAGGCGGGTTACTCTTAGTCAGGATCCTCACCCTTAGCCTATCTGACATGGGAAGCCCTACCAGGGGCATCAACTCCTTACCACGTTATGCTTAGGCCAGGCAGCATCTCAACTTCACAGGCCTAGAAGCAGTTGGAAAAAAACCAGCCTATCTTAAAGTATTGATGCCCCCGCCAGCAAAGCCTAAGGGATCACTGGACCACGCAAGCCCTCCGACCACGACAAGGTCGCAACCCCGGAGGGTGTGTGTGTGTGTGTGTGTGTGTGAGAGAGAGAGAGAGAGAGTGAGTACATGTATCATATATTTGAATAAATAAGCACTCTAAAGTCATGCCCATATCTGGTGGCATGGTGACATATCTAAATGTTACAGATGGTAAGCAGGTACATGATAGGTGTAATGTTAGTGAATATGTCAAATATTGTAATTTTGAATAGTAAAAACAACCAACACTGTGTTGCAAATTTTCTGTTTATTTGAAATCTTCCCTCAAGCTAAAACGCAGAAGACCAGCCTGTTGCAGTGGACAGCCTTTTAAAGACTTTGAATATTGTAATTTAAGCGATACTTTTTCTTTTATTTTAAAGAGAAAAAAGTCTATTGATAACTTCTTATCATGTAAAAAAAAACCACCTTTTTATGGAATAAAACGAACAGTGGGACTGAAGGCAAAAAAAACTGATTTTCTCACAAAAACAAAAACATATATACAAGAGACTTGTCAGATGATCTGTATGTCTATAGACCGTCAAATACGTTTTGTATAACCAGAATTATAGCTTTTGAAGTTACCGTGCTGTGAGTTCCATGCATTTCAACTCTAGTCACCTATCTGTAATGGGCTTTAATAATTAATATAATTGATATCGAATGTGAGTGTGTTGTGTGTGTGTGTGTGTGGTGTGTATGTGTGTGTGTGTGTGTGTGTGTGTGTGTGTGTGAAAGAGAGAGAGAGAGAGAGAGAGAGAAGAGACAGAGAGAGAGAGAGAGAGAGAGGAGTGTGTATGTGATTGTGTGACATATCAAATATAGGTTGTATGGACATATGGGTAGCTTTCTCAGAATTATCACTTTTAAAGTAACTCTTTAAGAATAAAACTTTCCTTGAATGAAAGATTTCAAACAAGATAATTCCCTGACCTACCCAAGACCACACCCAGCCTTTACTTACATTATACAGTTGCAGAGAATTCTTCCCATTAGGAGACATGAAAGAAAAAAGAAAAAAGAAAATAAAAACTGTACTGTGCATTAAACTTTGCATTTTAGTGCTTTCTTGGCTTAATATCTCAAAAAGAAGCAAAGGGCAATGGGAGTCTGCGTAGGGTGGGAGATGGGACGACAGGAGGGAAGAAGCTAATTAGGGAAGGGGAGGGGGGGGGGGGGGAGGGGGCAGCAGGAAGGGAAAGGAAGGGTAGGGATTGATCACAGAAGACACATTACATGTGAAACCCATCTATTGAAACTTCTCCAGAAACAAACAAACAAACAAAATCACCAAAATGAACCTTAGGTTGAGGCAGGATTTTCATGTTAAACATAACTTGTTGCACAGCAACATGATTTAAGCACAAGTTCTGACAAAAACATTCAGACATTGCCATATTAGACCTCTAAAAAAACATTCAGTGCAGGGCTACGTATCAAACTGCTTTGGAAGAAAAGGATAGTTCTTGTATCAGAGCAATACCAATATAAAGAGGAATATTCTCAATGAGGGTAAAACGGACATGCTCATAGCATTTACACCATGCCCTCAAGAAGACGAACAACAACAACAACAGTAAACAAAAACAAAAAGGTACAAAAATATACATATTTGATACACAAAAATTCAACAAATGAGTAAATCAAAAAACAACAAACATTAATACACACACAGCAAAAAGATTATTTTACAATTTGCAAACAATATATCATTATCAACTCTGTACTAGTGGCTTACTGCCTCTCCCACAAAGGTTGATAGTCAATGGTTTGCATCCAAAGGAAGTACACATGTGAGATCTAGAGTCCCTCAATTCTAGACACAGTCATGGGCCTAATCTTACTTCTCTGCCATGTTACATATATATAAACCTGCTTGTGTCCAGTTGGTCAAAATCGAACTGTCTCTTAATCTACATAAATAAAGACAGATCCAAATGGAGGCAGATTACATGAATATGCAAAACCTGAGAAATGGGGTATGAATTTTAACCCAAAAAGTGCAACATGTTCAGTGTAAAAAAAAACAACCAAAAATCGCATTTCTACTAGCTAAGTAATCACATCATAAGGAAAATGGATTGTTCATTTCTTTAAAAAAAATTCATCATTATGAATTTCTCTTCTAGTCTGAACATATAAACAGGATGACTAAAAAAAAAATTTTTTAAAAGCAAACTCCAGTCGAGCACTGATAAGAAGGAAGCATCAAGTCTTCAGGAAGTCAGCTCATATTGATCACTCTTATTTGTTCCTGCTCAGATTACAGTACTGTTACATTGGACACCTCTTACAAACAGGAACTGAACAGCTAGGTGTCCAAGGAGATATTCTATACAAGAGTACCGGTCATATCATCTAGGCTGTATTTCTGACAAACTCCTCTAATAAGCTCTACCCTCCATGCTACAAGGGCATATAAAAACCACAGTCTGCCTTTCTTATTCAATATCATCACAGGGCAATTTCCTGGACTCCAAGCAAGAAATTATAACAAATCATGAATGAAGGGCTTATCAAGCCAACGATGAAAAGCGGTGCAAAACCCAAATCACCATCCAAGGACTGGTAAGAAACAAAAGCTGCCACTGCAGCACAAACACACTTCAAATTGACTGAAACAGTTTTACCCAAACACTGCAAGGGGGTGAAACAGAGTGAATAAGCCTTGACTGTGGAGTCAGTCAAAGACTTCAGACTCCACCTTCACTCTGATTGCAAATAGACAGGAATGTACTGGGGATTGGAAGGGAGGTGGTGGGTGGGGGGGGGGGGGGGGGGGTGGAGAGAGGTGAAAGCTATCCTGTACTAGGCTGTAGGGTGGAGTGGAATCATTGTATTTGTCTCACCAAGTGGAAGTGATGGAGGTGATAGCTCTCTTTGAGGTCCAGAGTAAAACGTTTGTCTCCCCAACTGGAAGATGGTAATGACGACGGCGCACTTTCTGCAAAAGGCAAGGCTTGAGCTGGGCCAAACCCCATAACAGTAAAGGGTACACAATCCTGGCCCAGCAGTCCCCTGGCTGCAGTTGCGTCATGTCACCAGGTAAGTGAATGCCAGGGGAAGTGTTGGTGTATGGCGATATCGATTTTATGTTGTGTGTGTGTGTGTGTGTGTGTGTACAACCGAGTATCAAGACTTAGCCTACGTCATAGCCAAATGAGAGTCAGACATGACGGTACTCGTCGTCACGAGCCCATATCTCTGTGTTAGAGGTGTAGGCTTGCACTGCACCATGCAAACTGAACAGCGTTGTGTACATATTGGTAAACACTAAGTGATGGGTGTAATGAGCGGTGACATCCCATTTGGTCTACTCCCATTTGGTCTACTCCCATTTCGTCTACTAGGCTACTCCCATTTCGTCTATTTCCATACTGACCATACTGCAAGGCTCCCCCTGGCGTAACCAGTGTCCCAGTCTACTCCAAAGCAGAATCGATGGTCTTTAGATTAGAGTAGGGCGAAGCCCGAGAGAGGACGAAGGACGAATGAACGAAGGCCGTTAGGCCAAGTCGTGCTCACACATTTCTGAGTATGCGAAATGGGAGTAGACCAAATGGGAAGTAACCGTAATGAGCTACGAAGCTCAACTGCCTTATGATAAGTTACAAATATTAGTAAAGTGATTTCACACTCTGAAATATGCTCATATTCGCAGATTAATAATTATTATAAACAAACTGTCAAACCACCAAAACCCCGACAAAGTTCCGTACACGTTTTCGGCGGTCCAAAGTATCAACACTGGTACACTCCTCTACTTGCACCTATCGCAATGATATAGCCTATTCCAGAGTATTCTCCCTTGTCTTTCTGCCACCTGTGACTATTCAAAATTTCCTGAAAATTTTGTGTGATGTCTTTCTTCTGCCTTTTCGACTTTCACACACACACACACACACACACACACACACACACACACACACACACACCACGCACGCACGCACGCACGCACCACACACACACACACACACACACACACACACACACACACACACACTCTAGCCGAGTCTCTGATGTTCCTTAACAGTTATGTTTGACCGTGTGCACACGCGTGTGGATCTGGATGCATACGTCGCTGGAACCAACTTGATTATAAAGCGACGGAAAACAGGAGAGCGCAATAAAAAAAAAAATAAAAAAAGGAGGACTTCTTCATTTCTCTTTCCTTCTCTTTTTCTCTTAAAGGGGTTCTCACCCATTTTTACAAATCTGTTTTGACCAAATACACGGTTTTAGTATGTGGTCGTATTGCGAAACCCAGCCCCGAATCAGCTGCCTGTGCTCTCATTTTGCAGTGAGAGCAGCATTTCCTGGAATTTCATCCCCAAAAGTGCCAAGTGTTGCGTATATGTAACAAACGCTCGCCAATTAGATCAGATTATTCTATCCATAATACTATTCTTAAAGAAACTAATGCTGCAAAATATTTAGGCGTGATTATAGATAGTCGTCTCAAATGGAAAGAACATTACAATTTAGTATGTAAGAAAGCAAATAACATCTTAGCTTTCTTATACAGGAATATCAATGACTGCCCCCAAAAGGTTAAAGACGACTGCTACAAAACACTGGTTAGACCAGTACTGGAATATGGTTGCTCAGTTTGGGATCCTTACCATCTAAAGGACATTGATAACCTTGAAAAGATTCAGAAGAGAGCAGCACGGTTCGTAACAGGGAACCACATCAGAGAAAAGGGGAATACTAGGAAGAACATGAGAAAATTAGAATGGAAACCCTTAGAAGAGAGAAGAGCTTTTATTAAACTTAACACCTTTTTCAAAGGCAGAGCTAAAGTAATTGATATTCCAATGGAACAACTAGTATTGAATAAAAGTAGCACCAGGAGTGGCGGTCAATGTTATACCATACCTGCATCAAATATTGACAGCCACTTGCATTCTTTTTATCCCAGTTCTGTACGGCTGTGGAACTCACTGCCGGGTGCCATCAAGATTGCCACAGGTGCAATCTCATTCAAAAAACAAATTGATTCGACAGTTTTGAGATCTGCATATTGACGTTTTTCTATTTTTACTTCCCCAGATATTTTATTGAATATTGAGTGCGACCCCTTGTTGCCAAGTTTGCTCCAGGGGCCAACAGTCTGAGTCGCACTGTTTTATGTTATTTTATTCTACTTTTTTTTTTTTTAACATGCGCGCTGGTGACCTGCTCATTTTTGAGTGAACCAGTATTTTAGGAAGGAGAAGAAGAAGAGACTGGGAAAGCGAGAGGCTGAAACAGGAACGAGAGCCTCGATTTCGATAAAAAGGGGGTTTCCCGATTGATGACGCAGAAAAGCCAAGTCGCTGTTCGTGTTCGGCTGAAGTGAGATGGTGCGAATGTGTACTGTGTCTGGTTGCGGAATTTCGTCAGGAAATAAGCAAAGAGTAAGCGTTCATGCTTTTTCAGGTGCCTTCAGCCAGTTTAGGCGATTGTGGATAAATTTTGTCACCACAACGAGGAAAGATTTTGTTCTTCGGGACAGTTATCATGGCATTTGCGGTCGTCACTTCGAAGAGCACAGTTTCCAAGACCAACACACCTGAAAGGTAATGGTGGAAGCTAGAATTAGGGTCCGAAGACAGCTGAAAGAGGATGCTGTGCCGACAATTATAACAGAAAAATGTATTAAAGCACTCTCTGTTCATTCGCCAGCTGCAAGTGCAAGCCTCAAACGCAACAGTGACACAGATTCTGTCAGGAGCAAGAGAGCCAAACTCAGAGACGTAAAGAAAGTAAGGTTTGTGGAATGGGTGGTTGATCTTTTTGTGTTTAATTTCATTCTCAGTGTATGGTTGGTTGCAAAGATAGTTGTTGGTTTTTGTTGAGTCTTGGCATCAAACTGAAACATACATTGTTACTGTCATAGTGGCAGTCAGTCAGTCACACTGCCTGCTGCCACTGAAACTGTTGCATGTTTGTGATTGATTTTTTCCCCTGCTGTTACTGTTTCCAACAAAACTGAAGTCACGATTCTTATTAACAAGAAAGTGTCCATGTCCACAAAAAACAACTTGTTGGACTCCAGTGAATAATAGTTTGGGTTTTTATTTTTCAGGACATTGCTGAACATCAGGGGGTGCGTAGCGCAATCACTACGTATCTAAAGCACTACCAGTTATTAGCCCTACGACCAATAGATCTACGTGTCGTAAACCATACGACCCTTTAAGACTACGTGTCTATATCACTACAATTGACCATGTACCGAAAAAGCCATGCATGTTCGCGTTCTCTAGAACTACGTGTCTATATCGCTATGCCCGTTTGCTCTACAGCAGAAAGAAAGAAAAATAGTGACAACGGCCCGTTTGTATGGCGATGGTGTAGCGCAATCACTACTGGATAATGTCAGTAGGTCCCCACTAGGGAGGCGCTCTATGTTCCCCCATGTCTATGTTCCCCCACCTCCATATTCCCCCAGGTCTATGTTCCCCCACCTCCATATTTCCCCAGGTCTATGTTCCACCACCTACCTACCGTGCCGTACGTGCCCTCGGCCGTACGTGTCCTCGTACGTGATCTCGTATCGTACGTGACCGGATTGTCATATTTTGTTACAGAATCAAAAGTTGCATCCTGACTAGATATGTTGCAATGTTCATATTTTGTTTAAAAAACCCGAGATAAGAGACGGAATACATTTAATTGTCACAAGTTTGGGTATTGATCCTTTCTTTGTTTTGCTTTATTTTTCTCTGTATTTGGTGACAGGAGTCATTGTTACCATTAATTTGTGTTCATTTACAGTTCTTTATTTAAAAGTGTCATACACGCGGGGTTTCCATAGCTATACGGGTTGGTGACCTTACGTTAAAATTCCTGAGTCCCCCGAGTATATGGAATGGTTTAGTGCGTCAAAATATAAATTTTTTGTAAATCATTTTCTTTCCCAGTTCCATCCCTCCTCCGCATTTTTGGGCCCAAAAGCCCCTGGCCTAAGGCCAAGTACAAAAAAAAAAAATGTTCAGAGTTCCGAGTTGTATTAAATTACGATAAATTGAAATAACCAAAATGCAGAAATCAAGAGAGAGAGAGAGAGGGGAGAGAGAGAGAGAGGAGAGAGAGAGAGGAGAGAAAGAGAGAAAAGGAGAGAGAGAGAGAGAGAGAATGAGAGAGAGATAATCAGAGAGAGACAAAGACAGAGAGAGCCATAATTAGAGAGAGAGAGAGAGAGAGAGAGAGAGAGAGAGAGAGAGAGAGATGCGGAGACAGAGAGATGCGGAGACAGAGATTCAGAGAGACAGAAAGAGATAATCTAAGAACTCTCTCTCTCTCCCCTCCCCTCTCTCTTCCTCTCTCTCTCTTCTCTCTCTCTCTTCTTCTCTCTCTCCTTTTCTCCCTCCCTCCCTCTCTCTCTCTCTCAACAAGGGGGCAGAAGGCATTGTGCTCAAAACAGTATCGGTATTTAATTGATGAGTAATAGGCCTAGTCCGTCCAATACAAAAATCTGCGCTGCCAGTGCAGCAGTTCTAAATTTCATCATGTAGAGCTATTGTCACGTAGTGCTAAAGAAAGAAATAGAAAACAAAACACACGAAAGTATGTAGAGCTACTGCCACGTAGTGCTAAAGGACAGTAGCCAATAGAGATCGCAAGTCAGCATTCGAGCTTCTTTCTCCTTTTTTGCCATCTATATACAGCTAATCAAAAATGTCCATTAGTGACAGAGGGCAGTCGCTTTTTAGCTACGTTTCCTTACTTCTCGTAGTGCCAAAACAAGGTAGAGGTTTGAATACGTAGTGCTACTTCTACATGCCTAAGCGAAGACTCTCTCTCTCTCTCTCTCTCTTCTCTCTCTCTCTCTCTCTCTCTCTCTTCTCTCTCTCTCTCCATTAGATATTTATTCATGGGATATTCATGAAAATTCTATATGGAGCAACAAAAACAAAACAAAACAAAACAAACAAACAAAGAAAAACAAACAAAACAAACAAAAAGAAACATAAGCATTACTTTTAAATTTAGACCTCTGTGACACTCAATTGGAATGAGAGAGAGAGAGAGAGAGAGAGAGAGAGAGAGAGAGAGAGAGAGAGAGAGAGAGAGAGAGAGAGTGAAGTGTGAAATGCAAAAATTCACTTTCGTCCGAAAATCGATTTTCATCAAATTATTGATCAATAGGCCCGATAATCAATAACCAGGTGCAAATAACGCCTGATAATCGATTATCGAACCGGTTATTGATTTCTACACCTTTATATGATTTTGGTAAATAATTTGCACATAAAATTGATTTTTGGCCCGTTATTGATTATCGGGGCCGGTTATTAATTTCCGGCGTAATTTGCACCTGGTTATTGATTATCGGGTTTGTTGGTAAGTAATTTGCACATAAAATCGATTTTCGTACCATGAAAATCGATTTTCGTGAAATGCACACAATTCACTTTCCGGCCGAAAATCAATTTTCATAGTATGAAAATCAATTTTATAAGCAAATTACTGACCAATAGGACCAATAATCAATAACCAGGTGCAAATAACGTCTGATAATCGATTAGCGGGGCCGGTTATTGATTTTTACACCTAACATTGATTTTGTTAAATAATTTGCACATAAAATTGATTTTCGGCCCTTTATTGATTGTTGGGGCCTGTTATTGATTACCGGCGTAATTTGCACCTGGTTATTGATTATTGGGCCTATTGGTAAGTAATTTGCACAAAAAATCGATTTTCATACTATGAAAATTGATTTTCGGCCGGAGAGAGAGAGAGAGAGAGAGAGAGAGAGAGAGAGAGAGAGAGAGTTTATATATGTGTATCTGTCATGCCTTAAAACAATACAACAATAGCAAAACAGAAATTAAAAGTAGAGAGAGAGAGAGAGAGAGAGAGAGAGAGAGAGAGAGAGAGAGAGAGAGAGAGAGCAAAAACAACAAAAAACATACCCCCATCCCAAACATGAGAGAGAGAGAGAGAGAGAGAGAGAGAGAGAGAGAGAGAGAGAGAGAGAGAGAGAGAGAGAGAGATGAACTAATATTTTACCAGTATTACGTATACTATATGGTCAGCCTAGTTAAGGCAAAGAAGAAAAAGAAACACCCGAAGGTGCTGGGGAGGACCCAGAGAAGCACTGTCTCCACCTGCTTTAGAGCAGTCCTGTCCCTTGATATCTTAGGCCCAATAATCATAAGACCGTATGGCGAAAGCTTGGCTGTGTCTGGATGGCACTGTCTTCATCTGTCCGTGGGCAGGGGTGGTTGGTCTGTGGGGTGTGCTCGGCAGCTGGAGGGTGGTGTTTTTCGCCGGTGGGCTCTGCAGTCATGAAATACGGGCTGGTACACCATGGGGATGCTACTTTAAGGCTGTTTGAGCTGCATCCTGTAGTCTAATTTACCTCTGTTCAGGAGCAGTTATGTCCCTTGATATCTTAATGGAGTGTCCGTGCGTGCCTGTACCCATCGTCAACAAGCGCAGGCCTCCAAGGGTGGTACAGGACTGCTCTAAAGCAGGTGGAGACAGTGCTTCTCTGGGTCCTCCCCAGCACCTTCGGGTGTTTTTTCTTCTTTGCCTTAACTAGGCTGACCCTGGAGAAAGGTCCATTGACGGTGAGGAAAGACCCACTGACCACAGGAAAGTCCGTTGACAGTGGGAAAGACTACAACTTTGGATTCTCTCTTGAGGGCACATAAGACGTATGGCGAAAGCTTGGGCTGTGTCTGGAGTGGCACTGTCTTTATCTGTCCGTGGGCAGGGGGGGGTTTGGGTCTGTGGGGTGCTCGGCAGCTGGAGGGTGGTGTTTTTCGCCGGTGGGCTCTGCAGTCATGAAATACGGGCTGGTACACCCATGGGGATGCTACTTTAAGGCTGTTATGAGCTGCATCATGTAGTCTAATTTACCTCTGTTCAGGAGCAGTTATGTCCCTTGATATCTTAATGGAGGTCCTGTGCGTGCCTGTACCCAATCGTCAACACAGCGCAGGCCTCCAAGGGTGGTACAGGACTGCTCTAAAGGCAGGTGGAGACAGTGCTTCTCTGGTCCTCCCCAGCACCTTCGGGTTTTCTTTTTCTTCTTTGCCTTAACTAGGCTGACCCTGGAGAAAGGTCCAGTGACGGTGAGGAAAGACCCACTGACCACAGGGAAAGTCCTGTTGACAGTGGGAAAGACTACAACTTTGGATTTCTTTCTTGAGGGTACATAAAAACCGTATGGCGAAAGCTTGGCTGTGTCTGGAGTGGCACTGTCTTCATCTGTCCGTGGGCAGGGGTGGTTGGGTCTGTGGGGTGTGCTCGGCAGCTGGATGGGTGGTGTTTTTCGCCGGTGGGCTCTGCAGTCATGAAATACGGGCTGGTACACCCATGGGGATGCTACTTTAAGGCTGTTATGAGCTGCATCCTGTAGTCTAATTTACCTCTGTTCAGGAGCAGTTATGTCCCTTGATATCTTAATGGAGTGTCCTGTGCGTGCCTGTACCCATCGTCAACACAGCGCAGGCCTCCAAGGGTGGTACAGGACTCCCTCTAAGGCAGGTGGAGACAGTGCTTCTCTGGGTCCTCCCAGCACCTTCGGGTGTTTCTTTTTCGTCTTTTTCTTACCAGTAATTACGTATACAATATGGTGACAGGAAGAGAAAAGGGGGGGGGGGGGGGGCAGAGAGAGAGAGAGAGAGAGAGAGGAGAGAGAGAGAGAGAGAGAGAGAGAGAGAGAGAGAGAGAAATTGATAGACATTGCGCACGTGCGCGCGTGCACACACACACCACACGCACCACACTCACACACGCACGCACGCACGCACGCACGCACACCCCACACACACACACACACACACACACACACAACACGCACACACACACACACACACACACACACACACACACAAGCACAAAACACACACACACCACACACACACACACACACACACACACACACACACTGACATTCTTTCGTAATTTGTTTCATTTTTTTTATAATCGTAGTGATATAGAGTGAGATAGAGACGTAGCGATAAAGACGGTGTCTGTAAATCGTAGTGGTAATCATAAATAGTTGCATAGGTACAAGTTATGAAGGGAAATCGTCTTGCGAATGACACTGTAGTGATATCGGTAATAGTCGTTTGGATTATGTAGATTAGTGTTCCGTAGAGCTTTAGCCCGTTAGTGATATTGACACGTAGTGATTACGGGATGTCCCCACATCAGGCACCCCTGCAAGTTCAAGTTTCCGCCCAACAACCATTTGCTTTTAGTAAGTGAGTTATTTAACAGTATTTGGACACAGGATGGTGACTTAGTGTGCATTTTAAGATATATGCAGGTGTGGTATGTCTGTATGCAAAAAACTGCCCTGGTGAGTAAGAGAATAATGAGCTTAGATCTGCAGCTTAGATCTGATGTACGGAACGTCACGCATCAGTTTTTAAAATAAAAGCCAGAATCTTTGACTGCAGTATATTGTAAAAGACCCTCAGAATCTAATTGTTATTGTGGAACTTCAGAATGTAAGTGGAGAGAGTGAGATTGAAAAATGAGGAATGAAAAAAAGGGGGGTGTTGTGGTGGGGGGGGGGGGGGGGGGGGGGGGGGGGGGACTGAAAGTGAACAGCAATTGAAAAGATTTCTACAGCAGGGGAGAGAATTAGTGTGATGATGCAGTAGCTGACGAACTCCTGTTCAAAGGAAAAGGCATTATTGATGGATCTAAACATCTGAAGGAAAATGTGGTTTATCACATAATCATTTTAAAGTTATTTACATACTATACGGTAATATGTGTGTGTGTGTGTGTGTGTGTGTGTGTTGTGTGTGTGTGTGTGTGTGAACAGATGTATGTATGTGCATGTGTATATCATGTACTATCTGTGTCGTGCGTATGTGTGTACATGTACATAATATGGTCAGCCTGTAAAACTAATGTCGAACTGCCTGGAAAGAAACAGAAGCGTCTGATGGCGAGGGAGGTGGTACTCTACAAGGAGCTGTAGGTTCAAACTGGTACGGCTGAACTCCATACACTTCAGTAAAAATTTCACGTTCGATGTCCTCTTCATTGGAACTTGACTCGTAGCAGGCAGCATCTGCCATTATCGCCGGAAAATAGTTGAGTTTTACGTCCTCATAGCGAAAGCTTTTAGGGACATGTCTTTCATTCACGGTAGTCTTGGCATTTATACGTCACTTGCGGAATCCCCGACTCTCGTCTCTTTCCGTACTGTGCTCGGCAATCTCCGTGGCGAGTCACGATTTGGTACTTGCACGACCCGAAACACGGATAGCAGTGGTTCAGAAGAAAAGTACCACGTACATCGAAACAGGCTCGATCATACTTGTGAACAAACCCTAACATGCTATTTATGGGTGATGACCCTTTAAAGACTAGCTAGGTGTGGAGCTGCCGGGTCGCTACTACTTTTCGCTTTGCACATACAGGCAAGCCTGTACATTACCGGCCCTGACCCTGCAGAAGGTAGTGCCACCCCCCCTCCCACCCCCTCCCCAAAAAAAAAGGGGGGGGGGGTGCCTGACCCCCACCCTTTCCCCACCTACCTAACCTAACTCATGTACAATATAAGTTTAGTGGAGGGCTGCAGAACTGCCCACCGCTGCTGTGAATGCAGCGACAGTACTGGCCTGGACTTGTTTCTTCCAGGTGGTTCCACTCCACGATGGTCTTTACAAAAAGGAACAGTGTTGTGCAGCTTCATTTCTGGAAGTTAAAGTCCGACATCCGCATCCTGGCTAGAGCATTTGTGCCAGCTGTGTTATTTATATTTTCCGTCAGTTTCTGCTCTCAGAAAGAGGAGGTTGGGAGAACGAAATCAAAATGATGACATTTCAAATAAATACTCACTCCATGTGCTGTACTTATAGTTGCCAAAAGCTACGACTGTACTTTTCTGACAGCCAAAACAAATTAATTGTTAGTGTCTTAAAAGGGGAGTACTGAAATTTGCAGTTCATCATGTTGCTCAGTCTGTGACGGAAGTGTTGTCTTTTGTCAGTACTGACATTGCCTGTACCTTGTACTATTCTGCAAAGACAGTGCTCGTGTTATCAAGAGTCGTAATGAATATCTTCATGTGTGTGTACGTAAATGTGTTATCAGGAGTGCTGACTAATGCGTGTCCAATAGTGTCTGCATTTTACATTGTCATCAGATGGGCACATGATAATTGTCACCAATCCATGTATGCGCGCATATGTCATCAGCTTGGTAACATATGTGTGCTAATAGGTCCAACTATGTATGCTTGTGTCACAGAACAGCTCTGGGGAAACATCTGAGGTCTGGAAACGCCTCGGGATGAGAGCATAAAAATGCGGGCGAGCTTACAGAGCGTTATTCCGAGGGTAGCTGTCCTGATGATCCAGGAAAATTGGTGAAATATTGGTTTTCGGTCACTTGCAAAAGATATTAACATTATTTTCCTGTGCCGCTAGTAAGCTGTTGATTCAACATGGCGCGCGCGCACGCGCGCGCGCGCGCGCGCGCGCGCGCGTGTGTGTGTGTGGTGTGTGTGTGTGTGGTGTGTGTGTGTGTGTGTGTGTGTGTGTGTGGTGGCGAACGCCACAGCCACTAGGCACTACACTCACTTGATCTCACTTATGACGATGATCATCATCCATCAGTCATTGATCATTTCCACCCCACCCACCCCCAACTGGCATTTATAATACTAACGCCACCACATTATTTCACTTATGACAACGATCATCATACTAATGCACTGTTGATCTCACTTATGACAATGATCGTCATCCGTCAGTCATTGATCATTTTCACCCCCACCCCCCACCCACCCCCACCGGCATTATAATATAATGACACCACATTATTTCACTTATGACAATGATCATCATCCTACAGGACTGTTAATCTCACTTATGACAATGATCACCATCCATCAGTCATTGATCATTTCCATTTTCACCCAACCGGCATTATAATACTAATGCCACCACATTATTTCACTTACGACAATGATCATCATCCCACAGGACTGTTGATCTCACCTAAGGTGATACTATGACCATCATCCATCGTATTGATCATATCCACATCTCCCCCCCCCCCCCCCCCCCCCCCCAACTTGCATTATTATACTAATGCCATTGCATTATTTCACTTATGACAATGATCATCATCCATGTCATTTATCTTTCCATATTTCCCCAGTGGCATTATTATACTAATGCCACCACATTGTTTCACTTATGACATTGATCATCATCCTGTAGTACTGTTGATCTCACTTGTGTCAACGATCGTCATCATATGGTACTGTTGATTTTACTTATGACAATGATCATCATCCACCGTCATTGATCATTTCCTATTTACCCCCAACCAGCATCATTATACTAATGCCACCACATTATTTCACTTATGACATTGATCATCATCATCCTGTAGTACTGTTGATCTCACCATTTCAATGATCGTCATCATATGGCACTGTTGATCTCACTTATGACAATGATCATAATCCATCAGTCATTGATCATTTCCTATTCCCCCACCCCACCCCCTCCGTCCCTTTGCACATATAGGTATAGGCAGAGAGATAGCTTTGCCTTCCTCCTTCCTCCCGCCCCCCCCCCTCCCGATCTCCCCCCCCCCCCCCCCACTGCCCTGTTTCTTTTATTTCCCTCCGCCCCCTGCCAGTCTGCCTTTCCAACCATTATCATAAAAACCAAAGCATTCCCAACATACAACAGTTATCATTATGATCATCACCTAGCAGTTATGTTTGATGGAAATCCCGAAATATTATTTCACTTATGACAATGATCATTGTTCAGTAGTATTGTTGGCTTTTCCAATAATACTGTTGGCATGAGGTTCCCATCTTCCCCCCCCCCCCACCCCCCCCACCCATGCACACGTTGTGTATGCAGAGAGAGATGAGCGTTCCCTCCCCTCCTCTCCTTCCTATCCCCCCCCCCCCCCCCGTCTCAACTCTTATCTCTCCACTCTCCACCCCTGTGCCCCGTTTTCTTCTTCTTTTTTTTTTAAACCTCCTCCCCCGATCCTCTTTCCGACCATCATTAACAGTACAAAAACATCCCCACATATAACTGTTATCATTATGACCACCACCCATTAGTTATGCACGATGGCTACCCCCCCCCCCCCCACACACACACACCTCCTTTGTGTGTGTGTGTGTGTGTGTGTGTGTGTGTGTGTGTGTGTGTGTGTGTGTGTGTGTGTGTGTGTGTTTGGCATGTCAACACATTTCCCATTGATTATCTCATTCATTTCATTTCCAACCAGTATTATTACACTATTGTCCCAATACTAACACTATCTCACTTCTTATAATTAGTCTCATTACGACCATCATTCATCTACAACCCCCCCCCCCCCCCCCCCCTTTTTTTGCGTGAAATTTTATTCCCCTAAGATACTGATACCCTTTTTCACATTGATCATTTCCATTTCACCTCAACCAACATTGTCATATTTATGCCAACACATATTTCACCCACTACAATGAACACCATCCAAAAGTACTGTCTACGTTTCCAATGACACTGTGTGCATGAGTTTCCATCTCTCCTCCAGTTGCATACGTATGTGTGGGCAGAGATATGAGCTTTCCCTTGCCCTTGCTCCCTCCCCCTTTTCTTTCTTCTCCAACAACGATAGCCTCTCATCAGTTTTCACTGGTCTAAATGTCTGTTTTGCCTGAAGACGACCCAGAGATCGAAATGCATTGTGTTTTGTCCTATAATCTGTTTGTCGGTAACTAACCCTTTTCTGTCTAAATTTTGCTTTATTTTCCGCCCTCAGTCACTTCGTTTTTGTTCTATTTTTTTCGCTTTTTGTTACTTTTCTATAATTTTCGCACACCCCTTCATCAGGAGGCAAGGCCTCGTAATGAGTGAATCATCCGAATCTGTGTGCGTGCGTGCGTGTGTGTGTGTGTGTGTAATCTCACTGCGAGCGACCACCACAAGACACAGCTGCAACACAAAGCAAGCAAAGTGACTTGACAGTGGATCAATATCCCCCCCTCCCCCCCGTCCCCCCATTCTGCATCAGCCTGGCCTCAACGTAGAAGCCTGTTGAATCCGCTACACTTTTCCCCCATCGTTTACATTAAGCTCGTCTAAAAAGTCAAAATTACTTTCCGTTTGGTTCCAAATTCGTGTTTTACTGTGTATTGATTTTCTCTCGTTTGGTTTTCTTCAGTTTGTTCCAAACTTTGTGCGCTGACAGAGAGAAGATGCCTCAAACCACGCGTTCTCTACGCACATGTCTACATGAGTAGGCTATACCTGCCGTGTGCTTGCCATATAGTACAAAAATGTCTGTGACCCTTATTTCTTAAACTGTCCAGAAAAAAAAGTGCATTTTTGTACCATATGGATAAACAAAGTGAATCACATTCTATTGCAGTGTGTAACACTGGATTGTATGTTATTAGACTGTATTGAATCGTACTGTGCTGTTCAGTATACTACTGTATGTAAATCGGCGTATTGTATTGTGGGCATCGCTTCAAAATGAACTTCTTGTCGTCATGACTATCATCATCTCCGATCCCTCTGTCCGTCAGTAAATCAGAATTAAGATTTCAATTGTTTTTTTTTTGTTTTTTTTTTTAATGTTGTGATCTATTGATATAATCGCATGGACTGATTCTACGTGATTATTTTGTTTGTTTCTCCTTTTTTTCTTTTTCCTTAAGTTTGGTTTTCTTAGATTGCAGCTACAACGCACATAAAGGTACAAATAATGCTGATTTAATGCCCATTTTCCCCACTCACCCTCCTTCTCTCCCCCCCCATTCCCCCCCCCCCCCCCCCCCCCCCCCCGATTCTTTCTCTCTTTATTTGAAAAATCACGATCTCATGTTAAAATAGTTATCTTTATTAGATGTCTATGATCACACAAATGTGCGACGAGAAGTTAATATGAAATTATTTTCTCCTTCCAAACACACAATGTTAAACAGACAAGTGATTAGGGCCATTTGACAATTAGGGCCTAATATGTCTTCGTCAGATTTTTACATACACAGACATCACAAATACGCAACGTAATTCTCTCTAGAACGCTTTGAGAAAGACAATGACAATGTTTGAGGAGAGGAGAGTGAAGAGAGAGAGAGAGAGAGAGAGAGAGAGAGAGAGAGAGAGAGAGAGAGAGAGAGAGAGAATACGAATACGAATATTTATTCAGATTTAAGGCCATGGCCCCATACTGAAGGGGGGCGGGCATTACACAATCATACAATGCAACTTACGCCTAAGACATTACACATTATAAACTTGTCCACAGCAATAATGAAAATATACAAAATCGAATTAAGTTAATGCACAACAGCACGCAGTCTTTTTTGTGCTTCATAAATAAACATAGCCAGATTGCAGATAATGTTTTCTTTTCTTGACGACAGCAGTAATGTTACCTTGAAATGACATGGTTCAGTAAAATACTTAGGTTGAATAAGTTTGGTTCCAAGGTCATGTAATACAGGACAGCACAACAAAAAGTTAACTTCATCCTCTTTAGCTAAACCACACAAACGGCATACAAATTCACTTTCGGCATAGTTGTAGTATCTGAAACGATGACAAGCGATATCAGAAACACCAAGTCTAAACTTTGCTAGTGTGCTCATAACGTATCGATTCATTTTAACATTGGCATATGGTTCTAACTCATGCGTTGTCTTAAAGAGTCTGTAATGTAAGAATCTATCACTATAGTTAACATGATCATGCCAGTTTTGCCATCTGCAATCAATTATCCTGTCTTTAAAACATTTTTAAAATCCAGATATGTTTTGAACGCCCTGATTATCCCAAACAAACCCAAATCCATAAGAATTCAAACATTGTCGCACACTAGAAGCCCATGTCTTCTTTCCATTATTATCCAAGAACATCAACATTTTATATGCCTTAAAGGGTAACCTATCTTCATGCATTCTAGTTAACTTCAGCCAGTATTTAATACATTTTACACAGGAGTTCAGGTAAATTGGATATCTTCCGAGTTCTCCATAAATCATATCGTTTGGAGTTCTCATATCAACATTTAAGAAACGCTTCAATGCATACAAGTGAACTTTCTCTATGATCATACTTTTTTTCAAAAGCCCAGATTTCAGCTCCATACTGCAGAATTGGTTGAACTTGTGAGTCAAACAGCTTCGTAAAAATACTAAATGAATTACAGTCCAGTTTGTACAAAATATGAAGAATAACTACAACTGCTCTCTTTGCTTGTTTGCGATATCCTGACAGGCATAATTAAAGCTGAGTTTGGTTGTAAAGTATATTCCTAGATATTTATACGCATTCACTACGACTCTCTCATTTCCATAGGTCCATCTCTCAACTTTTGCCAAATACCCACCCTTACGAAAAACAATAATGTTAGTCTTCTTCATGTTAACATGTAATTCAAGTCCTTTGGCTGCAGAGTATAAAGAATTAAGTTGACGTTGGAGACCAATTACTGTCGTGGACAATAACACAATATCATCAGCAAACAGCAAAATAAACAATTCTGTAAAATCAAAAGTCACTCCATGCCTACCATTTTCTATTATTTCCAGGGCTAGTTCGTTTATAAACAACGAAAACAACACGGGGCTAGAAACATCGCCCTGTTTAACACCACGAGAACACATAAAAGAATCAGATAATTTTGCTCCTGATCGTATTCTTGCTTTTACTTCACTATACTTACTTTTACGCAACAAAATAGCTTACCTTTTATTCCATTTTTTTTATCAAAATAGGCCATAAAAGTTTACGAGAGATTGAATCACAAGCCTTTTCAAAATCAACAAAGGCAACATACAACTTCTGATTATTTACTAACTGTTTTTGCACGGCAGCTAATAGCGTGAATATATGATCAATTGTTGAGTAACCTTTTCTAAACCCAGCTTGATATTCCCAGTTATATTATTCATGAGTACCCATTCACCCAATCTACTATTAATAACAGAACTATACAATTTACTACAAATATTACTCAAGGAGATACCCCTGTAATTGTTCACGTCATTGACCTCTCCCCTTTTAAATAAAGGCAGAACTATAGATTCTTTCCAGCCATCAGGATATATTCCAGAATCAAACAGAAAATTAAATAGCTTTACTAAAAAGTTGAGACTACATTCTCCAGAATTCTTGAAAAACTCGCCAATCATACCATCTGGTCCAGCAGATTTACCATTTTTCAATTTTCGTACAGCAAGTAATACCTCCTCCTTAGATATGGGTCTGTCAAGCAGACAAACTTCCTCTCTGTCCTCATCTGTTAACATTTCCTCCACAATGACACTCTCATCATCGTCTTTGTCTAGCAAACTTTTGAAATGTTGGCACCATTCATGCACAGGAATATCATTTGACAGTTGTGATCTCTTTCTAGATATTTTATGAACATGTTCCCAAAAGGATTTCTGACACTGAATGGAATTCACGAGTTCATTTAGTAAGCTATCATTATGTTCTTTCTTTTTCCTTTTGTTTAAATTATTATATCCACGCCTTGCAATACAAAATTCAATTCCGTCTTCTTTATCTAACGTTTTACAAAATTTTCTGAATAGTCTACGCATTTTACATTTATATAGTTTACATTCCTGGTCATACCAATTATTTTGAGTAATATGTTTGTTTACTGGTATTCTTTTCACCATACATTCAGGTTGATCTTTAACAATCTTATTGAATTGATCTATTGCCTTGTTGACATCCACATGTATCAGATCTTCAGCCACTAATATCTGGTTCTGTATATCTTCTGACCGCATGGAAAAAATAAACTGCCGAGCGTAGTCTTGGTTCCAACAATATTTGACAATAAATTCATTATTTTGAACACGCATATTTATGTTGGAATACATCTTTTCACTCCAGACATTTACGCACAATACAAGGGGCAGGTGATCAGATTCAAATCTTTCTAGTACTCTCAAAGTTAACTCGTTACTTAATAATTCAAAAAGGTCTACAGATGCTAGGAAATAATCGTTTACACTGTTACCTGTGTCAGAAATGTATGTGAAACGACCCTCTGAGTCGCCATTACATACACCGTTTAAAATACATAATCCTAATACAGAACACATGTTCAACATTTTCTTTCCGTACAAGTTGAGTACTTTATCTTGGGAAGATCTCACCATTTCAGGACTTTTGTTATTGTTGTGACAGACATGTAGATCACGCTCACTAATAATTTCCGGGGACAGGTTAGATGTCCTCGCATTGATATCACCACAGAGCAATAAATCAATATCACCTAAAGACATCACTTTGTTCACAATACAGTCTTCTAACAAGTCAATGCCATTGTCAAAATTATTTACAGAATAATAAGGTGAATTTTCAGGTGGAACGTATGTACAAGCCAGTAAGGTTGTTTTTCCAAGACCAAAAAATTCTTTATCAAGCAAAAATAAAATCAAACAAGGAATCTCACAATCAATAAGACGCACATAAGGAACTAAGCTTTTGTGTACCAAGCAAATTATCCCCCTGAACATCTTCCATGTTTTGTAAGCTTAACCGCTGACTTTACGTAGAGATTATGATTTATGAAAATAGTCGATTCAAATTTTTCTGTAAACGTCTCCACTAAACAAACAACATCAAACGAGGAAACAAATTGAATAAAACATCTATCTTCTAATTTATTAGACAATCCACATATATTCCAGTGAAGAAAAGATATGTTTTTTACAAAACCGTACACACTCCCCACATTCAGACCAGAACAGGAACCGCTGTCAGGTTGTAAATCCACACCATCATCTTTTTCTTTTCCTGACCCTTTCGTAAAATTGGTTTTTTGTTCATTCGTCCCAAACGGCTTTAAGGAGTCAGTTCCACAGCTGTTCTTATCTTTTCTATCCACATTTACATCGTCACCATCTTTGTTATTACAATTTCTATATTCACCTCTGCTGCTTTTACTTATGTGATTATTACAGTCACTAACATTCTTACATGCAGGATGAGTGAAACAATCAGTTTTAATCTTACAGTTGCCATTGATGTCTATAACATTCACATTCTCACAATCATCACCGTTGTTTATTTCAGACACGTTCAGACATTTACCCCTGCCACCAGTTTCTTTCATCATCACCCCGTCCACTCTACATTCTCTCCCACATTCTTCCCGTGCAACATTCATACACGCTTCATCCCCAACGTCATCACTGCAGGGTGGACGAACATAAACATGCGGCTGGTTGACAGAGTGATCACTGATCTCAGACTTCCCTTCTTTCGCACACAGCACATCAACAACACTATATACACATTCATCCTGATGGTTGGAAAAATCCGTGCACAACTCGCCTACACTGACATCAGGCACGGGATTTGTATCACACGTTTCTTGCACACCAACACAGTTGACAACATTGTTCGGCGTGACCCCTCGTGAAACAGAAACACACTGGTAACCGGTGTCAGCTTATATTTTAAACCTGTCAAATTTTGAGACTGGGACATTGTCACGGTTTGGGGCGGGCCACACCATTATTCAAGGTGAACGAGATTATCACTTGCATCTAGCCCATATGTTTTGCCATCAATGACGAGGTGGTCATATACCATATATGCCTTTCTGTCCTTTGATCTTGCAGACTTTAAATGAGTGGAAAGCTTTTTCCGGATTTCCCTTACTCTCAGAGAAAAGTCTTCCCCAATGAAGATGCTACTTCCCTTCAGTTTCCGTTTGGTTCGCAAAATCTTGTCCTTATCTTTGAAAAAGGTACAACGGGCAACAATGGGAGAGTCTGGCTTTGAGTTAAGGCGATGGAGCCTGTCAAACACAATATCATCAGTTAACTCCAGTTCATCAGTTATCATGTCCTTCACCACATCTTCACAGTCTTGCCAGCTCTCGTTCTTGTTCCGGGGAATACCATGAATGATTAAGTTATTTCTTTTTGACCTACCCTCCAAATCATCAACTTTCTTATCCAAAGATTCCACTTTTGCACTCAGTTTCTCATTTTCACTCTTTAATCTTGAATTTTCTTGCTGGAGGTCTGAAATTTCTTTTATCAGACTCGAAACATCACCCTGTAAGGAACTGCACATATCTTTCATGTCTTTCATTTCACCACACATATGATCGAACTTACAGTTCAGTCCGTTCAATGAGCCCATCACCTCGTTCAGGGAAGCCATGACATCCTTCACAGAGGGGTCAGGAAGTACTGACGACGCGGAGGTAGATCCCTGACCACCGACACTGTCTCGTCGAGTAGATCCTCCACTGCCAAGTCGGGACTGGCGCAGGCTGTCCTTCGTGCCAGGCCCAGGGTTCAGCTCCACGTCTCCGCAACGCCGTAACAAATTTCCGTAGACAAGTAAAGAGAGTAACAGTCCAAGGGTTACACTGTCTGTCCGTGTCCTCAACTTTAACATGGACACTCTCATGGCGGCTTTGAATTTCGCTCGCTTCAACATGAAGGATGGTATACTGCAGCGAATACTCCACTACTGGCCTAAACTTGAGGGCAATCTGAGGCATGGTGGCTACACAAGTTGCTGACAATCCACAGGTGACAGTTTTTCCTTTAATCACGCAAAACGACGAGAGAGAGGAGAGCACATGAAACACAACCTCCACTTCCACGTGATGGAGAGAGAGAGAGAGAGATGAGAGAGAGAGAGAGATGTGTAGGGCCAGCTTGTTCCGCAGTTAACAGATGTGAGCTTGAATCTCCTCCGCCCTTCTCCAGTCACTTTTCCACCCTAGGCCACCCTTCCCCATCCCACGTCTCTCTTGCATCCTAACATTCACCAAATAGAAAACAAATCGCACATGTATCCCATAAACAGCCAATGTATTTCACTCAGGATAAACAAAACAACAAACTAACTGACCAAAACCCCGAGAACTGAGTCTTGTTGAAAGTGCTGCAACGTTTTCCGATCTTGGGAAAAGTTATCTCCACTTTCTCAAATAATTAGATGACTCAGAAAAGTTTCATTTTCACACATTGAAACTTCACACATTGTTTGATATAAAAAATAGTAGAATATTTGAAAAGCTAAATTGTTTTTTGGAAATAATTTGTGATTTTCTTTAAATTTGTTTTAATTTTCCTCGGTTAATGTGCGTTAATGATATGACTAGATATTACTCTCCTATCGTTTCATATTGCCTGCCATCCGTAGCTGTTTGATCTCTCTCTCTCTCTCTCTCTCTCTCTCTCTCTCTCTCTCTCTCTCTCTCTCAGTTATTGGTTTGAGTTTCTATCCATATATTCTGGTGGGATGTTTGAAATAATAGCTTTATGTACTATGTACATGCACAAACGGATATATAAGATAATGCCTGTAATTGAACAGCATTTCGCACAGTGTGGCAGTGCTAATTTACAATCATTTCTTTAAAGGGACAGTTTGTGCGAGTAGACGATGCTGTCAGGAATGATGAAATAGAACGTGAAGCGAAACATGGTGATTACGTTGCTTTTTATGGATTTAAAATTATGCAGTTGAATCTTGATTTTTTTGTTTACAAATTTTTTTTTATGACATTGTTATTGATACTGAAAGCAAGCTTTGCGATAAATTTCGTTTTTTTTTCCCCTGTTTTGAAGAATAGATCACAGTTTAAAAAAACAACTTTGGGGTATCCTTTTGCTGATCAAAGAATGCTTTGGGAAGGATGGTTGTGGTGGTGGTGGGGGGGGGGGGGGTTGAGACTCAAATTTGCTGGACTAAACTGATTCCATTGTTCATCGTTAATTTGATTTATTCCCATGGAGATTTATTGTACACTAAGCCATGACCACTTTTGAGAATTCCTTTTCTGTTTTGTCTCTTTAGCAATCTGGTCTGACTTTACATGAGAGAAGGACGATGTTTACTGATATGGATATATTTAAATTGACAAAATTGATAGTATTGCGTTTTGTCTATAATTGTCATATAATAAAGAATGCAATTTTGTTGATATGGTTAACACAATAACATCCATTTACGAACACTATGCTCGAAATGGTGTTACGAATAATCCCCAAAAGCTTTGCACATATGCTGTCAGCTGCAAGGTCCGTTGGCATACAAAACCAGGGGAAAGAGACTTGAAAAAAACTTGTCATAAGAGCCCTTGTGGGGAGTCTGTAGGGCATTTGAAGATCTTGCCGTAAACGCTGATCTTGCTGACACAATTGAAAATGCTGATGAGAATAATTATTATGCTGAGAATATTATTCAAACAGTTCTTTTCAGAAGATAAAGCGAAGAGCGCCATATTGAGTTTAAAACGACAACAACAACAACAACAACAACAACAAGGACAGCAACAACAGGCATGTGATATAGATAAACTTTTGAGAGTTCTTGAAATCGGCATCATCAAAAAATGCGAAGAATATTTACATCTTATAAACTTTATTATTGACAAGTAGAAAGGTGCCTGATAAGTGTACCACAGAAGGCAGTAACAAAGACCCTTGTATTTATCGAGGAATTATCTTCCTATATTGTTCTGGGAAATCATAGACATGGTCATCAAAATTTAATGTCCACTAATCAAACGTTTCGAAATGAAACGAAACACATGATAATAATAAGGTAGATTCCGTAGTGCTTTTTTCAGATATGTATTTTTACGCCACACGCATTCATTGATTACTTCTTTTTCAAAATGACCGATCGTTCCCTTTCTCAATAGATTATGAAAACGCATTCGATCATATACAGGGGGCGCCAATATTGCAGAAAGTTATAGAAAGTTGCCCATGACCTGTATGCTAAGGCTGAGTCTTGTGCTCCAACTATTGTTTAACATGTTTCGGTCTAGACTAGGTTTTGTACAAGGAGAAACCTTTTGTGTGTTTTTAAAAAAATCTTTCTGATTGATATGAATCATTTCGTTGGTAACAGAAAACTTTCTTTAGCTGGGAATTTAGATTGACGGTGAACAGGTACGTGCAGAGGATTTTGAAGTAGAACACATTTTTACATCTTATTGTTATGTACTGATGTTACTGTCTTCTTAGCTTAATCCAGCCCTGATATGGCCCTTTGTGGTCGGTTGGGCAACAAGCAACATTACCTCTACCTCTTAGCTTAACCAATAAAATATATCGAAAATACAACAGAAAAGCGCGCACTTACGTACTTAAAAATAACATGAAAGTTGTGGAATAATCTCTCTCTCTCTCCCCCTCTGTGTGTGTGTGTGTGTGTGTGTGTGGTGTGTGTGTGTGTGTGTGTGTGTGTGTGTGTGTGTGTGTGTGTGTGTGTGTGTGTGTGCGCGTGTGTGTGTGTCTACGTGTGTCTATGTGTCTTTGTGGAATGTGTGTCTATTGCCATAATGTAGCAAGCAGGGCAAAAATACCTTCCTATAATCATGCAAAAATTATATGTGTTGAATTATCAATTCATTAACAGTGTTTCTAAAACTGTTTAATGCCCATGTTCTACTGATGCATAATATCGTGCTGAGAGTTGGGGTTTAGCTACATCTGCTATTCATGTAGAAAAAGTTCATCTGTTACTCTTTAGAAACTTTGGAGGTTCATAAAGACAAGAAATAATGTGTTTATGGGGAAACAAGCCGTTATCCTATTTACATCAATTCATCTGTGCAGTTTATCAGTGTACTGACTAAAATATTTTACAAATTGATGATGAAAGATTGTCACGTAAAGCACATAGTATACCATTAAGATTAGATTGACATGGTAAAACGTGACGGATTTCTGGTATTTGGGATTTTTTGTGTTGTATATAGATTTGGATTCATATGGATAAATCAGAGCGTTGAAAATGTAAACACTTTTCTGAAGCAGTTACGTCAAAAGCCGATAGATAATCAATGTCAAACCAGCTCTAAAACATTCAGAGCAGTGATCGTGAGCGATATGTCTTCTACACAGCTTTAAAAAATTGTATTAGTTCTGAAAAAACATCTTCTACATGATAATTGATAGGCATATTAAAAGCTATATGACAAGATTCAGATTCGGAATTACGGACATCAATGTGTATCTGCAGCGGCACGCAAAGCTAAAGTCATCGAGATGCCGTGTCCTGTATGTAAAAAGGCAAATGGAGATGAATGAATTTTTCACTTTGTGTTCAGCACTTACGGATACACAGCGTGAAGATATTCCTCGGAAATTTTGTGAAGGCCCTTGTTCATTTCGAGCTGCTTTGCTCAAGCAAATCAAAACGAAAATGTTCGTCAGAACATACACATGTATTTCTACTTTAAGGGGCCTTTAAGGGGTGCACAACTTTGAATAGTTGAATGAACTTACACGTTACAGTCACTGTACATTTTTCATACGTTTATCTGTCATTTACTTATTGTCAAACGACATTACATTGACTTGTATCAATGGTTACTCCTAGACTGTACCTCAATCAGATAGGACCATGGCCTACATTTATGTTTCATTTTATCCTTTTTATTTATTTATTTATTTATTTATTCATTCATTTCTTTGTTCGTTTCGTTCGTTCTCTCTCTCTCTGACTGTCTGTCTGTCTGTCTATCTGTCTGTCTCTCTCTGTATATGTGTGTGTGTGTGCGCGCGCGCGCGCGCGCGCGTGTGTGTGTGTGTGTGTGTGTGTGTGTTTATTGTCGGACTGAAAAAATAAGACACGCGTGCTGATGGTGATGGTGATGGTGGAAGGCAGCTGTGGGGAGCAGAGTAAAAAGCTCACGTTCCGTCTGGTTGAGACATATGGCGTTGTTCGACCCAAATTCCGAAAACAAAGAACACGTAGAGGAGAAGGGGGGGGGGGGGGGGGGGGGGGGTAAAGGGGAGTGAGGGAGTAGGAGAGGGATTGCAGCTATAAAAGAAGCGGTAGAAGTCAACCAACTCATTTCGGCGAATACACCTGGCAGGTACTCAACAAAACTTCAGGACACATTCTTTTCACCTGGTAAGAATTCATGTTCCTCGTTTGTAGTGTTAGGCATGGCCTGCTGCTTTCTGTACCTCTCTTCGCCTTCTGTGGTCCGATGTGAACAGTCAGTTGCCAAGAGACATCGGATTTGCCTTGTTGGTTGGGCGGTTGCATATACATTCTTAAAAGTTGACTTAAGCAAAGTTTGCTTAGAGCCAAAGCAAACTTTGTAAAGATTTCCTTTGCGCATTTTTGTCAATCGGTTGCACATACCGTCTTTGTCGCGGACTTAACTAAGTTGTCGGTCAGGATGGTTATTTTTAGCATGGCTCCGTCATCGTACACAGTTTGTGCTTACGTCACCAAAACGAACCAATGGAAAGTAACTCCCGCAGATGAGAATCAACAAGACAGCATGGCGGACAACGACGGGAAGAAACGTGTGAGAACAGCAAATTTCACTGTTGGCCATTCTGTTGGCCGTCTCCACCGTTGGCATGTGAACATACTCATCCCACGGCGGCGCCGCCACACTCAGAGCCACTGCATTCAGTGTGCTCAACGCTTTGCCTTTTGACTCTGGCGAGGCCGAAGCGAGTCAGCCACCGCACGGCCAGACGCTGTGTGTGTTTGGACGCTTCGAGACTGGTGCAACATCTTTAAGTTATATTTACTGTACAGAGGTTTTTTTAACTATAATTTCTGTATGAAAGCAATGGCGCAGTGAGTACTTGAGAGTGTGACAAAAGCTGGCATTTCAGTCTTCTCTGTGAGTACCATAATTAAGTTCGTGTTTAAAACTTTCTGACAGAACTTTGCGACCGGCTGTGCTGCGCGCGCCGTGGCCTGGTAAGCCGAAGCAAAGACGGGGGAGGTGGAGGGCGCGCGAACTGGCGCGCGAACTATCTTTGGCCGAAGTAGGCCAGCCAGGCGTTGGCAAAAATCTTTGTGAATGAAAAGTTAGTTAGCATTTGTAAAGGGGCCGTATTTACACCGTTGTATATATACATATTTCTTCATTGTTGCTGCATTTTATATGTACTATGGTTGCATGTAGAGCAATGTAGGCCTAATTAAAGGGAAACTACAAGCAAAATAATACTACTGATAACAGTAATGGTAGTAGGCATAACAATAATAAGTGAATAATTATTATAATTAAAATAATACTTCATTTCCAATCACTACTACTATTTCTATCGGCAAATTCAAATTAAAGTGTATTGTTGGAAGTACCATTAGGGTGCTTTGTGTGTGTGTGTGTGTGTGTGTGTGTGTGTGTGTGTGTGTGCAAGATGATCAAGCTGTTTTTTTACCCATGATTTATCAGGCGGCGATGGAGGCGATGGTGGTGGAGGCACTGACCCAGCACCACCGCCGCCTGTAATAGCCATCACCAGTGTACTTATTGCAAATCCTAAGGCCGTTATAACGCTTGCTAATGTGACTCCTTGCTCTCTAAACAGTGTTCGTATTCGTTCTGCTAGCGTTGTGTTTTCATATAAAATTCTTTGGATAGTTTCTCTTATTCTGCTCACTTGAGTTCGCAATTGTTCTCGGTTAGTAGACAACACTTCTAGTCTTGCCAATCTTTCTTGTTCAAGATCTTTTAGTCTTTGGGTTATTCTTTCTTTAACACCAGGCCCTAAGTTGGCGTCATCAGCCTCAACGAGTTTTTCTTTTTCTCTTTTTATATGCTCATCTAGTTCACCTAGTTTTGCTAAATTGTTTGTTAATTCGCCTCTGATGGTTCTTAAAGCACGATCAAGGGCCTCTAATTCTCGCGTGGGTATTGGGGGGTCGCGTATAGTTTTTAATGCTGTTTCTTCTGAAAGACTGGTTTCTGCTTCTATTGCATTTATTATTTCATCTGTTGGTCGATTTAAATCTTGAAGTTCCATGTTTTGTATTTGGGTATCTGTTGGGAGTTCTTGCAGTGTGTTTTGAAGTTTAGCAACTGCCTCCCCCTTAATTTTGGTTTAACAATGCCAAGGCGACTTCGATCGCTCACACTGAGCCTTTGTCTAATTGTATTCATGCTTACAAACTTTGATGGGTCTCGTTTAGTTGTAAGCTGAACAAGTTGTCCTTGGTCGTTTTTCACATACAAATGGTTATCTTTTAGTTCAAAATCATCAGGGTATATAGTTTCGGGAAGTTCTTGTCCTAAACTTTGGTATAATGATCTGACCTTACTTTCTGTTAATTTATACCGACTTGTTGGTAATGTACTCCCGATTTCTGCTAATTCATCATGCAATGAGAGCCCCGAGCGATGCTGCTCCCAAGGAGAATCACTCATGTCGTCTCCAGGATTAAAATCATAATCTTCATCTTCAATGCCTGCCATGTTTTTAAATAATTAACTTTTTATTTTTGTTTTATAAAAAATGTCACAAGTATATGGTTCAATTCTTGACCCCCATAGAAGACTGAAAGAGCCCTTTGGCGTGAAGGGAAATAAACGGAATATTATTGTTCCAAATAATCCATCTACTATTGATGCGGATCAAATTCTTACTGTCAAATTTCCAGACCTAGGAGCAGATGAAGTGGTTGTGCCAGGCTCTGCGCGACTTACTTTCAAAATAGAACTCGAAGCAGCAACAGACACAAACAGGACAGTTGTGCAGAATCTGGGGCGGGCAATTGTTAAGAAAATTTCTATAAAACTTGAGGGGCAAGAAATATTTTCTTTACACAATGCAGACATATTTTTAACCTATTCTGATCTATGGCTAACCGGGAATGAAAGGAATGATCTTGCTTTTCAAGGAATCGAAAATAATGAAGCACTAAAACACAGAATAGGCGCTGAAGATGCTAAAGACGGCAAAAAGTATGTAGCTCAGCTGTAAGTTATGCGTATGGAAATCGCTTTTCCATCCCCTTGGATTTTGAGTTGTTAAGTGCGCATGCGCCGTACTATCAAGGAGCATTAAAAGACAGATTGTCATATGAACTAACTTTTAATGAATACAAACGTGTTATCAGATCATCAGACACCGAAGCAAAGTACAGCATTTCTGACATCTCGTTAGAGTTTGACGTTGTTAGCAACCCTAATTTAGCAAGGCTGATTGAGCAACAATATCAGTCAAAATTAGCAATATATTACGAAAGAGTGATTCATCATACAACATATCCTAAAAGCAGGGCAGACACGATATGGAATTTTAGTTTTAGTGCTGCAGCAAGATCGCTTAAAGGTATTTTATTGCTGTGCGAAGATGAAGAACCATTTAAAAGACAAACTGAAAAGTTTCTTAATCCTAAAATAACGAAAGTGCAATGTACAATTGAGGGTAGTCCTAACCAAATCTACGCTAGCGGGCTTAAACCTTATCAGCATTTTGATGAAATAAGAAAAATGTTTGGTGGTGGGAGGCACCCGCTCTCAACCGGCCTTGGCCAGTCTCGGGCGGGCGACTCCAAAAGCGGCATATTACAGTTCTCTACTAAGCATGACTTTAATAACCAAAAAAATAACGACCCTACAAACATGCATACTGTGTTGGGTTGTCCGTTTTCAATACTAATTTACAAAACTTTTCAGATTTTAGTTTTTGCTTAATCCTGTGTTTTTCTTGATTATTTTCAATAACATCATTTTCGCGCAAACATTCATTAAATGCGTCTCTGTCTTTCATGTGAAATAACACTACAGTCTTTAACTGTTCTCTAAAGTCTTTTAAAACCGAGTTATATTTCTGGCATAAAATCCACACACTTATCCCAGCATGTCTTCCACTAAAGGCTAGTTTTGACAAAGTTTTTCTTTTTTTAACTATGTCTCTTTCTGCCGAACAGTCATCTATAATAAATAGTGTCTGCGTTCCCTCAAACAATCTATAAAAGTGTTCTAAACATTCACTCAGTTTATTGCTGGGATCAACTAAAAATATGTTATCATCAGTCCATATAAACCTATCATGATATGCTTTGTTCCATTTAAGTGTTGGGCAGAAAATCACAATATGATCAAAATTATAACGATAAACTGTTTGTAACAGGTCGAGGATAAATATTGTTTTTCCACAACCAGTTTGTCCACAAATTAATGAACAATGAGGGGTTTTTGTCATAAAGTTTAACTGCTCCATAGTTTTATAACAGAACTTAATCTAATCCAGTTATTGTTTTTATCATGCTCTCTGTCAAAACTTGTTCAGTATAATAAAATCCTATAAGGTCTAAATGTGTAAGATTAATCCAATTCAGTTCTGTAAGATTGTTTCTATTTAGACTAATATTGATTTTGTTGCTTGTTGTTATGACCTTAATATCCTCACCATTGTGAAGAATGACGACAGTAACTTTAAGTTTTTCAACGTCTAAGTTTTGCCAGCTAATTAGAATTCCTTTAGAAGGACGTCACTAACGCCCACAACCCCATCCCTCCCCTATCTTTTAAGACAGAAATTTCAAATATCATTGTGAACGCATTCTCCTAATTTCATTTGTGGAATGAACTGTAATTTTGGGTAGAAGCATCTTTCAAAACCGTTTCTCTTCGGGGAGGATGTACTGTTTTATTCTCATACGGCTTTATTTCAATCTCTTTCGACTATTGTCCTCTGGCATAAGACTTACATGTAAAGGACCTAGTTGAATGCTTTTCTGAAACTTTTTTGACGACTAAAAAATGTAAATGGCTTATGAATTTAAATTTATGTCCCATTCTAAATATGGTTCTAAGTGCCATTTGAGGTCAGGTTTTCGAACTATTTTATATTCATACTGGCCAGCATTATTTGCTTCTACATTGCGTAGTTGGTTCTAGTTTAGGAAACCTTTTGTTGTCGCCAACCTCTTTGCGTTTATAATCACCATCTTTAGTGTACTCAAAACCATACAAAGCGCCTAATCTCACCGTTCTGTTCAAAGTCCTCAACGTCTGCAAGGGTCTTTTAATTCTAAAGTTATACACCTCACAGGTGCTAATGTAACTCCTGATTCTTCTGGCCCACGCGACATTATTTTTTAGAACAACGTATATTTTATTTCCAAACTATGGTGCAGGTTATCACATTTCACAACTTTCCCTGTTTTGTCTGTGATCTTTATATTAAATGATCCAACCCTCCCACAAACTAATCTTTTAAACTGTAAATTAGGAAATTGTATAATTTCATAATCGCAATATGCAGCTTTCCCTGACGGAAGAGCTCTTAAAACATTGAGGCCTTCCATCATACAAGTTTTCATCAGTGCTCAGCTCATCTAAATGAACATAGAGTAATGAATGTAATGCAAGATCGAGCGGATTTTTCCTTCATAAGTAGTTTTGTCTTGTGTAACTCAAATCTATGATTGTCATCTGCAAAGCCTAACATTTTAGCTAGCTCTACATTAAAAGGTAATGTACTACATCTTCTTCAGGTTGAATGATAACATTGTTTTTAGATTTGCATTGTTAAGTTTGAGAGTAATGTCAAAGTTACTCATTGCTTCTTTTAGTGAGCAAAACCCGTAATAACCATCAGTATTGTTAACTGGCTAACTTTGACCCCTGATTTGTTAACTTTAGAATCGTATTATTCTTCTGGATTCACTTATTTTAAACCATACAACTTTGTAAAAAATTTCATGAAGTGCAACCATTCTGTTCCGCAATCGTTCTTAACAGCATGTTCTAAAAACGAAGGACGGTCTTGAGTTGTTATTGTTACAAACATTTTTTAAACGAAATAAAAATGAGTGCATTCAAATATACTGATGCAAAATATTCTGTTGGGCGCACTACAATCTTAAAAATATAACAACTGACACCCTTGACATTTCTGTGACCCAGACTGACACCTTTCAAGTAAAGGTGAGTACTCCATTAAGCAGATATCTTAACCCCCCTATTAAAAAAGACTACATCGCAAAAGTGTGGTTCAGTCATCCGATGCAGTTTTATCAGAACCAGTTAAACTTTGCTGTGTTTTGTGCATCAACTGGGTGTGGAGTATCGTATGCTAATCATTTAAATCATCCTGATCCTTTGGTGAGGTCTGTGTACAGATTTCATTTTTATTACACCTTCAGACGTATTTTGACTGAACTGCAAGCGCCATTACCAAATGACAAACCGTTTAATCCATTCAGCAACAGAATAGACATGAAGGCTTTTGAAAGGATTTGTAACGAATTCAATATTAATGTTAAGACAGACTTTAGACAAAAGTCAGATCTTAATCATGGTTTAGGCACCCCTTATTTTTGGGGCGTGCACAGAAAGTATGAGTAAAGACTGGAATCCTCCTTACACATCTTTCTCTTCAGGCACAACTGTTCACCTAGGGTCCATAGAGCAAGAGCATAAATCAGCATGGACAACATTTATCTTAGACACTTCTAAGGGCCTAACTAAAGCAGGAATAGAACGAAATAAACGACTCTGTTCGTACTTACGTTTGGTGTTTGCTAGGTTCGCAAGCACAAACGAGATCGAGCATAACTGATCCTTCTACTGGTTTTGATGCTCAAAAACAATACTTAGCAATATTTAGAGGACGCCATTAATTCTACAGTTGATTTACCTTCAAGTATAAAAAGGTACCAAAATGTTTTACAATACGCAAGATCGAAAGTAGACTTTGCTGTTGCACTGGTTTATACATGCTGCCTTCTGACCTCAGACTCCAGATAGGCACAATAATAAACTACAATAATGAAATCCTTGTGGCAGGCAATGAACAGAAGGTCGGAAAAAACGAAATAAATTCTGAGCCAGTAATATTGCAAGCAGTAACCAAACAAGATGACCCCTCAAGAATAAGCCATCCAATCCCCATGGTCCAAAGCCCAGAGACCGTTGAAGTCCACGAAGTCAAAAAAAATAATGACCATGAATATGAAAAGACAGCACTTGTTCTTGGATTAACTGGCCTAGGATTACTTGGTCTTTATTTTACTAAAAATTAACCCGACTATTAAGAGAACTAATGTCCATAAGTGCCGGCCATAAAGCCAACTACTTTGCCTGCAGTAGACAAAAGCCAGCTAACAACACCTCCTAATATACCTGGTAAAGCATCCCCGGCTTTACTGGCTAATTTTTTTTAATAAACCCGCAAGATGATCAAGCTGTTTTTTTACCCATGATTTATCAGGCGGCGATGGAGGCGATGGTGGTGGAGGCACTGACCCAGCACCACCGCCGCCTGTAATAGCCATCACCAGTGTACTTATTGCAAATCCTAAGGCCGTTATAACGCTTGCTAATGTGACTCCTTGCTCTCTAAACAGTGTTCGTATTCGTTCTGCTAGCGTTGTGTTTTCATATAAAATTCTTTGGATAGTTTCTCTTTTTCTGCTCACTTGAGTTCGCAATTGTTCTCGGTTAGTAGACAACACTTCTAGTCTTGCCAATCTTTCTTGTTCATGATCTTTTAGTCTTTGGGTTATTCTTTCTTTAACACCAGGCCCTAAGTGGCGTCATCAGCCTCAACGAGTTTTTCTTTTTCTCTTTTTATATGCTCATCTAGTTCACCTAGTTTTGCTAAATTGTTTGTTAATTCGCCTCTGATGGTTCTTAAAGCACGATCAAGGGCCTCTAATTCTCGCGTGGGTATTGGGGGGTCACGTATAGTTTTTAATGCTGTTTCTTCTGAAAGACTGGTTTCTGCTTCTATTGCATTTATTATTTCATCTGTTGGTTGATTTAAATCTTGAAGTTCCATGTTTTGTATTTGGTACCGGGTATCTGTTGGGTTTCTTGCAGTGTGTTTTGAAGTTTAGCAACTGCCTCCCCCCTTAATTTTGGTTTAACAATGCCAAGGCGACTTCGATCGCTCACACTGAGCCTTTGTCTAATTGTATTCATGCTTACAAACTTTGATGGGTCTCGTTTAGTTGTAAGCTGAACAAGTTGTCCTTGGTCGTTTTTCACATACAAATGGTTATCTTTTAGTTCAAAATCATCAGGGTATATAGTTTCGGGAAGTTATTTGTCCTAAACTTTGGTATAATGATCTGACCTTACTTTCTGTTAATTTATACCGACTTGTTGGTAATGTACTCCCGATTTCTGCTAATTCATCATGCAATGAGAGCCCCGAGCGATGCTGCTCCCAAGGGGAATCACTCATGTCGTCTCCAGGATTAAAATCATAATCTTCATCTTCAATGCCTGCCATGTTTTTAAATAATTAACTTTTTATTTTTGTTTTATAAAAAATGTCACAAGTATATGGTTCAATTCTTGACCCCCATAGAAGACTGAAAGAGCCCTTTGGCGTGAAGGGAAATAAACGGAATATTATTGTTCCAAATAATCCATCTACTATTGATGCGGATCAAATTCTTACTGTCAAATTTCCAGACCTAGGAGCAGATGAAGTGGTTGTGCCAGGCTCTGCGCGACTTACTTTCAAAATAGAACTCGAAGCAGCAACAGACACAAACAGGACAGTTGTGCAGAATCTGGGGCGGGCAATTGTTAAGAAAATTTCTATAAAACTTGAGGGCAAGAAATATTTCTTTACACAATGCAGACATATTTTTAACCTATTCTGATCTATGGCTAACCGGGAATGAAAGGAATGATCTTGCTTTTCAAGGAATCGAAAATAATGAAGCACTAAAACACAGAATAGGCGCTGAAGATGCTAAAGACGGCAAAAAGTATGTAGCTGTAAGTTATGCGTATGGAAATCGCTTTTCCATCCCCTTGGATTTTGAGTTGTTAAGTGCGCATGCGCCGTACTATCAAGGAGCATTAAAAGACAGATTGTCATATGAACTAACTTTTAATGAATACAAACGTGTTATCAGATCATCAGACACCGAAGCAAAGTACAGCATTTCTGAATCTCGTTAGAGTTTGACGTTGTTAGCAACCCTAATTTAGCAAGGCTGATTGAGCAACAATATCAGTCAAAATTAGCAATATATTACGAAAGAGTGATTCATCATACAACATATCCTAAAAGCAGGGCAGACACGATATGGAATTTTAGTTTTAGTGCTGCAGCAAGATCGCTTAAAGGTATTTTATTGCTGTGCGAAGATGAAGAACCATTTAAAAGACAAACTGAAAAGTTTCTTAATCCTAAAATAACGAAAGTGCAATGTACAATTGAGGTAGTCCTAACCAAATCTACGCTAGCGGGCTTAACCCGTTGAGCGCCTTTAGTCAGTCAGCTGACGCGGAAATAAAAGTGCTTTCCATGTGCCTGTGGGCAGTCCCCTGACGTCATGCATTTTTCTTGAGTTTTCATTCGTTACTATTTCTATCAACGGACTCAAATAGAGTTTGCGTAGAAAGCCTTATATGTCTGTAGTCTTAAAATAATATGTAAATGACCACACGTGAGGGGAAAGCCCATTTATCCTTATCACTGACTGGGTGACCAGCCAGCACTTCGTGTCTCGCTTGCAAAGATGGCGGCGCAACCTTCGTTGTCGAAGCGACCAGCGACCAAGTCAACGTATTTACACAGCTGAGCAGGCTCTGCTGATGATTTTTGACAAACACAATAATCTTTTATTCAACGACAAACTCGAGCATGAAGGTGAGATGATGATAGTGGTGGAATTGCCGACCATATTCGTCAGTTATTGAGTAGGGCTCTGTGACCTCAGTGTGCGTTCAGCTGACAGCGTCAGTCGAACGAGCCAGCCAAGTGTGTACTCTGCACTGCGTGCTGGTGTCCAGTGGTTGTGAAATCAGTGCGAGAGGGGATCGTGGCCTGCTCGCGGCGTGACACGGTGCAGACGAAAAGGTAGGGGAAGATGAGGAGTGAAAGAGAGGGTTGAAGTTGAGCAAGGGGGTGTGGTGGGGAGGGGGGGGGGCGTGGTCGTGGACTGGTCAGTCTGCATCGAGTGTGAGCGTCTTGATAGACTTCCAAACTGTTTTACTTTCATTTACAGGTGTAGTGTGACAATACAAACTTTATTTTCAACTTTTTGCTGTGTGTTCTTGTTTGGATGTGGTAAATACATATGTTTTTGATCGTGCAAAAAAATCTATCCAAATCTACAAGCCTAAATACTTTTGTATTATCAAAATTAAAACAAAAGAAGCCAGATTCAAAATCTTCATTCAATTTCCTTCAAAAATGATATAGATTTCATTTTTCTATCTTTGTAGTTTCTGAGCTAGAATTTTTTGTTAATTATGACCCCCAAATCATGAGATTTCCCCGGCACCTGGGAACACCTTTCTTTGTACTATTGTGAGGCACTGAACGGGTTAAACCTTATCAGCATTTTGATGAAATAAGAAAAATGTTTGGTGGTGGGAGGCATAGAAGTCCAACAGCAGACCTTGCGTCTAAAGATCTACACCTTCACAGTGTTAGGCTCGATGATTATTTAACAACAAAATACGGTTTATGGATTGACCTAAGGGCAACAGAGGATAATCAGTTGCATGGAAGTGGGGAGAACTGTTAGAGACGTAATAAACATTCAAATTGACAAAGAAAAAGATGACGATAAACCGCTTAATGCACATTTGTTTTTAATATATGATGCGCAGCTGAATATTCAAGATAACAGATTAAAAGATATACAATACTAAATTATTTTTATTTTAAAAAAAGCATGTCTGTTCAAGTTTATCCAAATGTGCCTACAGAGCCGCCAAAAGAAGAGATAGTAGAAACCCCCGGCATAAAAACCTTTAGATTAACAAACATTACACAAATGCAACAAAAACTAGAGCAGGACCTTTCAAAATACAGCAAAGCCAAACGAAGGTATTCTGCTGTCTTTAATGCTGTTACCTATGTTAATACTGGAGCATCAACTGTAAGTGCTCTATCAGCAGGAACAAGTGTTGGTCTCTTAGCATCAGGCATAGGTGCACCAGCAGCTTTACCTCTAGGTGGTTTGTCTTTAGCTCTCGGCCTGTGCTCATTAGCCGTAGGTGCTGCTAGCAAAAAAATAAAAACTAAACTCCAAAAGCACACAGCTATGGTTCAACTAATAACAGCTAAACTTAGTTCCTTCAAGCTGATTATAAATAAAGCACTAGCTGACTCAAACATCACGGATGAAGAATTTAATCGTTTACAGGCCGATTTTGATGACTACAAAAGACAAAAGTTTGATCTTCAAAGAAAGGCGAGGACAAGTTTTTCTCAACAGCCAGACCCCGAGCAGATAAAAAAGGAATGCTTAAAAAAAGTAAACGAAACATTAAACTCTGTTCTAAACAGCTCACATTAACAACGCCAAAGGGTGTTCATACTTTAGTTTATGAGTCCAAGCACAAAAAGACCGTCGATATTGATTAATTAATTTTTTTTAATTTAAATAAATATTTTGAGTTAGAAAAGAAACTCAGCATGGATAAATTATATGAAGGACCAGACGAATTTTTTGAAGCAATGCAAGAAAATTTATCAAGAGCACTGAATGATATTGATTTAGAAGTCATTGATCCAGCAAGCGTACAGGCAAGTGTTGTGCATGCTATTTCTCAAGTTCCGGGTAAACTAACAATAGACCCGCCAGTTAAAGTAATGTTAGCTGTTTTAATCGACTATATAACAATAAATGAAGAAAATCTAGGACTATATAACAATAAATGAAGAAAATCTAGAAGTCTGGGTCTCAACTAAACAACAGACTATTCTTTCCTCTAATGACTTAACACCCGGTTGGGCAGACCAACTACTTACACAGTTTGATGTGGCTGCTGAAGAAGCCAAAATGAGAGGCTCTGTTGGTCAGAGGGCGAAGTCTTAGAGATCAGATTAAAACAGTCTAAGTATGCACCGATTGTAGGCAGGTCTTACATTCCAATACCTCCGCATTAGTAGCAAAACGAGCAGTTCTAAACATAAAGAATACAGACAACAAATGTTTTATGTGGTGTGTTCTCGCAAGGCTGCATTATATCCGCAAAAACGCAGAGAGAGTGTCTAACTATCACCCTTACATCAATGATCTTAACTTTAGTGGGGTGACCTTTCCTGTTAGCGTGGATTCCATTGATCAGTTTGAGAACAAAACAAACCAATAACTGTCAATATCTACCATGGGATGAGGAAACAAATCTACTACCCATTAAAGTGTCCAAGAACAGCCCAACAATGGCGAACCAGACAAAAATCATGTTGACTTACTGCTGATGTTTCACCAGCGGGGGTACCGCATTACACATTGATACGAACAATGAGTAGATTATTGCGGCATACTTCAAAGCATTACCATAAACAAGAATTCTGCAGAAAAATGTTTAACAAGAATTCCATCTGCTCAAGCCGCAAGCGAACATAAGAAACATTGTATCGGCCCAGTTGACTGTAATACAGAACTAATTACACCCCCAGAAGGCAGTAAAGTTAGTTTTAAGAACTGAAAACGACTGCAAAATTCTCCATACGTTAGTTTACGCAGACTTCGAATCGCTCATTGTTCCTTATGAAGGGCCAGCGCCACAAAAACTTCGAAAAACAGTCTTAATGAGTAATCACCAGATTTGTTCATTTGCCTTCGTTATTGTCAGGTCGGATGGCGCTCATTCAACGCCAGAATTATATAGAGGACCAGATGCGGCTAGAAGATTTTTACAGCGCATGCAGCAAGTGCGTAATGACTGTTCTAATAATCTGAATTTATCTGAAATCATAATGACGCCTGAAGACCAGAACAGTATGACTCGGCCACACATTGTTGGATTTGTGGTTTAGAACTCAGTGAAGAAGCAACAAAATCCAAAAGTAAGAGACCATGATCACATTAGCGGAAAGTTCAGAGGAGCAGCACATAGTAAATGCAATCTTCAACTAAAGTTTGATCCAAAGACATGGAAGCTGCCCATCTTCTTTCATAACTTGCGAGGTTATGACTCTCATCTTATAATGAAAGCAGTAACCAACTCCTTCAGGGTAGCATGCATTGCACAATTATCAGAAAAGTACATGTGTTTCACTTTAAATAACATGTCTTTTTATGACTCTATGCAGCACATGATGGGTTCATTAGAGTCGCTGGCTATGTCCTTAAAGTCCTGCCCAATAACGGAAGAATATTTTGACCCAACTCTCGTTAGAAAGGGCGTTTACCCTTATGAGTACATGAACAGTTGGGAAAGGTTTGATGAAGATACACTTCCTCCTAAAGGCGCGTTCTTTTCTAGTCTTAGAGGAAAGGACATCAGTGATTCTGATTACCAGCATGCTCAAGAAGCATGGCAGAAGTTAGAGTGCAAAACGATGGAGACTATCATGATTCATACTTGATGGCAGATACATGTTTGTTGGCGGATGTCTTTGAAAATTATAGAAAGACCTGCATGAAACATTACAGCTTGGATCCTGCGCATTATATTTCTGCGCCCGGGATGAGTTGGGATGCTTTCTTAAAGTTTACTGGAGTACAGATTGATTTGTTGTCAGCTTTACCAATGCTTCAGATGATTGAAAACATTGGGCGTGAGGAATTAGTATGGCGTCGCACCATTACTGTAAACAAACAACAAATACTGGACGAAATATGATCCGAGTATAAGGTCGTTAACTCTCTCATGACTTAGATGCAAACAATCTCTGATGGTTGGCTATGGCGCAATCGCTTCATTACGCAACTTTACAATGTACACTGGTGGTATTAAAAACTTTCAAGAATTTGTAAACATCTGCATAATCTTACAGCTAATCGTAAATAGGTCTTATTCTAGAAGTTGACTTATGGAATTTCCTAATGAACTCCATGACCTGCATAATGACTATCCATTAGCAGCAGAAAGTCTAAAGAATGAGGCAAAAACAGAACCTGCCTAAACTTGTGCCAATCTCGAGGCAAAAAAAATTATGTCTGTCATTACAGACTTCTACAATTTTCTATTTAAGACATGGTTTGAAGTGACACTGTCATCGTATAATTGCTTTTGATCAAGAACATTTCATGAAAAACCATAACATCATGAAGAACACTGATCTCAGAACTAAATCCACAATCTTCAAAAAAAGACTTTTTCAAGCTGATGACAACATCTGTTTTTGGAAAGACTATGGAGAATCCGCACAAGCGCAAAGATGTCAGATTGGTCACAAAAGAGAACGAGGCCCAATTAAGCTAACTTCAAAACCAAATTAATCATGACTTTAGGAAGTTTCATGATCACTTTTTGGCATAAGGATGAAAAAAAAGAAAGGCAAATTGGACAAACCTTATTTATTGGGTTTACTGTGATTTAGAATTAAGCAAAAGCTTTTTGATGTTAGAATTTCTTTATGACTACTTTAAACCCCTGTATCCACGTCCCAGAGTACTTTACCCAGATACGAGGATAGTTTGATATAGATATCCCTACTGACACATCTATAAAGACATGCAAACCGAAGTGGCTAAGAGACAGCGGGATGGTACGACACATCCGAATTACCCTAAAGATTCACGCATTGCATTCCATTTCCTAACATGAAGGTTTTAGGAAAGATAAGGATGAATTTCATGGAAAGGTGATCCGGAGTATGTGGGGATTAAGGTAAAAAATGTACCGTATTTCGTGCCAGGATAAAACCAATTAAGAAAGCAAAAGGAATAATCACGCATGTTGTGCAGTCCGAGCATATCGCAGGACAACTACAAAGAGCATGTTTGACAATCAAACTTTCATCAGAAAACGTAAAAACTGACTGCGATTCTAATCTACATGTATCAACACAACTGTTGTAACAAAGAAGTCATTAGATAGAACAAACACAAAACGTGTGTTTGTAAATCCAGAGTTTTTCATATGCAATAGGGCTCTGGAGGACCATCATAAACAGGGGTTTATATTTTTCATCAGCTTTTATTTATAGATCAATCATAGCCCTTCATCCAATTCATTTAAATCTTTTTTCTCATGTGTTGCTTGATGGCGTTCGAATTTTTTTTTATTATTTCAAGATATTCTTTTGCCCATTGGGGGTTGAGTTTTAGGGTGATCTGGATGGTTTAGCATGCAATTGATTAATCCTCAAAAATGTTCCCCTAATAGCATTACACCATCAAAGGATCCCTATCATTTCCAAGGTCTCTTCCTTTACCAGTTCTGTTTCGTTCGCACTTCGTCGCTGAGCGTCCATTTTTAACTCAAATATATTTTACGTAAATTAATTAAGAGAACTGTGTCTGGTGGGATTATCTGCAGTTCTGTCCTTACACAAAGATCTTTGAGGAGCTGGTTGTTTTGTTGTGCATTTTCTCCGTAAATAATACATGGCGGATTCATTTTTACATTCTTTATATTTCATATGGAGCAAAACGTCCAAACCGATATCGGGGTTGCCCTGATCGAGTTCCCCCTTCTGCTTCCCCCGGTAAATAAAGGTACCTTACTTTCAAACCAAACGTTAATAGTTTGCTGGATGAAGACTCTCCTTCAGCACATTTAATGTTTTTCTTTTGATTGCTTGTACTGGTTTTAGCCCTTTAAATTCTCATTATTCATTGCGCGCAAAAACTGAATGGCAGTCTTCTAACCCATTCTGTGTTGCGAGAATTGTCAATCAGCTCTCTGGTGATACTGGTAGGAGAAAGTCTTTTCGGCTAACTGTTTTGTTAAAGTTTCAAACTAAAGCCAGGGATCTGTGAACTCCTGGAATGCCTCTTTTAATAGCAACTCCATGTTTTAACAATAATTGATTCACTTCTGGCCTTTAATTCCTTTCCCTCATCGACGTGAATTCATGCAGGAGTATGTTTAATGGACCTCGTTGTATATCAGTTGTATGGCAAACACAACAGCAGAAGCACTCTTTGTTTAATGGGTTCCTGCATCTTTGTATCTTGAAGCTATGGTCAATGACATGTGAGGGCGTACTTAAATCTTTTTTCGTCTATCGTATCATGGTGTAAATAATAGAAGGTCCATTTGATGGGTGTCGTTTGGAGTGTATGAAACAAAGTGTGCCTCTGTATGCGTCTAGGTGCAGGTAAATAAATTTGGCCAAATCGCGTGTTTAGATACCATTCTTCGCTGTTTTGTTCACTGACTATCCCGCTGCTTGGCTTAGCATTTTTATTGCCGTGATTCTCCCTTCCAATATCCTTTTTGGTGAATAATAGATTTGTTCATTTTTATTCACCAATATTATGCGCAAACAAAATACAACAATTGTCATAATAATACCAAAGATAACAAACACGATTTCTTGCATCTTTTTGTTTTACTGATGGCTGATAAAAGTCACTGCATTTTTGTGGGCAATGTTTCGATTGGGTTTGCCTTTACAAGATAATATATTCTTTTATTGCCTGGTCAACATCTTTAAATGTGTAAGCCGCATGGCCTCTGTTTGTGTGTCAGTGTGTTATTAATGAAATCCTAACTGCTCAATTCTCTGCTTTTCATAGTTATCTTGTGCAGCTGCGATTGCTCCACAGCTTTGTTAGTCTTTTCCTCTCGCTGTCGTCCCGTAGTTACTAAACGCGTAATTACTTTTCCGCTAAAAAGGCAAGCAGCATTCACCACAGGGCGCCTCCTATCATCATTACGATGAAGCCTTTTTTTAATAAATGTATTTTTATTTTACATATTTATACTGCTGGAATATTCCTTGCTTGACGAGAAAAGCTTTCGTGGCAAACGAAGCCGCAATAACAGCAATTACTTTGCAAAATCCTCAAAGTCTAGTTTTGCCAATCTGCTGGTTTTAATTTTAACAGGCATTTACCAAGCTGAGTATCCTATACTTAGACCTCCAATAACAGCAGAATGGTATACAAGGTTGGGACAGTTTTTTTTTTTTTCGTGCTCATTTTAAAATAAATAATTATAATTAAAGAAAAACATGAAACACCGAGTGAATCCTTAATAAACCTTCCTGAACTTATGATTACAAATGACCAGGTGAGTACAAGCTATTATGCCAAAAAAAAAGAAAGACTGTATTCTTTGGCAGCATGTGGAAAAACAAAACTGTTCCTCGGAAATGAATTCAGCAAGAACAGATTCAAAACAGAGTGTCGCCGCAAGACATTTTAAAGTATCATAACAGGTATGAAGCGCCACTTGGATCAAAATGGTAAAAAGTTGTAGGCAAACCGGTTGCTTTTTGTACACTAAACTAGTCAGTAGAGTGCTCCCATTGAATCTGAACAAGACTTTATGTATGATTTAACGCAGATCCAGTTTTAACAAGTCTTTAGAGTCTCTAGGATGTGTTTATACTACAGATTTGGAACAATTGTTATCGCCTATCATGGTATTAATATAGTTTTTATCATATAGATTTTATTTCCCTTCAAAATTAATGATCGAGCCCAGAAAATCAGGCAGACATCAGAAAACACTGACTCAGGTGGAGAAAGTACCACCAAAAATCATCAGAAACACTGAACTCCAGGTGGAGAACATGAAAAGTCATCCATCATCCGGCGTGTTAAAGCAGGAAAAAATTAGCAGAGTGAACAGACAAAAAAAATTGAATGTTTACAATCACAGAATATAACTCATAAAAAAACATAACACCACCAACGCCAGAAACAGTTGATTCAATGCCAGCCTATAAAACTCCAGGTGATTCAAGGGCACCAAAGTCTTCATGGAATATTGAAAACATGGGCTTGTTGTCATTTTTGGCGCCCTTTCTGCTAGCTTGGGGCGGTTATTACTGGTATAAAATATATAAAGAAGGCAACAAAAACAAAAGCAGCCAAAAAAATCTGAAACCATTAAATACCGAAAACAACAGCACGCAGCACCGCCATTAACAAAAAATCATTTGATCCATTTAAAATGCAATAATATGTTAAAAAACTTATTTTTAAAATGTTTTTGATAAAAATAGAGCCATGACGGATTTATTATTTGTTTAAAATGGGAGTCAATAAATAAAGACATGGAAGTCTATAAAGACATTACCATAAGACCAGAAAGGTAATCATGTGGTTGCTTAGGATGGGTAAGAACGTCATTAAGATCTATGCTGACCGATTTCGCGCAGAGGACGCTGAGGCAAGGACATCCTCACACGATGACGCGTTTTTGAGGCGTGTGTGTACTATATTAGACATCTACTATTTAAGATAAAAACATATGATTTGTCCTTGTTTTGTTTTTTTTTTGATAATTATAAGATAACATAAATAAGAACTTAGTTGTAACTTAGAGGGATGACATAATTACAATCTTGATGTAACATTAGTAAGACTGAGTAAAACTTGTGGAATGAATTGATCAAGATGCTATTAAGAACTGTGAGGTTACATAAATTAAGAACTTAATTAAGAACTTGGGGTGACTTGATTAATAACAAAATTAAGGACTTGGTGTACTTGATCAAGAACTCAATTAAGGACTTGGGGCGTCTTGGGGTGACTTGGGGTGACTTAGGGTGAAGGCGTCATGTGTTCAAAGTGGAAGGTAGCCAAAAAGTAGCACTACCTAGGACCACTTCTTGGGCGACTGTGATTAAGAACTTAATTAAGGACTTGGGGTGCCTAGGGCAAAGATGTCAAGTGTTTTCAAAGCTCGGGCTACAGTGGGAGGAGGCGTGCATGGGTGTTGGCGTGAGAAGGGGAGGAGTGTGTGGTGGTGAACACAGAGCTTTATTAATTCCGTTAGTGTAACACCACTTGGTGCAAGACGGCGCTTGCGTTTTTGTGATTCATTGGCTCTTTGTCGCAAGTCAAGCAGCCACCAGGTGCATTAACAAAAGCCTGATTGAATAAAACAAGACAATTGGTATAAAGTACAACACCCGCGCCGCCTAAAGGCAGCCTAAAAAAGTTTGTAGCATGGTGTTGGCGGAGCGTTGTGGGGTAGAGGTAAAGAAGGCAGGCAGACCACAACAGCCAAAAAAGTCATTTACATGGAGTTAGAATGTTGGCAGCAGAGCTAGCGTTCACCGCGTAACGGTCGTATTTTTAGTAACCGACGTCTGAACTTGCCAGTCTATACTATGTGCATATTGATTCTATCCAGCCGTCTTTGAACAAAAAAGTCATTACATGAGTAAGTAAGGTTGGCAGTCAGGCTAGCGTTCACAGCGTGAACGTTCGTATTTTAGTAACTGACCGTCTGAACCTTGCCAGGTCTATACTATGTGCATATTGATTCTATCCAGCCGTCACGCATAAACGGTTCTATTTACTGGTACTGTTTTGAGCACTCGCTTTGAATATGCATGGATCTTGTTTCCAGAACTGCATCAAATTTTGCACTTGCAGCATGAGCTTTGATTTCAGTTAGCTTGCCAAAAATGAAACGAAAGGAAGGCCATACAACATAAAAACCCTGGGTTTACCAAAAAGAACACTTGACAAACGGCACGTAATTTTCGTGCGTGAACATCAAATACCCGGTTTTTTCTTTCAACCAAACAGCCCCATGTTTCCCTTCGTTCTCGCCTTCGTTCCTTTCATTTCCTGCCATAGTTTACACAAAATCAAGAAGTTACCAAACGGAACGTAAATTAACAAGGACTGTGCATCTTGCCGTCCCAAATTTCTCATCCCTTTTTTTTAGTCTTTCTACAATTTGTCAGCTTCATTTGCTGTTTTAAAAATATCTGATCAGTAAAGCTCTCTGGAAAGAGCTGATTGAATGTCGCCTGCAGGACCTGTGCCATAAGATGTCATGGTAAATCTTGTGGGCCGTTGAAAGATCTGTTCTCCTTTTTGTCTCCTTATCTTTCTTTTAACAATTGCGCAAGCTTTCTTTTTTAGGCGTCTTTGGCAAATCCTGCGGTCCTTCCTTTTAATCTTTTCAATTATTCTGTCATTTTTTTAATGTCTTGATTCTCTTGCAAAATAACATTTCTTCCTCTGCCACCAATTCGTTGTGTTGGCGTGGTAACGGGAGAGTTTGAGCTTGTTGAAAAGTAGAAGCTTGATCCATGGCAGGTAGAATTAAAGTTGAGGGCTGTGTTTGAAAATCAAATAGATTTTGATGAGCACTTGCGATTCCAAAGTTCGCTAATATTCGAGAAATGCTGTCTTGAGACATAATAATATTTCGTTTAAGCAAAATCTTTATTACCAGCAAACACTTCTCTCACAGAAAACTTCGACCGATCACCACAGCACCACAACACCAAATGACGAGATACCTTAAGGCCCGTTTCAACAACACTAAGTGCTGGGCGATGTGACGTGTCTTTTAATAACACAGATTAAACTTGATCTTATGATAGGGAATGTAAGACATGGTCTATAACTTTTTACACCCCAGGCGGAATGACTGAGCAAAATCCTCTACCCACTTATAAAAAGCTCGCGCTTCAGAACTGAAGGCATAGAAAAACGATCGCTATTCATAACTGCTGACTGCTTACAAATCCAACGGTGCATGAGCGGAGACCACCTAGCTTGCTCTGAATGCTTCTATTGAAATCTCTGGGGAGTGCCGCGCTTCACTGGGCATGCCTTTAAAAAAACAGCCTGCATAAGCCAATCACTCTCACCTGCAGTGTGTAGGTGTGGATATTGTCAAAATATAAATCTCGGTTTTAAAAAACTTTTAGAGAACAGTTAAAGACTGTAGTTTTATTTCACATGAAAGACAAGATCCTTTGATGAATTTTGCGTAAAAATGATTGTTATTGAAAACAACCAGGAAAAACATAGGATTAAGCAGAAAACTAAAAAATCTAAAAAGTTTAGTAAATTAGTATTGAAACAGATAACCCTTAAACACAGTATGTATGATTGTAGGTAGTTATTTTTTTGGTTATTAAAGTCATGCCTTAGTAGAGAACTGTCTATGCCGCTTGGAGTCGCCCCGCGCCAGAGACCGGGCCAAGGCCGGTTGAGAGCGGGTGAGCCAAAAGCGGTCATATTACCGTTCTCTGTGGTGTGGGTGTCGTGTGTTTGGGCTTGCGTGCGTGGTAGCGTGCGGGCGTGCGTGCGTGTGTGTGGGTGTGTGTGAGAGAGAGAGAGAGAGCAGTGGGGGTGGGGGGGGATGGCCGAAAGGATTATAGAACAAAACGGTCACTCTCTCTCACTGAACATTTGAACGTTTAAAGGTGCTTGTGTAGACTGTGTGGGATAAGGTCTAAGAGATCAAAGAAAGATAAAAACACATCAGTAGTACACGAGTTGAGTGTTGCTTCTGAAATAAACGTAATCCTTCAATGTGAATGTTCTGGAAGATAGGGAGGAAGTACATTCAAAATAGTTTGTGTGTTTTGTGCAAACACTTTGAAAAAATCTGACAAAAACCGTCAACATTCAACTACTACAAAGAGCCGTGCTTGGCAGAATTTGAAAAGCCTCAAAATATGGCCCTGTCTTGACCCCAGATTATCTGTCCAGTCGTGTGCTCTCATGCACTCACTTTCAAACAGCAGAGTAAAGGTGGGAGACCAGAGGAAAAAGATAAAGAAATCGGCCGTTCTCAAACAGTATTCCCACCAGCAAAACGAAGTGCCAATCAAACTCTGACTTGATAGTGATATTTCCATTTTGTAATGGGTGTATATATTAGCTAGCACTAATGACCTTTATTACCAAGATTATGCAAATTGATAAATCTCGGTTTAAAAATAAATTACATGAAGGAGACGTCACTACTGAACATACCTAAATTATTGATATCGACATTTGTTATATTCAAACGGTGCACAGTGTACTTCATTTAAGTGTGGGGGTGGGGGCCGTGAGGGGGTGGGGGCGGTTTGAGAGAGGAGAGTGGCAACAGCAAAAATCCCATGTCCGTGGTCACACTCTTCTGTAAACCCAAAGCCGCTTCTCTGGAGAAGTGTATGACACAGCCACGAGACAAGTGCAGAGCAAGCACATTTAGTGTTGTGTAAAAAGTGATAGTGAATGCAGTTATGTGCTGAGAAGTAGGAATATTGGACACAGACCCATGGCTTACCATCCACGAATCGTGAGTACACAAGTGTGTGTGTGTGTGCGTGCGTGCGTGGCGTGCGTGCGTGCGTGTGTGTGTGGGTGTGTGTAGTGTGCGTTTGTGTGTGTGTGTGTGTGTGTGGTGTGTGTGGTGTGGTGTGTTATTGTGTGTGTGTGTGTGTTGTGTGTTCATTGTGGTGTGTGTGTGTGTGTGTGTGTGTGTGTGTGTGTGTTGTGTGAAGCTGTTTTGTTCTGTTAAGTCCTGCATGCATGTCCAGTTATCAATTCAGCTTCTCTCTCTCTCTCTCTCGTCTCTCTCTCTCTCCACCGCACTCTCTCTCCACTCTCTCTTTCCCCCCCCACTCTCTCTCTCTCTGTCTCTCCTCTCTCCCTCCCTCCTTCCCTGACCCACCTCCAGTCTCGATGCCGTGTGCCGATATAGTTTGTGTGATGTGTGTGTGTGTGTGTGTGATATCCCTGTTTTGTTCTGTGAATCATGCCTGCACGTCAGTTTCAGTTCAGTTTCTCTCTCTCTCTCTCTCACATCTCTCTCCATCATCATCTCTCTCCTCTCCCGCGGTCTCTCTCCTCCTCTCTCCGCCTCAACACTAAGCCGTTGCCGTGTATAAGTAATTTTTAGTGTGTGTGGGTGTGTGTGTGAGAAGAGAGAGAGAGTGTGGTGTGTGTGTGTGGTGTGTGTGTGGTGTGTGTGTGTGTGTGTGTGAGAGAGAGTGTGTGTGTGTGTGAAGAGAGAGATAGAGAGCGAGAGAGAGAGAGAGAGAGAGAGAAGATTGTTCATTATTGAGTTGCAAGCCATTGTCATGTGAAACCTTTTCTCTCTCGATCATGCTTGATTGTGATTTTTGTATGTACACAGCTATCCGTGCATGTCAAGTTCTTCATATATGTATTATTAATCAGTCCTCCCCTCCCACCTCCCACTCTTCCTCCCTCCTCCTCTCCTCTCGCATGCTTGTATTGATTTTAGTGTGTAACAAAGGTAACCTGCATGTCTTTTCTTTATGTATGTATTCCTCATCAGTCATCCTCCCCACCCCCACTCTCTCACCCCCTCCTCTCTATGTCACACTGCTCTCTCACTCTCTCACTCTGTCTCCTCTCACTCTCTCTCTCCCTCTCTCTCCTCAGTTTTTGCATGCGCGCCGGTGTACACTGTGCATGTTTCTTTCTTCCCTATTGATTTTATAAGTGGTAACATTTGCTCAGTGTCTTGTGTAGTCATGGTTTTACTCAACCATTCCTCTCTCTCTCTTCTCAATCTCTCTCTCGTCCTCTCTCAGTCTCCCTCGTCTCTCTCTCTCTCTCTTCTCTCACAGACACACAACGCGCGCGCATGCAACACACACACACACCACACACACACACACACACAACACACACACACACACACACACACATACACACACCACATCACACACACAATTCGACTTGGGTTGGCAGAGCATTTCCCCGTCAAGCGCTGGTCTTGTTTTTTGTTTGTTTTTTTTCCATTAGTCAGGCTGTTTTAAAATTCATACCTAAACCCACATCTGTAATGTTAATAATCATAATGAGGGTATTGACGTAAGTTTCTGCGTTTATTACATATTGGAGTGAGCGCGCAATGGTGCATGCGTGTGCGCATGTTGTGGTGTGTGTGTGTGTGTGCGCGCCGCGCGCGCCGCGCACGCGAATTGATCGAGGTATGTGTAGACTTCAAGCGGCTTCGGAACAGATACTTCGTTCCGGCACGCGAAAATAGTCTCACAGCGAGGTGTGGACAAAGACAATTCCGCTTTTTTCTCCGTGTAACCAGGCTTGGCTGTGTCAGTCGTTGTGTAAAATATTGTCACTAACTGCGCGATACAGAACAAGACCAAACAGTGTGTAGAACTTTCGCTATTCTCCATGCTTTCAGTACTAGCGCGAGACTTTTATCTCCTGACACTCCAGGGTGTCGGTTCCATAGGCCGTACAGTCTTTGGTCGGACACAAGACCGCTAACAGTAAACGGACCCAGCGCACAATTTGTTTCTTCTGCTTTTTCCGTCTCACGCTATTGAAGACTTTGACTCAAGCGACTTAATGCAGCAGTCAGAACTGCCGTGATCCAGCCTGTATGCGAATGCTCGAGAACCTCTATTACTCGACACACTGTGCTTTTGTCGACACCAAACAAATCCCAATCACTTCCTGACCCACTGGCATAAAAACGCAGTGCGATCAGTAGGCCTTGCTGCAAGAGCGGAGTCAGCGAGCCTCGCCGTTGAAACGGGTGATCAATGTCATCCTCAATCACATCACACAGGTCTAAAATGTCTGCCGTCGAAATTTTGAATCTTGAGTACAATTCTACGTCATCATACACATCAAAAGGGTTCGTCCGATCCCTGAAAATTCTCTCTCACCTCAAATTTCGGCACAACAGAAGCCCATACACAACGCGGTTCGCCATTTTTATTTACTGCGGTATGCTCTGTCCTAGCTAAGTTCGCACTTACGCGTGGGGGGGGGGGGGGGGGGGGGGGGGGAGCTGTCCTAACTTTAAGCAAGATGTTAAAGGTCTACTTTAGAGATTTTCGATAATTTGTTAAAAACAGGTCTACATGTCATATAACTACAGTGTGGTATTCATTTTTTTTTTTAAATCGCCGGAAGAATTTAATAGATAAAAAACGACTTTTGCACACCCCGTTCAAACCCCGCGCGGTAGACCGAAAACCGTGACGTCACTTGATGGACTGGACGTCAGCCGCGACCTACACGACAAGCCAACGCGAAGTGAAATCAACACGAGTTGCGATCCCCACAGCCTAAAAAGTCACGAGGGGGTGGCAGATATTGTGCTGTAGGCGTGTGCAGCAGCTCAGCAGGAGACGGATATTCTTTGCATACATTTCCATCTGATCCAGATACTCGAAAGAAGTGGATTCGGTTCGTGCAACCATGCCGGGCAGCTAAAGTTCTATTTACCACGTCAGTTCCAGCTGGACCGCGGAAACGAGCTATTCCGACAATTGCCGAGCCCGTTCGAGTGGATCAAAAACTTCGTCTGCATTGTGCGCGTATACTTTGAAGGCGGAGTGGTAAGCTCGTACAGATGAGTACGATAGCCGCACGTTTATTCTGTTCTTATCTATGGACAGATCACATTTGTTAAATTGAATGAACACGTTAAGGCTTGAGGAAGGAGAATCTCCGCTCGCCGTCCACGCGTGATCGCATCAAGAAGTCAGTCGGTAGCCTCCCTCGAGACTTCGGTAAAGTCCGTACGCCTTCGGAATGCTGTGTTCGGGCGTCCAGCTGGAACTGAACTGACGTGGTAAAAAGAACTTAGCGTTCAAACTGATGATACAGGCCTTGTAGAAACATCCCCAGAGTCACATTGGCTGTCGCAATCATAGTCACTGCTTTTACATGATAAATTAAAATACCGAGCGAGATGTGCAAGAACCATCAGAATCGCTTTCTGTCGCCGTCGCTGACCATCATGTGACGTCACATCCAAGAGCAGTTAAGCCATGCCAAGATTTCGTTGATTACCTCCCGTTTTCTTGATTACAGGTGAAAATGCCCACTTTCGCGAATCGATTTCGTGTGATCGGGAGCGAATCGGATGTTTATTTTACCAATTTATCAAACATTTCATATTTCTGCATAAGCTGACCAATTATCAAAAACCTCTAAAGTAGACCTTTAAGCATCCTTTGCTGCTAAGCAAGCCATGCAACAGGATTCCTTCACGCTAAGCAAATCCCTAACTTTAAGCAAACTTAGAGTCCGCTAAGTCTGTACATGCAACCGACAGGAGGAGGAAAAAACCACTGAAGCTAGGGGGGTCCAGGGGCACGCTCCCCCGGGAAAATTTTTTTTAACCGAGTGTAAATCTATGCCATTTCGCGCTTTCTGGACATAATTTCAAGAGTTATTTAGTGCATAAAAACTGCTGTAAACACATAATTATTACAGGAAGATATATTTGGGACAAGGGGAGAAGGGGTTAAACACATAATAAAATGAACACTCCCCCTTTAACTTGAGTGTTTTACAGGTGTTCACCAACTATAGTCTTTGGATGAAATCTCACTTCTGGGGTTGCTCAATAAGTTTCACTTTTCAGGTTTAAATGATCCCACAATATCAAGTTTGAAGTTGGTGCACACAAAGTCAGTACCTGCATCAAACACTTTAAAGTTCAGTCTCATATTAACAGAGATCAACTTGTAGAATCAGCACATTTTGAAAGTCACAATATCCAAATTTTGATAAATGAGAAACTTGTGGAATCAGCACATACTGAAAGTCAAATTTTGAAGTTCCTAAATTATAATAAACACTGAAATACAGGATTTCACAAGGACACACACACACACAGCTTTGTCGTTTGGGTGGTGGAGGCATTAAAGAAACATAGCAAGGAACTCTGTTTCTTCTTGCTGCTTGCATTGTCTGCACTGTCTTTGCCATCCACCTTCTTGCTTACTTGAATTTCAACCTATCTTTGTCTGGTGTTTCCTTGCTTTCTCCTGTCTGGCTTTCACACTCTACAATTTTTATTTCATTCTCATCCACCTTCTTGCTGACAACTTGACTTTGATTAGTTTGAACCCTCTCTTTTTCCTGCCTGGCTTGCACTCTCCACATTTTCTGTATCACCCTCTTTTTTCCCACAGGATTGTAATGTTCTATCCTGGCACGTTTTACTGCTGCTAAAGTGTCTTCAGTGACCTTTCTTGTAGTTCCACTCAGCGCCTTGACGTTTGACACGTGCTTCGCTGAACGAATGTGATCCTCAAGAGCTTTATTCCCGCGACCACCGTAACACTTCCCTTAAGCACAGTTTGCACCAAGCTAAACCTGGTGCAATAACTTTGCGAAGAAAGTCTCCAATGACTTCTTCGTCAACTTTCTGAAGCGTCCACTCCCATTTCCACTTGTTTTTAATGGCAGATTCGTCAAAAGATCGACCCGCATAAACAATGTCTGCGCGCTCCGCCATTTTGTTTTTTTCCGGAAGTCCGACCGGAAACTTCTTCCAAGAATAATCAGGGGCCATAACTTGCGCGCAGTTGCTATGAACGCTTGCAAGCCGATCACGGATACCTTGCTCCTGTCGGTTCTTTTTTTTTTTTTTTTTACAAACCTAAATCGCGGAATTCCACCCAGACGCGGAACGTTTTAAGCCCTGTTGTTCCTGGGTTTTAAATATTTCGAAGCACAGGTAATGTACTCTCCCTCCCTCCTCCCCCACTTCAATCTTTCTCTGTCTGTCTGTCTGTCTGTCTCTCTCTCTCTCTCTCTCTCTCTCTCATCTCTCTCTCTCTCTCTCTCTCTCTATCTTATTAACATCTATGATTTTGTAAAAAATGAAATCTTTGCTCAGAACAGAGGATTTTTTTTTCTTCTAATAATCGGCACTTGAGGATCATCAGCAAGTGTTCTGTTATGGAACAGCATAACAGACTCTGGAATGTACGTGTGCTTTGGGTGAGAGAGGGGGAAAACAGAGACTGTGGAGAACTGTATTCAAAGTGTGTCAATATCTTCTCGGAGAAAACGGTCATGTCGGTCAGTGACAAAGATATTGAAATCGCCCATCGCAACAGGTAAGCCAGTGGGTAGTGGAACAAGACTATCATCGTTCGATTCTTTTCTAGGAGACTGTGTGGACAGGTGCTGGGAGAGACGTAAGTTGAAACGGTCTGGTATTTCTGTCGGCGAGGATCTGACTTAACACAACTATAAACTGCTAAAAGAGACAGCGACCACTCGGCATGGTCCTCAAATGGAAGATCTTGGCAAAAATGAAAAAATGGACAAACGTCGAAAGTCAATTTAAACATTGATGAAGTGTTTACAAGAGCGAGTCGCAAAAAAAACATCTGTGTAATTTTAAAAATTAAAGGTGGAATTATGTCCAGTCCTGTCTCAACACCTGCACACACGACACACACACACACAACACACACACACACACACACACACACACACACACACACACACACACACAGCACACATGCGCCGCGCGCGCGCGCGTTCTCGCTTACTTTCTTCTTTGTTCCTATTGCTACTGCTAGTCACTCCTCGGGGTACATTGTCTTGTTATTTATAGATTAGTTACCGAATTTACCCTCACTTTGGTTGAAACAGTTATTTCCAGATGAGAGGGTGTTGGTGGGGGTCGTTTGCAATACGGGTGCATGACGGATATATACATACCTTTTTATCTATTACTGTGAATAGTGTCATTTGCATGAGTACAAATTTAGCTATAGATGACCATATTGTGATTTGATTGACTGGTTGTTGTTGTTTTTCTGAGTGCATTTCTGGGGAAATGTTTCTTTATCTATAATCACAGTGATCAGTGAAATGGAGGATGGAAGCGGGTATGTGTTTGAAGGATGTTGTCCACCTGGACTTCAGCCTTTGCCTAAAAATTAGGCTCTGTCTGTCTGTCTGTCTGTCTGTCTTCGTCTCTCTCTCTCCCCCCTCACATTTGCTTTCTCGTCTGTCTCTGTCACACACACACACACACACACACACACACACACCACACACGCACACGCACACATGCGAGCGTGCGTGCTCTAAGTAAAATTTCCATTTTGATAAGCTTTTTTTTTTATTCGGGGGTGTGAAGGATATCAGACTGTTTGTTGGATGTCGAAGTGAGTGAGCTTCAGCGTCTGATAGGCTTCCCCTGTTGAAGGATGCCCGATGCCGCCCGTGCCCTCGCCCTCTGTCTCCCTCTCCTCCACCCGGGGTTTACCATCTCTGTAGTTTCCTCACCTTTTGCTGCCCCCCCCCCCTCCCCCCATCCTCACCTTCACAGTTGGCTGAAGAGATGTTTCGCTTAGTAAAATGCAACAGCCGGAATAATAATGGAGGTATTGCAGACAGACAGACAGACACTGATCCCCAACCTAAAGAGTAGGAGCAAGATGAGAAAGAGAGAGAGAGAGAGAGAGAGAGAGAGAGAGAGAGACAGACAGAGACAGAGAGAGAACAAAAGGATATAGAACAGGGGAGTCACTCTGACTCTGTCTACAGGGAGGGGCCGAGGAAGGCTCTTGCTTACGCAGACAAAACAAATGGCTTACAATTGATCTTACTATTTTAATTTGTCTCGCTGAACAATATCAATTCGACAATCAACCACTGGTTTATTTAACCAGAACACATTGATTTTGAGGCAAATGATTATGAAAAACCACCATTAAGGTTAACATTAAACATAGGTAAATCATCAAAGTTCAGCCAAGCATAACATCATCCCATCCCTAAGGTTCCGCAGGTACATTGAGACGGGTAGCAGGGTATGAGTATTTACGGACTAGGCCAGGGACAACTTTGGGTGCAGGGTTAATGAGGGTAATTTGGGCAAGGTTGGAGGGAGGCAAGGGTAAAGAGGGAAAGAAAAATGTGGCAGAAAAACGACGAAGTCGAAGAAAAGATAGCCCTGGGAATAATACATAACACAATACATTAGCCTTATACGGTAAAGAAATCTACTATTAAAAAACTACAACCTAGAGCAACACCGCAGAACATAAAAGAACACATCAATCTTACCACACACAACAAATACCCAAGCCAATCGGCAGTCTTAACCCACTAGCGTGGAAGCATTATGCCCTTTCACACACTCTTACAAACTCTTCCATACATAAACATTCAAACCCTTGCGCAGAAATAACCAACAAACATCCTAAAAATTCCGACATCAATACAACAATTTGTCTCAAGTCCACTAGCACTGAGAAGATCTCAAATGTAGCAACACAATACATGCTAACAAAGCCAGACAACTCTCTTCTTAGTTGCAGGGGTCATTCCATAAGAACAAAGGAATACAAAGGTTTTTTCCACTTGAACTAGGCCCTAACTATACAAATCTTCCATTAGTGTAATAATTAATGTCAGGAGTATTGGGCTAAATTATGAACCCTAGCCCTAGGCACAACATTGTTAGCAATGACCATTAAAAGAAGGTGAGAGAAAATATACAGACTGGGGTAAATCAAATTGAGAAAGAAATTTTAGACTGGTCACTAAGATTAGACTCTTAGCTCTGTTCAACTTGAGAAGGGAGAGCACAAGAGACTGAATAAGCATGACAGAGAAAATAAATCTATTAATTTCTTTAACATGCCTAAGTACTATTTCAAACAAGACAGCCTACTAAATATCCTGCCGAATGGCCAGGATCCTTTCCCCAATTTCAAAATGCCTACCAAAAGCACATGGTGAGCCCAACCGGTTCAACATACCAACTTGGACCAGTATCTAGACAAGTCCAATTCATAATATGATCAGTAACAATATACAGGCTTAGTTTTTAGTCTAATCTGCTTATAATCTTACTACAGCTTACTAACCTTGCCAACTGTGTTTTCCCTCTAGAGAGTCAACGTGTTTCCTCCTCTCCTCAGCCGGTCAAAAAGGGAAAGTACTTCTATGTCAAGTAACAGGAAATGGGATGTAGAAACTTGTCAGGAAACAGGAAGCAGGTTGGGGAACTTGGTTTTCTTTCCCTAAATTAATAATTTCAACCCACCAAAATAATTACTTCTAGTAACTTCACAACAAGATTTTTTATATACAAAGAATGAAAATAGTAAACTAGAACCAAATCAAAATACTTTATCTTCAATTCCACAACCTTCTTTTTACCACTGAAGGGGAACAACTCTCCAAGGGAACAAGAGACTCAAACTACGGTTATTTCCCTTGAACTGTGCTCGTGTAGACCAGCCCTCTGTCATGATGTCTACACTTTCCCGGCCAAAAAAGTAATTAAAAAAAAAACATAATTTTTTTTCTCTTCATTTTCTGGTCATTTCATACAATGGCAAAATTTTCTTGAACCAGCAATAAATCATTGCCAGACATTCTCTTTGGTGTATAACTACACGCATTTCTTGGCCAAGATGAAATAATGTTCCTTTATCATTGACAAGGACTTGGAGAGGATTTCGAAACTTTCCTCCAACTGTCTCAACCAAGGTCCCAGATCCCTGGATTTGCCAACAGTGACAGACTCAACAGGAAGATCTGCTGGCACTCTATGTGCCAAGTTCAAATGGTCCACAGGCCGCCTTTGTCGTAATGACCTCCCAAGTTTTGGTGCAGGCTCTTCCCCCTCCGCATCAAAATCTACTGCCTCGTCAGACTCGGTGTGGCTGAGATCAACTGACCCCTCCACGGATCCATCCTCGTGATCCTTCTCTGGTTCTGCCGGGTCGGTAACGCCTTGCGTTTCAGCCTGATCTCCCGTGTTCACACTGGCTTGGCTGGGTTCCTGTGTATCACCAACTGCTTCCATGGGTTCCTGTCTGGAACCCATTCCTGGTTCAGATGCTTCATCTTCTTCCTGTGGTTCTCCCAACAGCTCCCCCACATCTGTCCTCAGAGGTTCACCAGGTGTAACAAACACAGGTGCCTCTGGCCTCAAATCTGAATTGGGCCATGCTAATTCAAACTGCAGAGAGGCCGTGTCCTCTTCTTCAACACCCTCCGGGGGGTTACGACCTTGTCGTGGTCGGAGGGTTTGCGTGTCCAGTGATCCCTTAGGCTCTGCTGGCGGGGGCATCAATACTTGAAGATAGGCTGTTTTTTTCATACTGCTTCTAGGCCTGAGAGGTGCAGATGCTGTTTGGCCTAAGCGTAACGTGGTAAGGAGTTGATGCCCCTGGTAGGGCTTCCCATGTCAGATAGGCTAAGGGTGAGGATCCTGACTAAGAGTAACCCGCCTTTCTCCTTTTCTTGTTTTCTGCCTCCCTTATTTGGCCCTTTTCTATCTTCGTCTCCCCTTCAAGTCTTCTTTTTCACACTCCTTTTCTCTCTGTGGTCTCCTTAAGATCCGCCGTGTTTCCCGTGCGGTGCGACCTGTGTCGGAGGGAATGAGGTCCTGGTGATTGAGAGGGCCAGTGCTTGAGGAGGCCTGTGCTCTCAACACATCACTTTGGCTCGGACCTCTCCTAGACAGGGAGTACACTTTGGCCTGGGTGTACTAATCGGCCCCCCTTCTTGGGCTGGGTCAAGACAAGCAGTTCCCCCTGCTGGCCATGTGAACCCCTGCAGTGCTCAGCTCTCTGTCCCGGGAGTTGAGCATGATCAGGGGGGATGGGGTTAGTTGCTTCTGTTTGTCGTATGTCTCTCCCGAAGCCTGGAAGGGGTCAAGACATTGGTTTCTTGGCCCTGGCCCCTTAGTTGGACTCCAAGGTGGGGGGGGTAAGGGAGGGATGAAATATAATAAAATAAACATGGCTTTATCAAAAAACAACCCCCCCAAAAGGAAGAGGAAGGCGGCATCCCCTATTTCAGGGGAACGTTATTCTGACAGCGATTCTGACACGGAGGTACGACAGAGAACAGGTTTCTGGCTTCCTGGCTCGTGGTGGAAGGGACGGAGCAGGAAAGACCCCTTTCAGCTCTGAGCCCTTTTGCTATTCAAAAGGGCTTTCAAGGCTTAGCAGGTGACCCTCAGTCCGTTAAAAGGTTGAGGAATGGATCGTTTCTGGTTCAATGTCGATCAAGAAAAACAATCTGAACAGCTGTTGAGGGCGACAAAATTAGTGGATAGGGAGATCAGGGTGACTCCCCATAAACAGTTAAATTCATCCAAAGGTGTGATTCGCTGCAGAGATCTAACGGGTGTCTCAGAGGCAGAAATAAAACGGAACTGGCGTCCCAGGGTGTGACGGAGGTGCACAGGGTGACAGTCAAGAAAGGTGCAGAGAGAGTGGCCACCAACACCCTCTTTCTGACCTTCTGCAACCCTGTGTTACCTCCGGTCATCAAGGTTGGCTACCTGAACGTCCGCGTTCTGCTGTATGTCCCGTCGCCGTTGAGATGCTTCAGGTGCCAGAGGTTTGGACATGTCAGAGACCGCTGTTCTGGGCAGGAGGTGTGCGGTGTGTGCTGCAAGGCAATCCATGATGGGCCGTGCAAAGATCCGGCCCATTGTGCTAACTGCGGTGGCGATCATCCCTCCTCTTCAAGAAACTGTCCTCTTTGGATTCAAGAATCCGCCATTCAACGAATAAAAACAGAAAAGAAGATCTCCTTTTTTGAAGCCCGCAAGCAGGTTGTGGGCAGTCAGACTCCAACAGTTTCATATGCTTCGGCTGTAAAGACGGTTCCAACAGTTCACACTCGATCAGTCTGCTGTCAGACTGATGACTTTACGTTTTCAAAGACACTGCAAGTCAGACCTGTCAACTCTGGTGGAAGCAGGTCCACCACCTTCCAACCCAAGGTGACTGCCCCAGGTGGAGGCAAAAAATCCGCCACCCCTCAGACTGCCCAGCAGTCTACAACATCTGCTGCTGGGCAGATTAAAAAACCAGCTATCCCCCCTCGACCTCCTCTGTCCAGTGCCCGTGCGGGCAAGGGAGATCAACCCAGTGTGGAGATGGTGGAGTTGAGGAAGAAACCTCCACCATCTCCCAAATCCAGACCTTCACCATCTCCAAACTCCAGGCCTTTGTCACCTGCGGGCAAGTCTGCCAGCAGGTCGAAAGACCAACACAGTCCAGTTAAACTAAATAATAAATTCTCTCCATTGGACGCAGACGTTGAGGAGGAGATGACCTGATCTCTCTCCTTTTCGCCTCTGCACCATGGATAGTACCATACTCCATTGGAATATCCGTGGATTCAATTCCAACTTTGAGGAGCTGCAGCTTCTGTGTCAGTCTATAAAACCTTCCGTCGTGGCTCTTCAAGAAACTCAAATTCAAAGCCAGAAGACCTTTACTCTTTCTGGCTTTAATATTCTTTCAAAACCTGCACAACCATCCACGTTGGGACTGTCGGGCGGTGTTGCCCTTCTCATACATAAAACTTTGTTGTATAGTCCTGTCGCTCTGTCTACCTCCCTTCAAGCTGTAGCTGCGAGAGTCACTCTCCACAAGACTGTGACGATCTGTTCCCTTTACCTTCCACCTTCTGTCCCGGTTTGTCGTCAGGACCTTGTCAATCTGTTAGGGGAACTTCCTCGACCTTTTTTGCTGTTGGGTGACTTTAACGGTCACAACCCACTTGGGGTAGTGCCGGTACGTCATCCAGAGGTCTGCTGATTGAGGATATCCTGTCGGATTTGGATTTGTGTTGTCTGAACGACGGATCTGCAACTTACCTCCACTCTTCCACAGGTTCACTTTCGTGCTTAGATTTGTCGGTTTGTGACCCCTCGCTGGTCCTGGACTATGAGTGGTCTGTCCATGACGATCTGCACGGAAGTGACCATTTCCCTGTTCTTTTACAGCCCATATTAACTGAACCCGCCTCTGTCTCTCAACATCTCAATTATAAGAAAGCAAACTGGGGTCTATTTGCAGCCACTGTTTCTAGGAGTTCCAGGACACTGATTTTTTTCAGAGTCCTGACCCAGCTGAATCACTGACTAACACTATGATTAAATGTGCTAAGGCCTGTATTCCAGTGTCTTCCGATAAAACTTCAAATGCCAAAAACACCCTGGTTCGATTCAGAATGCCAACAAATTTCCAAAGTTAGAAAACGGGCTCAGCGTCAGGTATACCAACGACCTTCGGGTCCCAACGCTCGAGCCCATCAGAAACTCCGTGCTAAATCGAGACACTTTTAAAATCAGTAAACGTCGGTCCTGGAGAAGCTTCTGCTCCAGGTTGACATCAAAAACTTCTAAGAAAAAAGTGTGGAACATCATTAAGAAAATCAAAGGGAAGAACACCTTCCCACTGTGAACCATCTCAAGTTTTCGGATTCTTTAATAACAGAAAAGAAAGCAGTTGCTAATCTGCTTGCTTCAACCATTGAAAAGAATTCCTCCTCTTCTAATAAATCAGTCACTTTTGTCAAACACAAAGCCCAAAAAGAAAAATCTCCCTGCAACTTTTCATCCGACAACATGGAAGACTACAATCTTCCTTTTACATTAAACGAGCTGAAATCTGCCTTACTCTCTTGCAGCGATTCCTCTCCAGGTATAGATGACATACATTATCAACTATTGAAACATCTTCCGCAGGAAGGTCTGAACATCCTGTTACAGGTATACAACCACGTGTGGACTACAGGTTGCTTTCCACCCTCTTGGCGGAAAGCCCTCATTATTCCCATCCCCAAACCTGGAAAAGATCTTTCTAATCCATCTAACTACCGTCCCATAGCTTTGACCAGCTGTGTCTGTAAATTGATGGAAAAAAATGGTCAATGCTAGGCTCATGTGGAAACTCGAAACCGATGGCCTTTTGGGGAAAGAACAGTGTGGGTTTCCGCAAACATCGTAGTACAGTTGACCATTTGATTCGTCTGGAATCTACACTTAGGAACGCTTTTTTAAACAGACAGCATGCAGTGGCAATTTTCTTTGACTTGGAGAAGGCCTACGATACCACCTGGAAGTCGGGGATACTGCATGATCTCCACGATCTGGGTTTCGAGGTCATCTTCCGCTTTTTATTCAAAATTTTTTGGCAGAACGACATTTTCAGGTCCGGGTTGGCACCACTCTCTCTGATGTCCACGAGCAGGGGTTGGGTGTTCCACAGGGGAGCATACTATCTCCTGCCCTCTTTAGTATTAAGATCAACAACATTGTTCAATCAGTTCAGCAGGGTTCAGACTGCTCATTGTTTGTGGATGATTTTGCTGTCTACGCAACTGGAAGCCTGTACCCGAGTGTCCAGCGCAGGCTCCAGCTTTGCGTAGATAAAATCCATCAGTGGGCGGATGAAAACGGTTTCACCTTTTCTGCTACAAAAACCCAGTGTATTCACTTCCATAATTTCCGTCAGTTTTTTCCAGATCCGGAACTTCAAATAGGGAAATCTCCCATTCCAGCTGTTAAAGAAGCCAAATTTCTGGGAGTCATTTTTGACCAAAAACTTAACTTTCTCAGCCATATTAAAAAACCTCAAAACTGCTTGCCAAAAGGCACTGAATATTCTGCGGGTCGTAGCACACACCGACTGGGGCGCTGATAAGAAAACTTTGTTGCACCTCTACAGAGCCCTGGTCCGTTCTAAACTGGACTACGGTTGTGCTGTGTACAGCTCCGCACGATCATCTTACCTCAAACTCTTGGACCCTATCCACCATCAAGGGCTTCGTCTCTGTCTTGGAGCGTTCCGCACCACCCTGTGTACAGCCTGTACGCAGAGGCAGGTGAACCTTCACTGTCCAATCACAGGCTGAAACTGTCTTTGAATTATTACATCCGACTGTTCTCGGAACCACAGAATCCTGCCTATGACTGTGTTTTTGACCCTCCGTTCCAAAGTAAGTTTGAAATTAACCCGAAATGTATTCCGCCGTTTGGGCTTCGTATGCAGCCTCACGTGCGGAATGCAGGTATAGACCTGGGAGTAGTTTCCGATTTTTCCAAGTTTCCGGATCAACCTCCATGGACCTTTTTCACACCAGAGATTCGTTTCGATCTCGCAGCTTTCCGTAAGGAGTCTACCAGCTCTCTGGCGTACAAGGCTTTGTATGCCGAGCTCTGTTCCAAATTCCCATCCTATCAAAAAGTTTTCACTGACGGTTCCAAGTCTGAGGATGGAGTGGCCTGTGCAGCCTACTGCCCTGGGGCTCCTTCTCAGATATTGTTGGAACATATACATTCAGATGCTTCTGTCTATTCTGCTGAACTTACTGCTCTAGTAATGGCTTTGAAGATAATCTCCCATTCTTCGAGGAGGGACTTTCTGGTTCTGTCGGATTCGCTGTCAGCTTTGGAGGCCATAGCTGGCCGCAACCTTCAGCATCCAGAACTTTTACTTTTTTTTGAACTTTTTAGCAAGTTGAAAGCGGACGGTTACAACATTACTCTTGCTTGGGTTCCTGGCCATGTGGCATCGGCGGGAACGAAATGGTTGATCGTTTAGCAAGAACGCCACAAGAGAGAAACTGTCCAACACTTATATCCCCTGCTCAGATGTGAAACCCAAAATTAACGATTATGTGAGAGACCTCTGGCAGGAGGATTGGAACACACAGACGAATAACAAACTCTTTCAGATCCGTCCAAACCTTAAAGACTTCCTCCCATCTACGTCGGGTGGTCGTAAAGAGGAAACGGTTCTGTGCCGGCTGCACACCGGCCATTCGTATTTTACCCATTCTTACCTTTTAAAGAGTGAAGAAGCTCCGTGGTGCATTCCATGTCATGCACCACTCACAATGAAACATGTTCTTTTAGAATGTTGGGACTTGCACGATGTGAGACACAAACATTTTACAGCGGAGTCCATGAAGATCCTGTTCAGGGATGTCCCGCCTGACGTGATCCTTGGGTTTTTGAGAGAAATTAACATTTTTCATCTGATTTGAGATTTTACGGAAGGAGGATTTTTAACAAAGTTTCTGGTTCGTTTGTAGACGATGTCATTTAACGAGATGTGTGAAAGTTTTTTTTTTTTTTTTTTTTTTAATGACTGGTGAGTTGATTTTAAAGTGGTGACAGCCCTGATGTGGCCCTCTGCGGTCGGCTGGGCTATAAGCAACATTATCTTATCTTATCTAATCTTCTTCAACATCCTGCAGCTCTGTCCTGCTCCTTTCGGTTTTGGTTTTGGGCCTCGGCTCTCCTTCCTTCTCTCGGATTTGTTTGGTCTCTTCATAAAGCATGCCTATTGGTAATAACAGGTTGCGATGAAGTGTCCTCACAGGCCCAATACCCCCTTCCAGTCTGACCGAGTACACGGGCATATCACCAGGCTTGTCGACCACTACGTACACCCCTTTCTCCCAACGGTCACACACTTTTGAGGTGATCCTGGGGCCTAGTCGTCGAACTAAGACTCTGTCTCCCACCTCAAGTTCAGCAGCATAGGCGGATGTGTTCGTACTGTGCCTTGTTTCTGAGGGCACGCCTGTCCAGTTGTTTGAGGCAGTTGTGTAGGCCTCTTGGAGTCGGTTCTTCATGTCTCGCACAAACTGCCTTGGCGATTCCCTCCGAGAAGCGTTCTAAATCAATCCCAAATGCCAAGTCAATCGGTAGGCGTGGATGGCGTCCGAAGAACAGGTAATATGGGCTGTAACCTGTGCTGGAATGAATGCTGCAGTTGTACGCATGCATCACTGCGGGTAGACTTTTTCTCCAGTCCTTTTCTGTTCATCCTCAAGGCTGCGGAGTCGGTGGATGATCTCTCGGTTCAAGCGTTCAACAGGTGAGCCTGCAGGGTGGTATGGTGTCGTGCGGCATTTCTTGATGCCAGCTACTCGGCACACTTCTTTCAACAGTTCAGACTCAAAGTCTCTTCCTTGATCTGATAGGATGCGCTGAGGGAAACCGTAGATCATGAAGAAGTTCTGTCAGAGGGCTTGAGCAACAGTCTTGGCTTTCTGATCTTTGGTGCAGACTGTAACGCCGAACTTGGTGAAGTGATTGAGTATCACCAGGATATTCTGTTTCTGGCCCTTGACCTCGATGGTTAGGTAGTCAATGGAGAGGAGCTCAAGGGGAACACTGGAGGTGATGGTCTCCATAGGAGCCTTCTCTTGGGCAGCTCCCCTCCGTACACACCTCCCACATCGCCTGATCTTCCTCTCCAAATCTCGGGCCATGAAGGCCAGAAAAACCGGAGTCTTGCCTGTTGAAGTGCACTCTCCAGATGTGGATGGTATACATCCTCGTGCACGCCTGACATTGCCTGTTTTGGCGCTTTGAGGTGGGAATGACCAGTTGCCACTTCACTCTCCCTTCCTCACCCTCTACTTTCCTGTGGAGAACACCTTCTTTCATCACTAGCTTGTTTTGTTCTCGGATGAAAACCCTCATCTCAGGTGAGACACCTGCTTGTGTATTGGCACTCAACCTGTGGCCCTTTTCTAACCCCTGAATCACCCAGTTCAGTGTAGGGTCAGCCAGTTGTAGTCTCCTCCACTCTCTTTTACTGATGGTACCAATCCCGTTCTCCCTTTGGCTCCAGGATATCATCATGAATCAGGCTTGGGTCCTTTACCAGCTGTTCCACTGCTGGAAGGTTTTCCTCTGTGTCCGTCTCAACTGACTGACGGCAGGATGACACATGTAGGCTGGCCTGGTTGTTGCTGGCTGGCCTAATGCCCTTGGCTTCCATCACAGCCCTGACCACCACAGAGCTTGCGGTTTTCCATTCGCTGCTTTGGTTGTCTAGTTCAGTGGCCTTTCTCCTGATGAACTCTGTGTCTTCCAGGAACTTGTGGTACTCTGCATCCTGAAAACGTAAAGGCGTCCCAATCTATCCGAGTAACAAGTCAAAGGAAAGAAAA
>CM031595.1:133911454-133918095 GCA_018398815.1 Conus ventricosus | reverse complement strand
CAGATCAACTATGCAGTTCTCATGAATAACAGCGCGAAGACTTGTTCAAGACAGAATTGGACAGTGATGCTTCTATCCCTAGTTCGTTTTAACATCTGCCGGAGGACATAATGAGGCAGAGACGCTCAGTAACTTCAGATATCCTTTCTATTGGAGATGGCTGCCTGGAATCTGCGATTCGCAGATGACATCGGCCTCAGGCAAGTAAATCCCATCGCCAGCAATCAAGATGTCTCCCCATTCCCTGTCCAAACTTGCAGCAAACATTCCATGCATGCATCAGCTTGATCAGCCACCTTTCTATCCACAATCGTCTCACTCCCTCAACCCCAAGATGACTGAAGTGGTCCTCATTCGCCTCGACAGGCATGAACAATGATGAATGTTTTTTTTTTTTTTTCTATATCATCGACTAGTCTGACTGATATCCAGCGCTGGTGACAAAATCAATACAGATATATTTTTGTTGAAAAGTGTCTTTCATTTTTAAAAAAAAAGTGCAATATAATGTTACATTCTGGTATCACATTTTCTATTTCATTTATAATAGTACATTGGTTTGCAATAGTATTATTGCATACTTTTCTGGTATGCATGTATATAAAAATAACATTTGACCAGAAACAACAATTGTATTTTGTGGAAACTGTGCTTCATCTGTGTGTTTGTGTGGCTTTTTTCCCCTTTTTATCAATTCGGAACCATTTCAGAGAACAACAGGTAGACTAAAAACCTCCCTGCTTTTCACGTTATGTGCTGTTTAATTTTCTGATTTTAGTTGCGGAGTGAGGTGACTGCAGGCAGAAATCTAAACGGATTTGAAAAAAAAATTGTTGATAAAGTTTACCCGAAATAAAAATTGAAAAACGAATCACAAGACAAAAGACGACGCGTTTCGCCCTTTCAGGTCTTATTCAGACAAGATACACAACACATTTAGGACAACGAATTGACTGAGAAATCACGTATCTTTATCCAATTTGGCGCAACACATTTAGGACAACGAAATGACGAGAAATCACGTATCTTTATCCAATTTGGCGCACAATGGGCATTGAAATCAGTGGGTTGGTAGATGTACCCAAGATCAATCCATTTTGACAGTTTAACGGGCTTTAAATAGCTATTCTATCAGGATGTGTCACCTAACCTTTTACCAACTTTCAATAATTGTTTTATGTGCCAATATATAAAAAAATTATGCCAACGCAAGTCTTTTCAATCGCTGGAAAACAATACTTTTAGCAACACAAATTTTGGTTGGGTTCCAATGCATTTCTAAATAGTTAATGTATTATGCATTGAAATTCTTCTTACTGCTAACGGATTACATTTGTTTCAAAAGAATTTTATATGAAGACCTGAAATATGCCGATGATAAAAGAAAACACACAGCAGGTTAAAGAAGATGCAAAGCATATAAACGTACTCCCAGTTTATCCTGAATACGTGTGAGATATTCCATAAAGAGGAAAAACCGTCTTGCGCTGGTGTAACCATGAGTAATGGCTATTCTAGTAAATCGGCCATCATCTGTGACCTATAATGAACATTACTTACACATTTTCGGAAAGATCGGCCAAGTACTTTCTGAGATTTTTCCATAAAGACGAAAACCATTATGGGCCGTTAGTAACGGCTATTAACGGTTAAAAGTAAACTTTGGGCATCTCCCTGACCCAATTTAACATACCTTTCAATTTTCAGAAAGATCGTTATGGGCCGTTATAGCCGTTAATAACTGCATAACGGTAAACTAAAACATGGGCATCATCCCGGACCCATAATGAAAATACCTACAAATTTCAGAAAGATCAGCCAAGTACTTTCTGAGAATTTCCATGAAGAAGAAAAACCGTTAGGGGCCGGTATAGCCGTCAGTAACGGCTATAACGGTAAACTTAAAAATGGGCATCATTTACGTTACCCCTCATGACATACCCACAAATTTTTAAAAAGATCGGCCATGTACTTTCTGAGATATTCCATAAAAAGGAAAAACCGGGTTTTGGGTGTTATAGTCGTTTGTAACGGCCTATAACGGTAAACGTAAACATCGGGCATCATCCTGACCATAATGAACTTTCCCACAAATTTTCAGAAAGATCGTTAGGGCCGTTATAGCCGTTAATAACTGCTTTAACGGTAAACTAAAACGTCGGGGATCATCCGTGACCAATAATGAACATACCTACAAATTTTCAGAAAGATCCACAAAGTGCTTTTTGAGATATTCCATAAAGAAGAAAAAACCGTTACAGGCGTTATAGCCCTTAGTAAAGCTATAACGGTTAACTGAAACATCGGGCATATCCGTAACCCATAATGAACACACATACTAATTTTCACAAAGATCGGCCACGTACTTTCTGAGATATTGCAAAAAGCGAAAAACCGTTCACCCGTTACAATGATTTAAAAGGGAAAAACTAAACGCGGGCATTTTTTGGACCATAATGAATATACCCGCAAATTTTTCACAAAGATGGCCAATCTTTCAGAGATATTCCATGAAGAAAAAAAAAATCGTTACAGGCCCGCTAGGCCGTTAGTAAGGTTTAAAACGGTAAACTAAACATCGGGATTAATGTGCCCCAAAATGAACATCTACAAATTTTCAGAAAGATCCACAAGTGCTTTTTAGATTTTCCAAAAAAGAAAAAAAACCGTTACACCGTTATAGCCTTAGTAAGCAAAGGGTTTAAATGAAACATCGGGCATCATCCGAAACCCAAATAAACACACAGAAATTTTCCAAAGATCGGCCACGTATTTTTCTGGAATTGAAAAAAGACGAAAATCCGTTACAGGCCGTTTACAAATTACTATAAGGGTAAACTAAAACGGGGCATTTTTTGTGACCCATAATATAACCCGCTAATTTTCAAAAAAGATGGGCCCAAATTTTTCGGAGATACCCAGAAGAAAAAAAAGTTACGGGCCGCTGGGCGAGAACGGCTATAACGGAAACTAAAAACTGGGCATTAATCGTGACCCATAATGACATCCAAAAAATTTTCGAAAGATCGGTCCGTACTTCGAGATATTCCATAAAAGAAAAGTGTTACAGGCTGTTACAGCCGTTAGTAAGGGCTTTTTCGGTAAGAACCCGGGCATCTCCGTGACCCATAAGAAATACCTGCTAATTTTAAAAAAGATTGACCAAATACTTTCTGGTATTCCATAAGAAAAAAACCCGTTAAGGCCGTTAACCCGTTAGACCCCCTACAAGGGTAAAACTAAAACCGGGCATCACCGTCACCCATGGGAACATAATGTTTTTTTCCCAAAAAGATGGGCCAAGTCTTTCGAGTATTCCATGAAGAAAAAAACCGTTACGGGCCCGTTACACCGTTGTAATGGCTACAACCGTTAGAAATCGGCCTTATTTGTGCCCCAAAAATGAACATACCTACAAATTTTCGAAAATCGGCCGGTACTTCGGATATTCCACAAAGAAAAAAACCCGTTACGCCATTAGTAACGGCTATCGGTAAACTAAAACTTTCCATCACCATCCCCATAAAAACTAATGCTTTTTTCACAAACTGGCCCGACTTTCGGGATTTTCCCCGAAAAAGAAAACCCCTTTACAGGCCTTTTCAGCCGTTAGTAACGGCGAAAACGGTTAAAACTCGGCCATTAATTTTGCCCATAATGAACTACCAAAAATTTTCAAAAAAGGTCGGCCCTGTATTTCTGAGATATTCCACAAAGAAAAAAAAACCTTTATAGGCCGTTACACCCATTAATAACGGCTTAACGAAAACAAAAACATCGGCATCTTCATGATCAAAATGAACTTTTGCTAATTTTCACGAAGTGGGCCAAACTTTCCGGGTTACCCAAAAAAGAAAAAAAACCCGTTACAGCGTTAGTAACGGTAAAACTAAAATGACACTTTGGGCATACCCTTGGCCTAATGAACATCCCTAAAATTTTTTCAGAAAGACCCCCCGCATTTTTTCTGGAGCAAGGGGAAAATTTTGACCCGGCGGAGGACGGACACACACACACCGCCGCACGCACGCGCGAGCGCGCGCAGAAAAGGGGAGAGAGGAAAAGAAAAGAGAAAAAGCATTTCTTGTTCCCCTTTTTAAAGACTCCTGTTTCCCTAAGAACGGGAGTCAAAAAGGAAACTTTCTATTACCGTCATAAAAACTACTTTTGTCTGCTTTTGTGAAAGCTTGTGTTCGAAATAAACATTGTTATTTTCATAGTGTGAAAAATTGGTATTCGATATCATTTATTGCAAAGCCTTGGTATGTGGTTTTTTCTCACCATTATGGCTAATATGTCTTAATTTCAAACCCTCGGGACCCTGCCATTTTACATTACCCCTCATAAAATTGCTTAATCATCACCCCCTCTATGAAAACCAATCCTTTTAAACCTTTAACATAAAAAACCCCCGTCAAAAACCTTCTCGAAATCTACATTTAAAAGGGCTACTTTAAGGTTTTCGTAATGGGAGCTTATCAGAAATATGAAATGTTTTATAAATTGGTAAAATAAACATCCCATTCTTCCCGATCACACGAAATCGATCCCCGAAAGTGGGGTTTTTTACCCGTAATAAGAAAACGGGAGGTATTAATAAATCTTGGCATGGCTTAATGCTCTTGGATGTGACGTCACATGATGGGCTGGCCGTCAGCCGCGACCAAAACAACAAGCCCCGGCGACGAAAGCGATTCTGATGGTTTTGCACATCCGTCGGGATTTTAAATTTTTCAGTCAAAGCGTGACTTTGATGCGACACCAATTTAACTCGGGGGTTTTTGCAAGGCCTTTACCTTTTCGTTTGAACGCTAATTCTTTTTACCAGTCATTCCAGCTGGACCCCGGAAAAATATTCGTTCCAGCTGGTGCCCGAACACATCATTCCGAAGGCTTCGGACTTTACCCAAGTCTCGGGGGTACCGACTGACTTTTTTGATGCGATAGCGTGGCGGGAGCGGAGATTCTCCTTCCTCAAGCCCAAAATGTTCATTAAATTTAAAAGTGTGATCGTCATGTTAAGAAAAAGAATAAACTGCGAATATTGTATCTCGTACGAGTTACCATCCCCTTTTAAAATATACGGGACAAAGCGATGAAGTTTTTGTTCACCCAACGGGCTCGGCAATTTTTCGGAACAGCTCGTTTCCGTGGTCGAGTTCTGGCAGAGGGAAAGTGTGCAAAAAATTCCCTCTCCGGAGCTGCTGACACGCCACAGCACAATACTGCCCCCCCTCGTGATTTTTAGATGGGGGGATCGCAATGTGTTTTTTCACTTGGGTTGGTTGTTGTGTAGGTCGCGGCTGACGGCCCGTCCATCAATGACGTACGGTTTTCGGTCTACCGCGCGGGGTTTGAACAGGTTGCAAAACTGTTTTTCATTATTAAAATTTTTCCGGCGACTTTTTTTTTTAAAAAATGAATCCAAAATGTGTTTTGACAGTAGACCCGTTTTTTTAAAAAATTATCGAAAAACCTAAAGAGACCTTTTTAAGGGCAATCCAGATACAAAAATTTTCCCAAAAGCTTTGGGGCATGTACAAATTAAACTGCAAACCCCAAAATTTTTTTCCCCGACAACCCAATTAGTCCTCATTAAAAGCTTTTGGGAAATACATCCTTACGTTAGTAAGGGATACGTGTGGTTTAAAAATTTTGGATTTAAGTCTGAATGGGTTTCCATTTTTTTTTAAATTTTATTTAGGGAATAACCCTGTACAAAATACACAAAAGGGCGGTTGAGTTAAGCTCCCAACGCACACAACATGGTATGGGCAGCAATCTCGTTTGTTTAAAAGTCTTTGTAGGGTTCGCTGTGCATTTCTGCACCACCACCACAACACACACCCACACAACACAACACGCACGCACGCACGCGCGCACACGCCCACGCGCGCGCAACGCACACACCAAAAAGGGTTTAATGATGTTTTCCTAATTACACAATATCAATGGTAGCTAGCGTCAGAATAAGGGGGATCAGACGTTTTTAAATCAACCCACCCGGGGTGCGGGAGGCTACACTGAAGATATTGTACCAGACAACCACAAATTTCAGAAAGATCGGCCGAGTACTCTCTGAGATATTCCACAAAGACGAAAAACCCGTTACAGCCATTAGTAACGGCTATAACGGTAAACTAAAACATCGACCATCATCCGTCACCCATAATGAACATACATGCTAATTTTCACAAAAATCGGCCAAGTACTTTCGGAGATATTCCATGAAGAAGAAAATCCGTTACAGGCCGTTACAGCCGTTAGTAACGGCGATAACGGTTAAAACATCGGCCATTATTTGTGACCCATAATGAACATACCTACAAATTTTCAGAAAGGTCGGCCCTGTACTTTCTGAGATATTCAACAAAGAAGAAAAACCGTTACAGGCCGTTACAGCCATTAATAACGGCTATAACGATAAACTAAAACATCGGGCATCATCAGTGACTCAGAATGAACATATCTGCTAATTTTCACGAAGATCGGCCAAGTACTTTCCGGATATTCCATAAAGAAGAAAAACCGTCACAGGTCGTTACAGCCGTTAGTAACGGTATAACGGTAAAATGACACATTGGGCATCATCCTTAGCCCATAATGAACATACCTACAAATTTTCAGAAAGATCGGCCCAG
>CM031595.1:133903954-133908954 GCA_018398815.1 Conus ventricosus | reverse complement strand
AGCATGTGCTTTTTTTCAACCCAGTAACATGCTTTTTCACCTGAGTTGAGGATTGTCACCGGGATTAATCCTCCTTACTTCAAAATCATGCATTTCATCTTAGATCCAGAAGCTGGTTTTTGGCAGCCTCTTTTCCATATTTTGATAGCTGGAACACTGGCTCCAGTAATTTGGAAGGCCTGGTTCTGTATTAGGGTCCGGTACTGTAAAAAACACCTGAATAGTGATTCAACATCATGCGGATGAAGGAGTCCCTAGGTACCCTCTTAAACAGCTATTCCTTACAGTTTTCAGGGGATGTCAAGTTAACAGCCACAAATGATTCTTTAGACATGAACAGTTACCTACAGCTTCATTGATAACACCTTGATGACACCATGGCCAAACCTGCTGAAGTCTGAGGCTGCTTGGACTTATAATTGTGCAGTTAAGTCTGGGACAAGCTCTGGGGAAACCACTGAAGTCTAAAAACAAACCTCCGGATATGGCATAAAAATGAGGTAAACTCACAACAAAGTGTTTAATTTCCTAGGGGTAGCTCTCCTGATGATCCTCTCCTGCTGATCCAGAAAATTCGTCAAACATTGGTCACAGTCACTTGCAAAAGCGATTAACATCTTATACCTAAGCTTTTAAGCAAGCTTTTGATTCAAAACGTTTATATGTGCGAGCTGTGACCGGTGCTCAAATTGCGTGAAGAGAGCAAGCGGAATCTTTTTCCCATATACCATGAGAGGTTCACAGTGGAGGAAAAGGGAGGGGGGGGGGGGGGGTGAACATGAACAAGTAGCAATTAATTCCCATTCTAATTATTATTTCTAATAGTGAAATTATGCGTTTATCACAGCTATCACATTTTCATTAAAAAAAACCATAATAAATTATGTTGCAATCTCCCGCCACGATTCAATTCCAATACAGTACGAACAGAGCTGCAGCATCTGCCTTCCCACAACTTACTGGTCAAGCAACATATAGTACAGCCAACACATATGTGACCTTTAGAAACATCAGGTCAACTGCTCTAGTCCCCTGGACGTACCAATTTATCTGTACCTTCTGACATTCTATTCTACATTCTCCAAAGCAAAATAAGTTGGAACAAACGTACTGCACAGCGGTTAGGGGAGAGAAAAAGTCTTTTTCCTCGTAAACACGCACAACGACAACACACACACACACAACACACACACACACACACACACACACACACGGACGCACTCTTGCAATGCAGGCGTGCAGGATGCTTCTCTCTCTCTCTCTCAGTCTCTCCTCCTCATCTCTCTCTCTCTCTCCTCTCCATCCATCTCTAGCTCTCTCTTCCATACATAAATACAAATCCATAACAAACAATACACCACACCACCCACGCACGCACACACACACATACATACACACAAGCAGTTCACACACAACACACACACTCACACACACATCACACACCACAACACACAACACACACACGCACACACGCGCGCGCGCAGCGCGCGCGCGCGCACACGCAACAACACACACACACACACACACACACACACACACATTCCACACAGATACTCATTCACTTCCACACACCCACCATGGAAAGATGCAGGGATACACAACATCTTCGTCTTTGGTCTGGCTGGTGGAAAAAACGAGACACAGAATTGCGGGGGAATGAACCCCCCTCATGAACACACACACACACACACACCCACACACACACACACACACACACACACACACACACACACACCCACACCTATCTCCGAAAGAGACAGGGACACAACATTTTTGTTTTCAGATGATCACGGAAAGAAAGAAAAAAAACAACAACAAACAAACCAAATGTATGCAGATACAAATAGATTTCCGATTGATCCACGCCCCCCTCACTCTCTCCTCTCTCTCTCTCTCTCTCTCCTCCTCTCTCTCTCTCTCTCTCTCCTCCTCTCTCCCCTCTCTCTCTGTGCGTGTGTGTGTGTGTTGTGTGTGTGTTGTGTGTGGTGTGGGCTGTGTGTCGCGCGTGTGCGCGTGCGCGCGCGCGCGCACACACACACACACACACACTAACATGCGTGCGTGCCCTGCATGCTTGCAAAGGTGAGTGAGTGAGTAACTCTGTGTTGGTGTGTGTGGGGTGTGTGTGTGTGTGTGTTTTGTGTGTGTGTGTGTGTGTGTTGCATTCATTTTGTGTGTGTGTGTGTGTGTGTGTGTGTGTGTTTGTGTGTGTGTGTTGTGTGTGTGTGTGTGTGTGTGTGCTGAAATGGTTTATCAGCCTAAACGCAAATTACTTCTGATCTTGAAATTTTTCTTTTCTCTCTCTCTCTCTCGCCTCTCTTCTTCTCTCTCCTCTTCTCTTCTCCTCCGCTCTCACTCTCTGTTCTCCTCTCTCTCTCTCCCGCTTCTCATCTCTCTCTCTCTCTAATTTGGGGGAAAAGACCCCTTTTCCTCTACATGTGAGTAAGGAACAATGACATTTCTACAGTGTTACTGTCAGTACATCATAGATCATTATATGCGCAAAGAGGATCTCTAAATAATACAAGGTTGAGGGAAATAAACTGATAAGACAACTGGCTCACAACAACGGGTAGGGGCAGAAAGCACTCAGCACCAGAAGAATGATGAAGACTGGGAGACAGCGCATTCTGCTTGTTGTCAGTTTCCCGTGTCCTGGAAAAGAAAGAGACAGAGAGGCGCACACACACACACACACACACACACACACACACACACACACACACACACACACACACACACACACACACACAGAGGGAGAGAGTCAGAGAGAGAGAGAGAGAGAGAGAGAGTCATTTGAAGATGTAGTCAAAGGAGCGTACGTGCGCGCTCACATGTATATATATATATATATATATATATATATATATATATATATATATATATATATATATATATATGTGTGTGTGTGCGTGTGTGCGTGCGTGCGTGCGTGCGTACGTGCGTGCGTGTGTGTGTGTGTGTGCAGGTGGGATGTATGAGTATTTTTTTAATCGCTCTAGTTGGAGTGTGGGATTACATACAAATCGTTACATGGACAAAAAAAATGTATCATTGATGTTCATCTGAGATCTAACTGAGGAATGACAAATAAAAAGAACACATAACGTCACGGCAGAGACAAAGATCATGCCTAAGTGACCAATGTCAGGAGCGTGCACGTGCAGGTGAATATTGTTGATGCAGAGGGTTAGCATTTTCATTCTCTCTCGGACGCATCGACACCGCTCAACAACTTGATGGTGAACGGCTTTCTAATCCAAACTGGGAAACGAAATTTATCTTTCTCAGATTAATGAATTCATTCCCCACCCCACCCCACACTTCAACATTATCTTCTCTTGTAAATGGTTATCGCTAACAATCAGCTTTATCAAATGGTATAAGCTGGGACTGCAGCGGAAAAGAACGCCATAAAAGGTAAACAAAGGACGGAATTTCCTTTCTTTCATTTTCTTTATTGTAATACTTTTCAATCACAACACACACACACACACACACATATATATATATATATATATAGAGAGAGAGAGAGAGAGAGAGAGAGAGAGAGAGAGAACATTAATTAAAGCAAGCACACCAACCACACACTCTTCATGTTTTTTAAGCTTTCGCCTTTTATTCAGTACAAATGTATTGTCTTGTTTCACATTGCACACTGTGTGCAATGTGAAACAAGACATAGTTGTACTGATTTATGATGAAGCCTGAATAAGAGGCGAAAAGCTTAAAAAAAAAAAAAAAAGAATCTGTGGGTGGTGTGCCTGCTTTTATTTTGTACTCTGGGACTGGCCAGTTTCTTGATCAGCAGTGCACCCACACATCACCAAGTGGCGTCCAGCATATTGTAGGGTTATATCTTCGTTTTATATATCTTCAATTATAAACAAAGCTTGCGCTTATGTCTTAGATTGAAGAAATAGGGGAGATAAGCATTCATATCTGCAGTGGTAGATGATTCTGCCTAACTAACAGTATGTGCTTGAGTGGATGAATGGGGAATAATAAATGCTTCTCAAAATGAGCCGTCGGCAAGCTTATCATCTCCAAGGGGGAGACAATCTCCAAAGGGGAGGAAACTCTCTAACATATAACTCCCGGTCAGATACCAGTATTTCGAAACCTGATTGTTTCTCCTCAGTGACCGCGGAAAGTGATAACTTGACTCCTCTGCCTTTTCGGTTTTAAGAAGAATGCTATCCCAGAAAAAGGCTGGTGTGCAATACCATACTATATTTGTTGAGTTTTCAAAAAAAAAAAAACAACCAAAGGTACCACCTAAGAAGCAAAAGAAAATCATGAAAGAGCAAAACAAGCTACATTTTCTTGTGAAAAATAAAAAATATAAAATGATAACCTCTTAAGAAAAAAGTGCTGAGACCCAGTTCTTGGAATGAATCGACAAGGGACTAAATTACAATAAACTAATAAATTCCAAGGATAAGCAACCGAGCACCATTCCAGCAACTTACAGAGCAGCTTGGTGTTGCAATGACTGCAAGAAATATTCAATTATAAACAAAGCTTGCTCTTATGTCTTAGATTGAAAAAAATAGGGGGAGATAAGCATTCATATCTGCAGTGGTAGATAATTCTGCCTAACTAACAGTATGTGCTTGAGTGGATGAATGGGGAATAATAAATGCACACAAGTGCTCAGGGCCAGTTCTTGGAATGAATCCACAAGCACATACTGTGAGTTAGGCAGAATTATCGATTGCTGAAGCATGCTTATTATAAAAGCACGTTGATGGCATCAGTAACAGAATCAATTATTGGAGCGTCCAGGGTATCAATTAGAAACCCAGTTAGATACATCTCAAAGGACAACAATTAAACAGAAACTTGCAAAATGTGAGTTTCAAACAATGCGGTGATAAAAATCACATTGAGACACAAAAATCATATCAAACACATTTATAGAATGATTCAGCGACTGAAACATGCGTAGCTATTACCACACAAAGTGCATTGGACACAACATAATTCAATCAATGACA
>CM031595.1:133837209-133902954 GCA_018398815.1 Conus ventricosus | reverse complement strand
GGAGGGGGGGGGGTCGTAGGTAAATCGTCATTTGATCGTGCAAAAAAAAAAATCTATCCAAATCTTACAAGCCTATAATACTTTTTGTAAAATTATCAAAATTAGAAAACTAAACAGAAGCCCAGATTCAAAATCTTCATTCAATTTCCTTCAAAATGATATAGATTTCATTTTTTATCTTTTGTAGTTTCTGAGCTAGAATTTTTTGTTAATTATGACCCCCAAATCATGAGATTTCCCCGGCACCTGGGAACACCTTTCTTTGTACTATTGTGAGGCACTGAACGGGTTAAACCTTATCAGCATTTTGATGAAATAAGAAAATGTTTGGTGGTGGGAGGCATAGAAGTCCAACAGCAGACCTTGCGTCTAAAGATCTACACCTTCACAGTGTTAGGCTCGATGATTATTTAACAACAAAATACGGTTTATGGATTGACCTAAGGGCAACAGAGGATAATCAGTTGCATGGAAGTGGGAGAACTGTTAGAGACGTAATAAACATTCAAATTGACAAAGAAAAAGATGACGATAAACGCTTAATGCACATTTGTTTTTAATATATGATGCGCAGCTGATATTCAAGATAACAGATTAAAAGATATACAATACTAAATTATTTTTATTTTAAAAAAAGCATGTCTGTTCAAGTTTATCCAAATGTGCCTACAGAGCCGCCAAAAGAAGAGATAGTAGAAACCCCCGGCATAAAAACCTTTAGATTAACAAACATTACACAAATGCAAACAAAAACTAGAGCAGGACCTTTCAAATACAGCAAAGCCAAACGAAGGTATTCTGCTGTCTTTAATGCTGTTACCTATGTTAATACTGGAGCATCAACTGTAAGTGCTCTATCAGCAGGAACAAGTGTTGGTCTCTTAGCATCAGGCATAGGTGCACCAGCAGCTTTACCTCTAGGTGGTTTGTCTTTAGCTCTCGGCCTGTGCTCATTAGCCGTAGGTGCTGCTAGCAAAAAAATAAAAACTAAACTCCAAAAGCACACAGCTATGGTTCAACTAATAACAGCTAAACTTAGTTCCTTCAAGCTGATTATAAATAAAGCACTAGCTGACTCAAACATCACGGATGAAGAATTTAATCGTTTACAGGCCGATTTTGATGACTACAAAAGACAAAAGTTTGATCTTCAAAGAAAGGCGAGGACAAGTTTTTCTCAACAGCCAGACCCCGAGCAGATAAAAAAGGAATGCTTAAAAAAAGTAAACGAAACATTAAACTCTGTTCTAAACAGCTCACATTAACAACGCCAAAGGGTGTTCATACTTTAGTTTATGAGTCCAAGCACAAAAAGACCGTCGATATTGATTAATTAATTTTTTTTTAATTTAAATAAATTTTGGAGTTAGAAAAGAAACTCAGCATGGATAAATTATATGAAGGACCAGACGAATTTTTTGAAGCAATGCAAGAAAATTTATCAAGAGCACTGAATGATATTGATTTAGAAGTCATTGATCCAGCAAGCGTACAGGCAAGTGTTGTGCATGCTATTTCTCAAGTTCCGGGTAAACTAACAATAGACCCGCCAGTTAAAGTAATGTTAGCTGTTTTAATCGACTATATAACATAAATGAAGAAAATCTAGGACTATATAACAATAAATGAAGAAAATCTAGAAGTCTGGGTCTCAACTAAACAACAGACTATTCTTTCCTCTAATGACTTTAACACCCGGTTGGGCAGACCAACTACTTACACAGTTTGATGTGGCTGCTGAAGAAGCCAAAATGAGAGGCTCTGGTTGGTCAGAGGGCGAAGTCTTAGAGATCAGATTAAAACAGTCTAAGTATGCACCGATTGTAGGCAGGTCTTACATTCCAATACCTCCAGCATTAGTAGCAAAACGAGCAGTTCTAAACATAAAGAATACAGACAACAAATGTTTTATGTGGTGTGTTCTCGCAAGGCTGCATTATATCCGCAAAAACGCAGAGAGAGTGTCTAACTATCACCCTTACATCAATGATCTTAACTTTAGTGGGGTGACCTTTCCTGTTAGCGTGGATTCCATTGATCAGTTTGAAGAACAAAACAAACCAATAACTGTCAATATCTACACATGGGATGAGGAAACAAATCTACTACCCATTAAAGTGTCCAAGAACAGCCCAACAATTGGCGAACCAGAAAAAAAATCATGTTGACTTACTGCTGATGTTTTCACCAGCGGGGGTACCGCATTACACATTGATACGAACAATGAGTAGATTATTGCGGCATACTTCAAAGCATTACCATAAACAAGAAATTCTGCAGAAAATGTTTAACAAGATTCCATCTGCTCAAGCGCAAGCGAACATAAGAAACATTGTATCGGCCCAGTTGACTGTAATACAGAACTAATTACACCCCCAGAAGGCAGTAAAGTTAGTTTTAAGAACTGGAAACGACTGCAAAATTCTCCATACGTAGTTTACGCAGACTTCGAATCGCTCATTGTTCCTTATGAAGGGCCAGCGCCACAAAAACTTCGAAAAAACAGTCTTAATTGATAATCACCAGATTTGTTCATTTGCCTTCGTTATTGTCAGGTCGGATGGCGCTCATTCAACGCCAGAATTATATAGAGGACCAGATGCGGCTAGAAGATTTTTACAGCGCATGCAGCAAGTGCGTAATGACTGTTCTAATAATCTGAATTTATCTGAAATCATAATGACGCCTGAAGACCAAGAACAGTATGACTCGGCCACACATTGTTGGATTTGTGGTTTAGAACTCAGTGAAAGAAGCAACAAATCCAAAAGTAAGAGACCATGATCACATTAGCGGAAAAGTTCAGAGGAGCAGCACATAGTAAATGCAATCTTCAACTAAAGTTTGATCCAAAGACATGGAAGCTGCCCATCTTCTTTCATAACTTGCGAGGTTATGACTCTCATCTTATAATGAAAGCAGTAACCAACTCCTTCAGGGTAGCATGCATTGCACAATTATCAGAAAAGTACATGTGTTTCACTTTAAATAACATGTCTTTTTATGACTCTATGCAGCACATGATGGGTTCATTAGAGTCGCTGGCTATGTCCTTAAAGTCCTGCCCAATAACGGAAGAATATTTTGACCCAACTCTCGTTAGAAAGGGCGTTTACCCTTATGAGTACATGAACAGTTGGAAAGGTTTGATGAAGATACACTTCCTCCTAAAGGCGCGTTCTTTTCTAGTCTTAGAGGAAAGGACATCAGTGATTCTGATTACCAGCATGCTCAAGAAGCATGGCAGAAGTTAGAGTGCAAAACGATGGGAGACTATCATGATTCATACTTGATGGCAGATACATGTTTGTTGGCGGATGTCTTTGAAAATTATAGAAAGACCTGCATGAAAACATTACAGCTTGGATCCTGCGCATTATATTTCTGCGCCCGGGATGAGTTGGGATGCTTTCTTAAAGTTTTACTGGAGTACAGATTGATTTGTTGTCAGATTTACCAATGCTTCAGATGATTGAAAACGGATTGCGTGGAGGAATTAGTATGGCGTCGCACCATTACTGTAAAGCAAACACAAATACTTGGACGACTATGATCCGAGTAAAAGGTCTAACTATCTCATGTATTTAGATGCAAACAATCTGTATGGTTGGGCTATGGCGCAATCGCTTCCATTACGCAACTTTAAAATGTACACTGGTGGTATTAAAAACATTCAAGAATTTGTAAACATCTGCATACTCTTACAGCTAATCGTAAAAGAGGTCTTATTCTAGAAGTTGACTTAGAATATCCTAATGAACTCCATGACCTGCATAATGACTATCCATTAGCAGCAGAAAGTCTAAAGATGGCAAAAACAGAACCGCCTAAACTTGTGCCTAATCTTCGAGGCAAAAAAAATTATGTCTGTCATACAGACTTCTACAATTTTATTTAAGACATGGTTTGAAGTTGACAGCTGTTCATCGTATAATTGCTTTTGATCAAGAACAGTTCATGAAACCATACATCATGAAGAACACTGATCTCAGAACTAAATCCACAGATGCTTCAGAAAAAGACTTTTTCAAGCTGATGAACAACAGCTGTTTTGGAAAGACTATGGAGAATCCGCACAAGCGCAAAGATGTCAGATTGGTCACCAAAGAGAACGAGGCAATTAAGCTAACTTCAAAACCAAATTATCAGGACTTTAGAAGATTTCATGATCAGCTTTTTGGCATAATGATGAAAAAAAAAGAAAGTCAAATTGGACAAACCTGTATTTATTGGGTTTACTGTTTTAGAATTATCAAAGCTTTTGATGTTAGAATTTCTTTATGACTACTTTAAACCCCTGTATCCAGAGTCCAGAGTACTTTACACAGATACAGATAGTTTTGTTATAGATATCCCTACTGAAGACATCTATAAAGACATGGAAACCGAAGTGGCTAAAGGACATGCGGGATGGTACGACACATCCGATTACCCTAAAGATTCACCTTTGCATTCAATTACTAACAAGAAGGTTTTAGGAAAGATGAAGGATGAATTATCTGGAAAGGTGATCAAGGAGTATGTGGGGTTAAGGTAAAAAATGTACAGTATTTCGAGCCAGGAGAAAACCATTAAGAAAGCAAAAGGATATCTCGCAGTGTTGTGCAGTCGAGCATATCGCATGACAACTACAAAGAAGCATTGTTTGACAATAAGACTTTTCATCATGACAACGTAAAACTGCGATCTAATCTACATGAGATCAACACAACTGTTGTAACAAAGAAGTCATTAGATAGAACAAACACAAAACGTGTGTTTGTTAATCCAGAGTTTTCATATGCAATAGGGCACTGGAGGACCACATAAACAGGGGGGTTTATATTTTTCATCAGCTTTTATTATAAGATCAATCATAGCTTCATCCAATTCATTTAAATCTTTTCTCATGTTTGCTTGATGCGTTCGAATTTTTTTTATTATTTCAAGATATTCTTTTTCCCAATTTGGGGGTTTGAGTTGTAGGTGATCTGGATGGTTTAGCATGCATTGATTAATCCTCAAAAATGTTCCCTAATAGCATTACACGCATCAAATGATTCCCGTATCATTTTCAAGGTCTCTTCCTTTACCATTCTTGTTTCGTTCTGCACTTCGTCCTGAGCTTCCATTTTAACTCAAATATATTTACGTAAATTAATTAAGCGGAACTGTGTCTGGTGGGATTATCTGCAGTTCTTCCTTCACAAAAGATCTTTGAGGAGCTGGTTGTTTTGTTGTGTCAGTTTCTCGTAAATAATACATGGGCGGATTCATTTTTACAATTCTTTTTATTTCATATGGATCAACACTCCAAACCGGATCGGTTGCCCTGATGCGAGTGTCCCTTCTGCTTCCCCCGGTAAATAAAGGTACCTTACTTTCAAACCAAACGGTAATAGTTTGCTGGATGAAGACTCTCCTTCAGCAACATTTATGTTTTTCTTTTGATTGCTTGTATGGTTTTAGCCCTTTAAATTCTTCATTATTCATTGCGCGCAAAACTGAGGGCGTCTTCTAACCCATTCTGTGTTGCGAGAATTGTCAATCAGCTCTCTGTGATACTGGTAGGAGAAAAGTCTTTCGGCTAACTGTTTGTTAAAGTTTTCAACTAAAGCTGTGATCTGTGAACTCCTGGAATGCCTCTTTTAATAGCAACTCCATGTTTTAACAATAATTGATTCACTTGGCCTTTAAATTCTTTCCCATCATCGACTTGAATCATGCGAGGATAAGTTAAGGGACCTCGTTGGTATATCAGTTGTATGGCAACAGCAACAGCAGAAGCACTCTTTTGTGTTAATGGTTCTGCATCTTTGTATCTTGAAGCTATGTCAATGACTGTGAGTGCGTACTTAAATCTTTTTCGTCTAATCGTATCATGGGGTAAATATAGAAGGTCCATTTGATGGGTGTCGTTTGGAGTTGTATTGACAAAGTGTGGCCTCTGTATTCGTCTAGGTGCAGGTAAATAAATTTGCCAAATCGCTTGTTTTAGATAACCATTCCTTCGCTGTTTGTTCACTGACTCCCGCTGCTTGGCTTAGCATTTTTATTGCCGTGATTCCCTTCCAATATCCTTTTGGTGAATAATAGATTTTGTTCATTTTTATTCAGCCAATATTATGCGCAACAAAATACACAATGGTCATACCAAAGATAACAAACACGATTTCTTGCATCTTTTGTTTTTCTGATGGCTGATAAAAGTCACTGAATTTTGGTGGGGGCAATGTTTCGATTGGTTTGCCTGTTACAAGATAATATTCTTTTATTGCCTGGTCAACATCTTTAAATGTGTAAGCCGCATGTCCTGTTTTTTCAGTGTGTTATTAATGAAATCTAACTGCTCAATTCTCTGCTTTTCATAGTTATCTTGTGCAGCTGCTAGTTGCTCCACAGCTTTGTTATGTCTTTTTCTCTCGCTGTCGTCCCGTAGTTTACTAAACGCGTAATTACTTCCGCTAAAAGCAAGCGCATTCACCACAGCGCCTCCTATCATCATTACGAGTGAAGCCATTTTTTATAAATGTATTTTTTATTTTACATATTTATACTGTCTGGAATTATTCCTTGCTTGACTAGAAAATCTTTCGTGGCAAACGAAGCTGCAATAACAGCAATTAGCTTTGCTGAATCCTCAAAGTCTAGTTTGCCAAGATCTGCTGGTTTAATTTTTAACAGGCTTTTACCAAGCATTGAGTATCCTATACTTAGACCTCCAATAACAGCAGAATGGTATACAAGGTTGGTGACAGTTTTTTCGGTGCTCATTTTAAAAAATAAAATAATTATAATTAATAAAAACATGAACACCGATGATCTATTAAACCTTCCTGAACTTATGATTACAAATGACCAGGTTGATGAGCAAGCTATTATGCCAAAAAAAAGAAAGACTGTATTCTTTGGCAGCATGTGGAAAAAACAAAACAGTTCCTCGGAAATGAATTCAGCATAGAACAGATTCAACAGATGTCGCCGCAAGACATTTTAAAGTATCATAACAGGTATGAAGCGCAACTTGGATCAAGAATGGTAAAAAGTGTAGGGCAAACGGTTCTTAGTTTGTACACTAAACTAGTCAGTAGATTTGCTCCCATTGATTCTGAACAAGACTTTATGTATGATTTAACGCAGGATCCAGTTTTAACTAAGTCATTAGAGTCTCTGGATGTGATTTATACTACAGATTTGGAACATTGTTATCGCCATTAATCATGGGATTAATTAGTTTTAATCATATAGATTTTATTTCCCTTCAAAATGAACGAGCCAGAAAATCAGCAGAATCAGAAAACACTGAATCAGGTGGAGAAAAAGTAACCAAGCCAGAAAATCATCAGAAAACACTGAACCAGGTGGAGACCAGTGAAAAGCATCTCATCCTGGGCGTGTTAAAGCAGGAAAAAAATTAGCAGAGTGGAACAGACAAAAAAATTAATGTTACAATCACAGAATATAACTCATAATGAAAACATAACACCACCAACGCCAGAACAAGTTGATTCAATGCAGCTATAAAAACTCCATGTGATTCAAGGGCACCAAAGTCTTCATGGAATATTGAACTTGGGGCTGTTGTCATTTTTGGCGCCTTGCTGCTGCTGGGGGCGGTTATTACTGTTATAAAATATATAAAGAATGGCAACAAAAACAAAAGCAGCCAAAAAAATCTGAACCATTAAATACAGAAGACAACAGCACGCCAGCACCGCCAATAACAAAAAATCATTTTGATCCATTTAAAATGCAATAATATTTTAAAAACTTAATTTTAAAATTTTTTTGATAAAAATAGAGCATGACGGATTATTATTTGTTTAAAATGATGGAGTCAATAAATAAAGACATGGAGTCTATAAAAGGACATTACCATAGACCAGAATTGTAATCAATGTGGTTGCTTAGGATGTAAGAACTTCATTAAGATCTATGCTGACCGATTTCGCGCAGAGGACGCTGAGCAAGACATCCTCAACGATGACGCGTTTTTTGAGGCGTGTGTGTACTATATTAGACATCTACTATTTAAGATAAAACATAGATTGTCTTGTTTTGTTTTTTTTGATAATTATAAGATAACTTAAATAAAACTTAGTTGTACTTAGAGGATGACTTAATTACAATCTTGAGGTAACTTGAGTAAGAACTTGAGTAAGAACTTGTGGATGACTTGATCAAGAACTTATTAAGAACTTGAGGTGACTTAATTAAGAACTTAATTAAGAACTTGGGGTGACTTGATTAAAAACTTAATTAAGGACTTGGGGTAACTTGATCAAGAACTTAATTAAGGACTTGGGGCGTCTTGGGGTGACTTGGGGTGACTTAGGGTGAAGGCGTCAAGTGTTTCAAAGTGGAAGGTTGCCAAAAAGTAGAACTACTAGGACCACTTCTTGGGGCGACTTGATTAAGAACTTAATTAAGGACTTGGGGTGACTTAGGGCAAAGATGTCAAGTGTTTCAAAGCTCGGCTACAGTGGGAGGAGTGCGTGCATGTGTGTGGGCGTGAGAAGGGGAGGGAGTGTGTGTGTGGTGTACACAGAGCTTTATTATTCGTTATGTGTAACACCACTTGGTGCAAGACGGCGCTTGCGTTTTTGTGATTCATTGGCTCTTTTGTCGCAAGTTCAAAGCAGCCACCAGGTGCATTTAACAAAAGCCTGATTGAATAAAACAAGACAATTGTATAAAGTACACCCGGCGGCCGCCTAAAGGCAGCCTAAAAGTTTGTAGCAGGGTGTTGGCGGAGCGTTGGCGGGGTAGAGGTAAAGAAGCAGGCAACCACAACAGCAAAAAAGTCATTACATGGAGTAAGAATGTTGGCAGGCAGGCTAGCGTTCACGCGTGAACGGTCGTATTTTTAGTAACCGACGTCTGAACTTGCCAGGTCTATACTATGTGCATATTGATTCTATCCAGCCGTCTTTGAACAAAAAAGTCATTACATGGAGTAAGAATGTTGGCAGGCAGGCTAGCGTTCACGCGTGAACGGTCGTATTTTTAGTAACTGACGTCTGAACTTGCCAGGTCTATACTATGTGCATATTGATTCTATCCAGCCGTCACGCATAAACGGTTCTATTTACTGGGACTGTTGGAGCTCGCTTGATATGCATGGATCTTGTTTCCAGAACTGCGCAAATTTTGGCACTTGCAGCATGGCTTTGATTTCATTTAGCTTGCCAAAAATGAAACGAAAGGGAAGGCCTACAACATAAAACCCTGGGTATCCAAAAAGAACACTTGCAACGGCAACGTAATTTTCGTGCGTGAACATCAGAATACCCGGTTTTTTCTTTCAACCAAACAGCCCATGTTTCCTTCGTTCTCCCTTCTTTCCTTTCATTTTCCTGCCATTGTTTACACAAAATCAAGAAGTTACCAAACTGAACGTAAATTAACAAGGACTGTGCATCTTGCCTCCTCAAATTTCTCATCCCTTTTTGTAGTCTTTCTACAATTTCAGCTTCATTTGCTGTTTTAGAAAATATCTGATCAGTAAAAGCTTCTCTGGAAATAGCTGATTGAATGTCAGCCTGATTTGCCATAAGATAGTCATGTAATTCTTGTGGCGTTGAAAGATCTGTTCTCCTTTTTTTGTCTCCTTTCTTTTCTTTTAACAATTGCTCAAGCTTTCTTTTAGGCTTCTTTGGCAAAATCCTGCGGTCCTTCCCTTTTAATCTTTTCAATTATTTTCTGTCATTTTTTTAAAGTAGTCTTGATTCTCTTGCAAAATAAGCATTTCTTCCTCTGTCCACAATTCCGTTGGTGTTGGCGGTGGTAACGGGAGATTTTGAGCTTGTTGAAAAGTAGAAGCTTGATCCATGTCAGGTAGAATTAAAGTTGATGGCTGTGTTGAGAAATCTAATAGATTTTGATGAGCAACTTGCGATTCCAGAAGTTCTCTAATTCTGAAGAAATGCTGTCTTGAGACATAGATAATATTTCGTTTAAGCAAAATCTTTACCAGCAAACACTTCTCTCACAGAAAACGCGTCCGTTCACCACAGCACCACAACACCAAATGACGAGATAACTTAAGGCCCGTTGTCAACAACACTAAGTGCTGGGCGGATGTGACGTCTTTTTAATATCACATGATTAAATCTTGACTTATGATAGGTGAATGTAAGAAACATGTCTATATCTGTTTTACCCCAGGCGGGAATGACTGAGCAAAATCCTTTCAACCACTTATAAAAATCTCGCTATTCAGAACTGAAGGCAATAGAAATCGATCGCTATTCATAACTGCTGACTGGCTTTACAAATCCAACGGTGCATGAGTGGAGACCACTAGCTTGCTCTGAATGCTTCTATTGAAATCTCTGGGGAGTGCCGCGCTTCACTGCATGCCTTTAAAAAACAGCCTGCATAAGCCAATCTCTCTCACCTGCAGTGTGTATGTGTGGATTTTATGTCAAAAATATAACTCGGTTTTAAAAAACTTTAGAGAACAGTAAAGACTGTAGTTCTTATTTCACATGAAAGACAGAGACCTCATTTGATGGAAATCTTAATTACCTTATGTTTGCGTAAAATGATGTTTATTGAAAACAACCAGGAAAAAAATTGGATTAAGCAAACAAGAAAACCTAAATCTAAATGTTTAGCTATAATTATTATTGAAAACAGATAACCCTAACACGTATGTAGTGTTTGTAGGGTAGTTATTTTTTTGGTTTTTAAAAGTCCTGCTTAGTAGAGAACTGTAATATGCCGCTTTTGGAGTCGCCCGCACGAGACGGCCAAGTGCGTTTTGAGAGTCGGAGTGAGACCAAACAGCGGGCATATTACGTCTCTGTGCGTATGTGTGTGTGCGTGTGTGTGTGCGTGGTGAAGTGGTGTGCGTGCCGTGCGTGCGTTCGGGTGTGTGTGTGGTGTGGGGGGGGAGAGAGAGAGAGAAGAGAGAGTGGGGGGGGGGGGATGGCCCGTAAGGATTATGGAACAAACGGCTCACTCTCTCATGAACATTTTGAACGGTGTTAAAGTCTTGTGTAGACTGTTGTGGGGTAAAAGGTATCCGAAGAGATCAAAGAAGATAAAAACAAATCAGTAGTACGTGTTTGAGTGTTGCTTCTGAAAAAACGTAATTTCAATGTGAATGTTCTGGAGATAGGAGGAAGTACATTTCTAAAAATTGTTGTTGAGGTTTTGTGCAAACCACTTTGGAAAATCTGGACAAACACGCAAAACATTCAACTAGTACAAAGAGCCGTGCAGTGGCAGACAGAATTTGGAAAAAGCCTCAAATATGGCACCTGTTTGACCCCAGTTTATCTGTCAGTCAGTCGGGCGCTATGCACTCACTTTTCAACAGCAGAGTAAAGGTGGGAGACCAGGAGGAAAATGATAAAGGAAATACTGCCGTTCCAAAAAGTATTCCCAACCAGCAAAACGAAAGTGCCAAATCAAACTCTGATTCTGATAGTGATATTTCATTTGTAATTGGTGTATAAAATAGCCTAGAAATATTGACCTTTATTCAATATTTTGCCAATATCACTTGCTCAAAATTCGGTAATAAATTATTACATGAAGTGAGAGTAACTTATCCTGACATAACTATAGTTTTTGTTTTGATATTTTTTTTTTCAACGGCAAGGTGTTCTTCAGGTTAAAGTGTGGGGGTGGGGGTACGGGAGGCGTTGGGGGTTGGGGGCGGTTTGAGTGGGAGAGGGTAGTGCAAAGCAAAAGCCTCCTGTCGGTGTCACACTCTTCTGTAACACGAGCCGCTGATCTGAGAGTGTAGTGACACACTCCACGAGACAATGTGCAAGACAAGGACAGGTTTGTGTTGTGTAAAAGTGATAGTGAACAGTTTTGTGCTGTGAAAGGGATATGACACCGAAACCATGGCTTACCATCAGAATCGTGTGTACAATGTGTGTGTGTGGTGCGTGCGTGCGTGCGTGCGTGCGTGCGTGTGTGTGTTTGTGTGTGTGTGGTTTGTGTGTGTGTGTGTGTGTGTGTGATGTTAGTGTGTGTGTTTGTGTGTGTGTGGTGTGTGTGTGTGTCAGTGTGTGTGTGTGTGTGTGTGTGTGTGTGTGTGTTGTGTGTGTGAGTGAATCTGTTTTTTTCTGTTAGTCATGCATGCATGTCTGTTTCAATTTCAGCTTCTCTCTCGCTCTCTCTCTCTCTCTCTCTCTCTCTCTTCTCTCTCTCTCTCTCTCTTTCCCCCCCTATCTCTCTCTCTTGTCTCTCTCTATCTTCCCTCCCTCACTTCCCTGACCACCTCAGTTCGTAAGCCGTTGTGCAGTGTGTATATGTTTGTGTTGTGATGTGTGTGTTTGGTGTGTGTGATATCTGTTTTGTTCTGTGAGTCTTGCATGCAACGTCAGTTTCAGCTTCAGTTTCTCTCTCTCTCTCTCTCTCTCTCTCTCTCTCTCTCTCTCTCTCTCTCTCTCTCTCTCTCTCCGCCTCAGACTCGTATGCGTGTGACGTGTATATGTAATTTTTAGAGTGTTGTGTGTGTGTGTGAGAGGAGAGAGGTGTGTGTGTGTGTGTGTGTGTGTGTGTCGTGTTGTGTGTGTGTGTGTGAGCGAGATTGTGTGGTGTGTGAGAGAGAGAGAGAAGGAGATGACAAGAGAGAGGAGAAGAGAGCAGCGAGAGAGAGAGAGAGATTGATCAGTTATGGAGTGCAAGCCATTGTCATGTGAAACATGTTCTCTTGATCATGCTTTTATGGATTTGTATGTACAAAGCTATCTGTTGGTGCATGTCAAGTTCTTCATATATGGTATTATTAATCAGTCCTCCCTACCACCACTCTCCTCCCTCTCTCTCTCGCTCTTCTGCATGCTTTTATTTCGATTTTGTATGTGTTCAAATGTATCCGTGCATGTCTGTTTCTTTTGGTATTTATTCTCAATCAGTCATCCTCCCTCCCCCAATCTCTCCCTCCCTCTATCTCCTGTCCCCATTTACTCTTCCTCCACTCTGTCTCTCGCACTCTCTCTTCTTCTCACTCCCCCGTTTTTGCATGCGCGCCCGGTGTACACTGTGCATGTTTCTTTTCTTCCCCATATTGATTTTTTAAGTGGAAATTTGCGTGCCGTGTCTTGTGTAGTCATGTTTACTCATCCATTCCTCTCTCTCTCTTTCGCATTCTCTATCTCTCTCTCTCTCTCCTCTCTCTCCTCTCTCTCTCTCTCTCTCACAGACACAACGCGCGACGCACACAACACACCACACACGCACACACACACACACATTCACACACACACTCACAACAACACACATCACACACACACACACAACACCACTCAATTTGGGTTGCAGCAGTTTTTCGTCATGCGCTGGTCTTGGTTTTTGTTTTGTTTTTTTCCATTAGTCAGGCTGTTAAAAGTTCATACCTAAACCCACATCTGTAATGTTAATAATCATATGAGGGTATTGACGGTAAGTTGAAGTTTTGCCTTTTATGTAATTTTTGTGACAACGTGCGCGAGCATGTGTGCATGCGTGTGCGCACTGGATGCTGTGTTGTGTGTGTTGTGTTTGCGCGCGCTGCGCGCGCGCACGACGTATGTGTTGTGTATGTGTTTAAGAATTCAAGCGCTTCGAACAGATACTTCGTTCCGGCACGCGAAATTAGCTCACAGCGTGTTGTGGACAAAGACAATTCGCTTTTATCCGTGTACCAGGGCTGGCTGTGTGCAGTCGTTGTGTAAATATTGGTCAGCTATCAGCGCGATACAGACACCAAGCAGTGTGTTGAACTTCGCTATTCTCATGCTTTCAGTACTAGCGCGAGACTTTTATCTCCTGACCCACTCCAGGGTGTCGGTTCATAGGCGTACAGTCTATTGGTCGGTCACAAGGACCGCTAACCAGTAAACGGACCCGGACCCAATTTGTTTCTTCTGCTTCTTTCCGTCTCACGCTATTGAAGACTTTGACTTCAAGCGACCTTAATGCAGCAGTCAGAACTGCGTGATCCAGCCTGTATGTGAATGCTCGAGAACCTCTATTACTCGACACACTGTGCTTTTGTCGACACCAAACAAATCCCCATTCACTTCCTGACCCACTGGCATAAAATACGCAGTGCGTCAGTAGGTCTTGCTGCAAGAAGCGGAGTCAGCGTGCCTCGCAGTTGAAACGGGTGATCATGTATCTCCATTCAATCACACAGGTCTAAAATGTCCTGCCCGTCGAAAATTTGAATCTTGAGATACAATTCCCTAGTCATCATACACATCAAAAGGGATCGTCGACCCTGAAATTCTCTCTCACCTCAAATTTCGGCACAACAGAAGCCATACACAACGCGGTTCGCCATTTTTATTTACTGCGGTATTTATGCTCTGTCTAGCTAAAGTTCGCACTTACGCGTGGGGGGGTGGGGGGGGGGGAGGGGGGGGGGGAGCTGTCCTATCTTTAAGCAAGATGTTAAAGGTCTACCTTTAGAGATTTTCGTTAACTTTGTTAACAATACAGGTCTACTTGTATATAAACTACAGTGTGGTATTCATTTTTTTTTTTAAATCGCCGGAGAATTTAATAGATAAAAAACGACTTTTGCACACCCCGTCATACCCCGCCCGGTTTTAAAAATTAGACCGAAAAAATCCGTGACGTCACTTGATGGACTGGACGTCAGGCGCGACCTTACACGGGAAAAGCCAACGCGTAAGTGAAATCAACACGAGTTGCATCACCACAGCTAAAAATCACGAGGGGGGGGTGGCAGATTTGTGCTGTAGGCGTTGTGCAGCAGCTCAGCAGGAGACGGATCTTTCTTTGCATAAATTTCCATTGTCCAGATACTCGAAAGAAGTGGATTCCGGTTCGTGCAACCATGCCGGGCAGCTAAAGTTTCTATTTCCCAGTCAGTTCCAGATGGAACGCTGGCAAGAGCTATTCCGACAAATTGCCGAGCCCGTGCGACGTGGATCAAAAACTTCGTCGGCATTGTGCGCGTAATACTGTGAAGTCGGAGTGTAAGATCGTACAGATGAGTACGTAGCCGACGTTTATCTCTGTGATTATCTATGGACAGATCACATTTGTTAAATTGAATGTTCACGTTAAGGCTTGAGGAAGGAGAATCTCTCGCTCGCCGGTCCAGCGGTGATCCGACATCAAGTAGTCAGTCGGTAGCCTCCAGAGACTGCGGTAAAGTCCGTAGCCTTTCGGGATTGCTTGTTCGGGCGGGGTCCAGCTGGAACTGAATGACGTGTAAAAAGAACTTAGCGTTCAAACTGATGATACAGGGCCTTGTAGAAACATCCCCAGAGTCACATTGGCTGTGCAATCATAGTCACTGCTTTTAACATGATAAATTAAATACCGAGCGAGATTGTGCAAGAACCATCAGAATCGCTTTCTGTCGCCGTCGTGACATCATGTGACGTCACATCCAAGAGCAGTTAAAGCATGCAAGATTTCGGTGATTTCTCGTTTTTCGTGATGACAGGTGATGAAATGCCCACTTTCGCGAATCGATTTTGTGTGACTCGGGAGCGAATCGGGTGTTTAGTTTACCAATTTATCAAACATTTCATATTTCTGCCATAAGTGACAATTATCAAAAAACTCTAAAGTAGACCTTTATGCATCTTTGCTGTAAGCACTAGCCATGCAACTGATTCTCCTTCACGCTAAGCAAATCCCTAACTTTAAGCAAACTTAGGTCCGTAAGTCTGTACATTGCAAACGACAGGAGGAGGAAAAAACCACTGAAAGCTAGGGGTCAGGGGCAGCTCCCCGGGAAAAATTTTTTTTAACCGCGAGTAAATCTATGCCATTTCGCGCTTCTGGAATAAATTTTCAAGAGTTATTTTAGTGCATAAAAAACTGCTGTAAACACAAAGTATTACAGGAAGATTATTTGGACCAAGGGGAGAAGGGGTTAAACACATAATAAAATGAAACACTCCCCTGTAACTTGAGTGTTTTTAACAGGTGTTCAACAACTATAGTCTTTGGACGGAAAAAATTCTCACTTATGGGGTTTGTCAATAAGTTTCACTTTTCAGGTTTAACATGATCCACAATCAAGTGTGAAGGTGGTGCACACAAAGTCAGTCCCTGCTTCAAACACTTAAGTTCCGTCTATATTAACAGAGATCACTTGTGAATATGCACCATTTTTGAAAGTCAATTATCCTAATTTTGATAAATGAGAACTTGGTGGATCAGCCTCTTACTGAAAGTCAATTTTGATGTTCCTAACTTATAATAACACTGAAATAGGATTCACAAGTGCACCCCCCCCCCCTACAAAAGCAAATGTAGTTTGGGTGGTGGATGCATTAAGAAACATCGCAAGGAACTCTGTTTCTTCTTGCTGCTTGCATTGTCTGGCACTGTCTTTGCCCATCACCTTCTTGTTACTTGAATTTCAACCCTATCTTTGTCTGGTGTTTCCTTGCTTTCTCTGTCTGGCTTGCACACTCTACAATTTTATTTCATCTCATCCACCTTCTTGTGACAACTTTGACCTTTGATTAGTTTGACCCCTCTCTTTCCTGCCTGGTTGCACACTACCCTTTTCTGTATTACACCTCTTTTTTCACCACCTGGCTTGTATGTTCTATCCCTGGCACGTTGTACTGCTGCTAATGTGTCTTCCAGTGACTTTTGTTGTTCCATCAGGCCTTGACGTTTGACACGGCTTCGCTGATCGAATGTGTCCTCCAGAGCTTTTTCCCGCGTCCACCGTATACACTTCCTTAAGAACAGTTTGCACCAAAGCTAAACCTGGTGCAATAACTTTGCGAAGAAAGTCTCAATGATTCCTTGTCAACTTTCTGAGCGATCCACTCCATTTCCACTTGTTTTTAATGGGCTGATTCGTCAAAGATCGACCCCCCTGCATAAACACATGTCTGCGCGCTCGCCATTTTGTTTTTTTTCCGGAAGTCCGACCGGAAACTTTTCCAAGATTTATCAGGTGCATAACTTGCGCGAGTTGCTATGATCGCTTGCAAGCGATACACGGATACCTTGCTCCTGTAGGTTCTTTTTTTTTTTGTTTTTACAAACCTAAATCGCGGAATTCCACCCAGTAGCGGACCGTTTTAAGCCCTGGTGTTCCTGGTTTAAATATTTCGAAGCACAGGTTTAATTGTACTCTCCTCCTCCTCCCCCACTTCAATCTTTCTCTGTCTCTAGTCTGTCTGTCTGTCTCTCTCCCTCTCTCTCTTTCTCTCTTACTCTCTCTCTCTCTCTCTCTCTCTCTCTTATTACATCAATGATTTTTGTTAAAATTGAAATCTTTCTCAGAACAGAGGATTTTTGTTTCTTGAATAATCGGCACTTGAGGATCATCAGCAAGTGTCTGTTATGGAACAGCTTAAAGACTCTGGAATGTACGTTGTGCTTTGGGTGAGAGAGAGGGGGAAACAGAGGGGACTGTGGAGAATGTATTCAAAAGTGTGTCAATAATCTTCTCGGAGAAACGGTCATGGTCGGTCAGTGACAAAGATATTGAGAAATCGCCCATCGCCCACAGTAGCAGGGGTTAGTGGAACAAGACTATTATCGTTCGACTTCTTTTCGGAGACTGTGTGGAGGTGCTGGGGAGAGACGTAATTAATGTTGAAACGCGTCTTCTGGTTTTTCTGTCGGCGGACGGGATCTGATTAACACAACTATAAACACTGCTAAAAAAGAGACAGCGGCGCACCACTCGGACATGGTCTCAATGTGAAGATCTGGCAAATATGAAAAAAATTGGACAACGTCGAAGTCAATTTTAACATTGATGAAGTGTTTACAAGAGCGATGTCGCAAAGAAAACATCTCGTGTAATTTTAAAAATAGGTGGAATTATGTCCAGTCTGTCTCCAACACCCTGCACACAGTACACACACACACACACACACACAACACACACCACACACACACACACACCCCAACACCACACACACAGACACATGCGCCCCTGCGCGCGGGCGCGCGTTTCGCTTCCTTTTATTCTTTGTTCTATTGCTACTGCTTAGGCACTCCTCGGGGTACTTTGTTTGTTATTTATAGATTAGTTACCGAATTTACCCTCACTTTGTTGAAAACAGTTATTTCCAGATGAGTGGGTGTGGTGGGGTCGTTTGCAATACGGGTGCTTTGCGGATTATACTACCTTTTTATCTATTTACTGTGAATAGTTGTCATTTGCTATGAGTACAAATTTCGCTATAGATGAGCATATTGTGATTTTGATTGACTGGTTGATGTTGTTTTTCTGAGTGATTTCTGGGGATATGTTTCTTTATCTTTAAACACAGTGATCAGTGAAATGGAGGATGGAAGGGGTATTGTGTTTTGAAGGATTTGTGTCCACCGGACTTCAGCATTTTGCCTTATAAAATTAGGCTCTGTCTGTCTGTCTGTCTGTCTGTATCTCGTCTTCTCTCCACCTCACATTTGCTTTCTGTTCTGTCTCTGTCACACAACACACACACCACACAACACACAACACACACCACACGCAACGCACACATGCGAGCGTGGTGCTCTAAGTAAAATTTCCATTTTGATAAAGCTTTTTTTTTTTATGGGGGTTGTGTGAAGGATATCTGACTGTTTGTTGGAGTCGAGTGTGTGAGCTTCAGCGTCTGATAGGCTTCCCTGTTGAAGATGCCGATGCCGCCCGTGCCCTCGCCCTCTGTCTCCCTCTACCTCCACCCGGGGGGTTTACCATCTCTGTCGTTTCCTCACCTTTTGGCGTCCCCCCCCCCCCTCCCCCATCCTCACCCTCACAGTTGGCTGAAGAGATGTTTCGACTTAGTAAATGTCACAGCCGGAATATATGGGAGGTAGTGCAGGGACAGACAGACAGACAGACATGATCCCCAAACCTAAGAGTAGGAGCAGTGAAGGAAAGAGAGAGAGAGAGGTGAGAGATGGAGAGAGAGAGAGACAGACAGAGACAGAGAGAGAACAAAAGGATTAGACAGGGCGTCACTCTGACTCTGTCTACCTGGGAGGGCCGACGGAAGGCTCTGCTTAGCAGACAAAACAAATGGCTTTACAATTGATCTTACGATTTTAATTGGTCTCGCGGAACAATATCCAATTCGACAATCTAACACTGGTTTATTTAACCAGAAAAACACAATGATTTTTAGGCAAAATTGATTATGAAAACACCATTAGGTTAACATTAAACTAGGTAAATCTATCAAAGTTCAGCCAAGATAACATCATCCCATCCCTAAGGTTCCGCAGGTATTGAGACGGGTAGCTGGGTATGAGTTATTTACGGACTATGGCCGGACAATTTGGGTGCAGGGTTTAAAGGGGTAATTTGGGCAAGGTTTGGAGGGAGGCAAGGGTTAAAGAGGAAAGAAAAATGTGAAGAAAAAACGACGAGAGGAGGTGAGTTTTCCGAGAGAAAAGATAGCCCCTGGGACTAATACTTAACACAATACATTAAGCCTATACGGTAAAGCAAATCTTACTGATTAAAAAAACTACAACTAGGCAACACGCAGAACATAAAAGAACACATCAATCGTCACACACAAACAAATACCCAAGCAATCGGCCAGTCTTAACCCACTTGCGGGAAGATTATGCCCCCTTTCACCACCCCACTCTTACAACTCTTCCATAACATTAACATTCAATCCCTTGCGCAGAAATAACCACAAAAATCCTAAAATTTCCGAACTTCCAATACGACAATTTGTCTCAAGTCACTAGCTCTGAGAAGACTTCAAATGTAGCAACACAAGTACATTGCTAACAAGAGCAGACAACTTTTCTAGTTGCTGGGGGTCATTCCATAAGAACAAAGGGACATACAAAGGTGTTTTTCCTCTTATAGGCCCTATCCTATACAAATCTTCATTAGGTGTAATAATTAATGTCAGGAGTATTGGGTCTAATTTATGACCCTAGCCTGGCACAACATTGTTAGCAAAGGGACCATTAAAAAGAATGGTGAGAGAAAATATTCAGACTGGGGTAATCTCAAATTGAGAAAGGAAATTTTAGACTGGTCACTATGATAGACTCTTAGCTCTGATCAAAAATCTTGAGAGGGGAGCACTTGAGATGAATAAGATGACAGAGAAAAATAAATCTATTAATCTGCTGTAACATGCCTAAGTTATATTTCACTGAGACAGACCTACTAAATATCCTGCCGAATGGCCGGTTCCTTTCCCAATTTCTAAAATGCCTTACAAATGCAATGGTGAGCCCAAACCGGTTCAAACATACCCACCTTGGACCAGTATCTAGACACAAGTCATTTCCATAGTATGATCAGGATACAATATACAGGCTTTGTTTTTAAGTCGAATCTGCTTATACTTCTTATACAGCTTACTTCCTTGCCAATCTGTGTTTTCCCTCTAGAGAGTCAACGTGTTTCCTCTCTCCTCAGCCGGTCAAAAAGGGGAAAGTACTTCTAATGTCAAGTAACAGGAAAATGGATTTGTAGATAACTTGTCAGGAAACAGGAAGCAGGTTGGGGAACTTGTTATTCTTTCCTAAATTAATAATTTCAACCCCACAATAATAATTACTGCTAGTAACTTCCCAACAAGAATTTTTTATATACAAAGAAATGAATTAGTAACTAGAACCTAAATCCAATAACTTTATCTTCACAATTCCACAACCTTCTTTTTACCACCTGAAGGGGAAAACTCTCCAAAGGGGAACTAGAGATTCAAATACGGTTATTTCCCTTGAACTGTGCGTCGTGTCGACCAGCCTCGGTATGTTGTCTACACTTTCACGGCCCAAAACAGACCTACCCCCAGAAAAAAACATAATTTTTTTTTTCTTCATTTTCTGGTCATTTCATACAATGGCTAAATTTTCTTGAACCAGCAATAAATCATTGCCAGACATTCTTTGGGTATAATACACGCATTGCTTGGCAAGATGAATAATGTTCCTTTATCATTGACAAGATTGGAGAGGATTTCGAAACTTTCCTCAACTGTCTCAACCAAGTCCCCAGCTCCCTGGATTTGCACAGTGGCGACTCAACAGGAAGATCTTGCTTCGACTCCTATGTGCCAAGTTCAATGGTCCACCAGCGCTCTTTGTCGATTGACCCTTCCCAAGTTTTGGTGACCAGGCTCTTCCCCCTACGCATTCAAAATCTATGCCTCGTCAGACTCGGTTGGCTGAGATCAACTGACCCCTCCACGGATCCATCCTCGTGATCCTTCTCTGGTTCTGTCAGGGTCGGTAACGCTTGCGTTTTCAGCCTGATCTCCCGTGTTCTCACTGGCTGCGGTGGGTTCCTGTGGTATCACCAATGCCTTCATGGGTTTCTGTCTGCGAACCATGCCTGGTTCAGATGGTCTTCTTCTTCCTGTGGTTTCCCAACACAGCTCCCCCACATCTGTCCTCGGAGGTTGTTCACAGGTGTACTCTAACACAGGGCCTCTGGCCTCAAATCTGGATATTGGGCCATGCTAATCAAACTGCCAGAGAGGCCGTGTCCTCGTCTTCAACACCCTCGGGGGGTTTCGACCTTGTGTGGTCGGAGGGTTTGCGTGGGTCAGTGATCCCTTAGGCTTGCTGGCGGGGCATCAATACTGAAGATAGGCTGTTTTTTTCTACGGCTTAGGGCCTGGAGAGGTGCAGATGCTGTTTGGCCTAAGCGTAACGTGGTAGAGTGTGCCCCTGGTAGGGCTTCCCATGTAGATAGGCTAAGGGTGAGGATCCTGACTAGAAGTAAACCCGCCCTTTCTCCTTTTCTATGTTTTCTGCCCCTCATTATTTGGCCTTTTCTATTTCGTCTCCCCTTCAAAGTCTTTCTTTTTCACACTCCTTTTCTATCTGTGGTTCCTTAAGATCCGCCCCGTGTTGGCCGTTGGCGCGTGCGACCTGTGTCGGAGGGGAATGAGGTCTTGGTGATTGAGAGGCCAGTGCTTGAGGAGGCCTGTGCTCTCAACACATCACTTTGGCTCGAGACCTCTCCTAGACCGGGAGTTACACTTTGGCCTGGGGTACTTATGGCTCCCCTTCTTGGTGCTGGGTCAAGACAACGCAGTTCCCTGCTGGCCATGTGAACCCCTGCAGTGTCAGTTCTGTCCCGGAGTTGAGCATGATCTGGAGGGGATGGGGAGTCGTATGCTTAGTTTGTCGATGTCTCTCGAAGCTGGGAAGGGTCAAGACATGGTTCTTGGCCCTGGCCCCTTAGTTGGACTACAAGGTGGGTGGGTAAGGAGGGATGAAATATAAAAAATAAACATGGCTTTATCAAAAAATACAACCCCCCATAAGGAAGAGGTAGGCGGCATCCACTATTTCAGCCGGGGACCGTTTTTCTGACAGCCGATTCTTGACACGGAGGTATGGACAGAGAACAGGTTTCTGGGCTTCCTGGCTCGTGGTGGGAGGACGGAGCAGGCAAAGACCCTTTCAGCTCTGAGCCCGTTGCTATTCAAGAGGGCTCTTTCAGGCTTACAGGTGTCCTCAGTCCGATAAAAGGTGAGGATTGGATCGTTTTTTGGTTCAATGTGATCAAGAAATCTAATCTGAAAGCTGTTGAGGGCGACAAAATTAGTGCGATAGGGCAGATCAGGGTGACTCCATAAACAGTTAAATGTATCCAAGGTGTGAATCGCTGCAGAGAGATCTAAGGGTGTGTGCTGAGGCAAGAAAATAACAAGGACTGGCGTCAGGGTGTGAGGATGTGCACAGGGTGACTGTCAAGAAAGGTGCAGGAGAGAGTGGCCACCAACACCCTCTTTTGACCTTCTGCAACCTGTGTTACCTCCGGTCATCAAGGTTGGCGACCTGAACGTTCCGCGTTCTGCCTGTATGTCGTCGCAGTTGAGATGGCCTTCAGGTGCCAGAAGGTTGGACATGTCAGAGACCGCTGTTTGGGCAGGAGCGTGGTGCGGTGTGTGCTGCAAGGCAAGCATGATGGGCCGTGCAAGATCCGGCCCATTGTGCTAACTGCGGGTGGCGATCATCCCGTCCTCTTCAAGAATGTCTCTTTGGATTCACGAATCGCCTTCATGAATAAAAACAGAAAAGAAGAATTCCTTTTTTGAAGCCGCAGCAGGTTGTGGGCAGTCAGGGACTCACAGTTTTCATATGCTGCGGCTGGTAAAAGTCGGTTCCCACGTTCACACTTGAAGCAGTCTGCTGTCAGACTGATGACTTTACGTTTTCCAAAGACACTGCAAGATCAGACCTGTCAACTCTGGTGGAAGAAGGGCCACCACCTTCCAACAAGCGTGACTGCCCCAGGTGGAGGGCAACAATCCGCCACCCTTCAGGTTGACCCAAGCAGTCTACAACATCTGCTGCAGGGGAGATTAAAAAACCAGCTATCCCCCTCGTACCTCCTTGTCCAGTTGCTCCGATGCGGGCAGGGAGATCAACCCAGTGTGGAGATGGTGGAGTTGTGGAGAAGAACCTCCACCATCTCCCAAAAATCCAGACTTCACCCATCTCCCCAAACTCAGGCCTTTGTCACCTGCCAGGCAAGTCTTGCAAGAGTCGAAAGACCAACACAGTCCAGTTATACTAAATAATAAAATTCTCCTCCATTGGACGCAGGACGTTGAGGAGGAGATGACCTGATCCTCTCTCCTTTTCGCCTCTCGCACCATGGATAGTTACCATACTCCATATGGAATATAGTGGATTCATTCCAACTTTGAGTGAGGCTGCAGCTTCTGTGTCAGTCTTTAATAACCTTGCCGTGTGGCTCTTCAAGAAACTCAAATTCAAAGAGAAGACCTTTACTCTTTTGGCTTTAATACTTCTTTCAAAACTGCACACCATCCACGTTGGGAACTGTCGCGCGGCTGTTGGCCCTTTTCATACATAGTAAACTTTGTTGTGCGTCCTGTCGCTCTGTCTACCTCCTTCACGCTGTAGACTGCGAGAGTCACTTCCACAAGACTGTGACGATCTGTTCCATTTACCTTCACCTTCTGTCCCGGGGTTTGTCGTCAGGACCTTGTCAATCTGTTAGGGGGGATACAAAACTTCCTTAGACACTTTTTTGCTGTTGGTGACTTCCTTTAACGGTCACAACCCACTTTGGGGTGTCGCCGGTACGTCTTCCAAGGGGTCTGCTGATTGAGGATATCCTGTGATTTTGGATGTTGTGTTTTGTTGATCGAGGATATCTGCAACTTACTCCATTTCAACAGGTTCATTTCGTGCTTCGATTTGTCGGTATGTGACCCCTCGCTGGTCCTGGACTATGAAGTGGTCTGTCCATGGACGATCTGCACGGAAGTGACCATTTCCCTGTCTTTTCCGCCATATTAACTGAACCCGCCCTCTGTCTTCAACAATCTCAATTATAAGAAAGCAAACTGGGATCTATTTGCAGCCACTGTTTCTAAGGAGAGTTCCAGGACCACTGATTTTTTTTCAGAGTCCTGACCCAGCTGAATCACTGACTAACATTATGATTAAATGTGCTAAGGCCTGTATTCCAGCTGTCTTCCGATAAACTTCAACTGCCAAAAAACACCCTGGTTCCGATTCAGAAATGCAACAAAATGTCACAAAGTTAGAAAAACGAGCTCAGCGTCAGGTATACCAACGCCTTCGGGGTCCCAACGCTCGCGCCCTCAGCACTCCGTGCTAAATCGGACTCTTTAAATCAGTAAACGTCGGGTCCTGGAGCAGCTTCTGCTCCCAGGGGTTGACATCCCCCCCCACTTCTCCGACCCAAAGTGTGGAACATCAGTAAGAAAATCAAAGGGTGAAGAACACACTGTCCCACTGGGAACCATCTCAAGTTTTCGGATACTTTAATAACAGAAAAGAATGCGTTGCTAATTCTGTTGTGCTTCAACATTTGAAAGAAATTTCCTCCTCTTCTAATAAATCTCAGTTCACTTTTGTCAAACACCAAAGCCCAAAGAAAAATCTCTGCAACTTTACATAGACAAACATGGATGACTACAATCTTCCTTTTACATTAATCGAGCTGAAATCTGCTTATCTCTTCGCAGGCGATTCTCTCCAGGTTATAGATGAAACATTTATCAAACTATTGCAAAACATCTTCGCTGGAAGGTTCCTGAAATGCTGTTACTGGTATACAACCACGTGTGGACTACAGGATGCTTTCCACCCTTTTGGCGGAAAGCCCACATTATTCCCCATCCCCAAAACCTGAGAAAAGATCTTTCTACTCTTTAACTACCGTCCATAGCTTTGACCTGCTAGTGTCTGTACTTGATGGAAAAATGGTCAATGCTTTTTTAGGCTCATGTGGAAACTGAAACCGATGCCTTTTGGGGAAAAGCAACAGTGTGGCTTTCCCGCTAACTCTAGTTCAGTTGACATTTGATTCGTCTGGAATCTACACTTCGGAACGCTTTTTTAAACAGACAGCATGCAAGTGGCAATTTTCTTTGACTGGAGAAGGCCTACGATACCACCTGGAAGTCGGGGCTACTGCATGATCCTTCCACGATCTTGGTTTTCGAGGTCATCTTCCGCTTTTTTATTTCAAAATTTTTTTGGCCAGAACGACAGTTTCAGGTCACGGGTTGGCACCTCTTCTCTGATGTCCACGAGCAGGAGTTGGGTGTTCCCCAGGGGGAGCTACTATCTCCTAGCCCTCTTTTAGTATTAAGATCAACAACCCATTGTTTCAATCAGTCAGCAGGGTTCAGATGTCTATTGTTTGTGGATGATTTTTGCTGTCTACGCAACTGGAAGCCTGTACACGAGTGTTCAGCGCAGGCTCCAGCTTCTGCTGTAGATAAAATCCAATCAGTGGGCGGATGTGGAAAAACGGTTTCACTTTTATGCTACAAATAACCGTGTATTCACTTTCACAATTTCCGTCAGTTTTTTCAGATCCGGAACTTCAAATAGGGAAAATCTCCCATTCCAGGTGTTTAAAGAAGCCAAATTTCTCGGGAGGTCATCTTTTTGAGACCAAAAAACTGAACTTTCTCAGCCTATAAAAAACCTCAAAATGCTTGCCAAAGGCACTGAATATTCTGCGGGCGTAGCTACACACGATGGGGCGTGATAAGGAAAACTTTGTTGCACCTCTAAGAGCCTGGTCCGTTCTAAACTGGAAACTCGGTTGTGCTGTTGTACAGCTCCGCACGATCATCTTACCTCCAACTCTTGGACCTATCCACCATCAAGGCTTCGGCTCTGTCTTGGAGCGTTCCGCCCACCCCTGTGTACAGCCTGTACGCAGAGGCAGGTGAACCTGCCACTGTCCAATCACAGGTGAAAACTGTCTTTGAATTATACATCGACCGTTCTCGGGCAACACAGAGCCGCCTATGACTGTTGTTTTGACCCTCCGTTCCAAAGTAAGTTTGATAATTAACCGAAATGTATCGCCGTTTGGGCTTCGGTATGCCAGCCTCAGTGCAGGAATGCGGTATAGACCTGGGTGTAGGTTCGATTTTTCCAAGGTTCCGGATAACCTCCATGGACTTTTTCACCACCAGAGATTCGTTTCGATCTCCGCCAGCTTTCGTAAGGAGTCTACCAGCTCTTTGGCGTACAAGGCTTTGTATTGCCGAGCTCTGTTCAAAATTCCCATCCTATCAAAAAGTTTTCTCTGACGGGTTCAAGTCTGAGGATGGGTGGCCTGTGCAGCTACTGCCCTGGGGCCTTCTCAGATAGTGTTGAAATTACATCAGATGCTTCTGTCTATTCTGCTGACTTACTGCTCTAGTAATGGCTTTGAAGATAAATCTCTCCCATTCTTCGAGGAGGGACTTTCTGGTTCGTCGGATTCGCTGTCAGGTTTGGAGGGCATAGCTGGCCGCAACCTTCAGCATCAGAACTTTTATTTTTTTTTGAACCTCTTTTAGCAAGTTGAAAGGGACGGTTACAACATTTACTTGATTGGGTTCCTGGCCATGTTGGCATCGGCGGAAACGAAATGGTGATCGTTTAGCCAAGAACGCCACAAGAGAGAGCAACTGTCCAACACTTATATCCCCTGCCTCAGATGTGGAAACCCAAAATTAACGATTATGTGTGAGAGACCTTGGCTGGAGGATTGGATCCACACAGAAGAATACTAAACTCTTTCAGATCCGTCAAAACCCTTTAAAGAGCTTCCACCCATCTACGTCGCGGTGGTCGTAAAGAGAAACGGTTCTGTGCGGCTGACACCGGCCATTCGTATTTTTACCAATTCTTACCTTTGAAAGAGTTGAAGAAAGCTCCGTGGTGCATTCCATGTCATGCCCACCACTCCACATGAAACTGTTCTTTTGATGCTTGGGACTTGCACGATGTGTGGACACAAACATTTTAAAGCGGAAGTCCATGAAGATCCTGTTCAGCGGATGTCGCCTGACGTGATCCTTGGGTTTTTGAGAGAAATTACATTTTTTCATCTGATTTGAGATTTTACGGGAAGGAGGATTTTTTAACAAGGTTTCGGTTCGTTGTAGCGATGTCATTTAACGAGATGTGTGCAAGTTTTTTTTTTTTTTTTTTTTTTAATGTTGGTGAGTGATTTTAAAGTGGTGAACAGCCCTGAAGGGCCCTCTGCGGGTCGGGCTGCGGCTATAAGCCATCATTATCTTATCTTATCTAATCTTCTTCAACTTCCTGCAGCTCTGTCCTGCTCTTCGGTTTTGGTTTTGGGCCTCGGCTATCCTTCCTTCTCTCGGAGTTGATTGGTCTCTTCATAAAGCATGACTATTGGTTGAAACAGGTTGCGATTGAACGTGTCCTACAGGCCCAATACCCCTTCCAGTTCTGACGGAGTACACGGGCTATCACCAGGTTGTCGACCACTAGTACACCCCTTTCTCCATCGGTCACACATTTTGAGGTGATCTGGGCGGCCTAGTCGTACGAAACTAAGACTCTGTATCCCATCAGTTCAGCAGCAGGGCGGATGTGGTACTGTGCCTTGTTTCTGAGGGCAGCTGCCTTGTTTGTTTGAGGCAGTTGGTAGGCCCTCTTGGAGTCGGTTCTTCATTGTCTCGCAAAACTGCCTTGGCGTTTCCCTCCGAGAAGCGTCTAAATCAATCCAATTGCCAAGTCAATCGGTAGGTCGTGGATGGCGTCCGAAGAAACAGGTATTATGGCGCTGAAAACCTGTGCTGGATTGAATGCTGCAGTTGTACGATTGGCATCTCTGCTGGTAGACTTTTTCTCAGTCTTCTTCTGTTCACTCCAGGCTGCGGAGTCGGTGATGAATCTCTCGGTTCAAGCGTTTCATCAGGTGAGCCTGCAGGGTGGTATGGGTGTCGTGCGGCATTTCTTGATGCCAGCTATCGGCACACTTCTTTCAACCAGTTCAGACTCAACGTCTCTTCTTGATCTGATAGGATGCGCTGGGGAAACCGAAGATCATGAAGAAGTTCTGTCAGAGGGCTGGAGCAACAGTTTGGCTTTCGGCTCTTTGTGCGACTGTAAGGCCGAACTGTGGGTGAAGTGATTTGCGTATCACCGGATATTCTGTTTCTGGCCCTTGTCCTCGCGGTTAGGTAGTCAATGGAGAGGAGCTCAAGGGGAACACTGGAGGTGATGGTCTTCCAAGGAAGCCTTCTCTTGCGGCTGCTCCCCTCCGTACACTCCTCCCCACCAAATTTCGCCTGATCTTCCTCTCCAATCTCGGGCCTGAGGGCAGAAAAACGGAGTCCTTGCCTTTGAAGTGCATCTCCAGATGTGGATGGTATAACATCTCGTGCACGCCATGCACATTGCCGTGGGGGCTGGCGCTTTGAGGTGGGAATGACCAGTTGCCAATTCACTTCCTTCCTCTAACCCTCATTTCCCTGTGGAGAACACCTTCTTTCATCACTAGCTTGTTTTGTTCTCGGATGAAATCCATATCTAGGTGTGACACTGCTTGGTGTTTTGGCACATCACCTGTGGCCCCTTTTCTAACCCCTGTATCACTCAGTCAGTGTAGGGTCAGCCAGTTGTCGTCTTCCTCCACTCTCTTTTACTGATGGTACCATCCCGTTCTCTTCGGCTCTCCAGAGATATATCATGAATCAGGCTTGCGGTACTTATACCAGCTGTTCCACTGCTGGAAGGTTTTCCTCTGTGTCAGTCTCACTGACTGACGGCAGGATGACAATGTAGGTGGCCTGGTTGTTGTGGTGGCCCTAATGGCCCTTGCTTCCATACAGCCCTGACCACCACCAGAGCTTGCGGTTTTTCCATTCGCATGCATATGGTTGTTAGTTCAGTGGCCTTTCTCCTGATGAACTCTGTGTCTTCCAGGAACTTGTGGTACTCTGCACCTGAAGAGTTACTCCGGCCATGTCGCCTAGGACAGGCCGTTCAAGCCAAACGGCTTGGCTCCTCTCTTGTATTGTATATCAAAGTCTTAGATGGAGAGAGAAGCACGCCACCTCTGCCACACAGCATCAAGCTTTGCTTTTGTGGAGGATCGTACCGCAGGGGGTTGTTATCCGTGACTATGTGACTTGGGTTCCCAGAATATAATCATGGAATTTTTCTGTCCTTGCCACATTAAGGCAAGAAATTCCCTCTTGTTGCACGGCTAGTTGGATTCGTTTGTGAGAGGGATCGGCTGGCAAAGGCAATCATCTTTTCCATCCTGCTCTCCTGGTACAGTTACAGCACCGATTCAGTTCCATCGCTCACTCGTGGCAGAGTGAAGGGTTTTGTGTCGGTCAGCACTGCTGGAGAGGCTCAGATGGCAGTGCCTGGATGAGTGCATCGAATGCTGACTTGTTGTTGATCCCCCCACAGTGCGTGCATGTCCGATGTTTTGGTAAGCCTTTGGTTTTTCTTCTTCCTTTCTCTGGCCAGGCCTTGGGGTTATAACAGCAGTTAGGTCATTGAGTGGCTTGGCTATCTGGCGAACCTTTGGGAGGAATTTCCGGTTAGAAACCAAACTCGATAATTAGACTTAACGTCGCGAAATTTACGAGGGAATTGGCCAGGTCGTCAAGGCAGAGATCTTCTTTCTGGGTCAGGTTTTATCCCCTGGTCGAGATGACATGGACCCAAGTGGGCGAACCTCATTTGTCCCCAAACCGGCACTTTTGTGGGTCAAGCTTCAGCCTTTACCTCACTCAGCCGTTCAGCGAAGCGGATGGTCCGGGTCTTTCCAGCTCTCCAGCGTAGACCACATGGATAATATGGTAGCTAGAACACGAATCAGTTCACTGGAGGTTTATATCAATGAAAGTTGCTGGGAGTTGCAGAGGCAAAAAAGGTCTTCCGCTAGACTGGAAAGACGCATAAAAGGTGCGATTAATGCGAGATCTTTTTCGCCCGGTTCAGTCAGTGGTACTGGTAATCGGCTTGCTGAAGGTCAATGCTCGTGAACCATTGGCTGCCATTGAGAGTGAGGAAACAGGTCATCGATCTTCGGAGATGGCAAAGCTATCCTTGATGGTGAAGGGTTGACGCTCGATAGTCCACACACAACCACAGGGCATTTTCTTCTTCCTCACCAAACAAAAGATTAAAGGGGCGACAACGGGAGAATGATTTTTGCCCCAGAAGCTCCGGAACCCGCTTTGCCTCCCAAAGTCTCTGGAGAAAGGGGGGGGGTCCTCCCTGACGTGCTCCGGGCTGGAGTTTATGTCGTGTTCCACCCGGTTCTGCCTATGTCCAATCAGTTATTAATACATCAAGTAGGCAAGTGGGTGGCAAATCTTGCGCCACTCTTCGGGTCCACTCCCCCCCAAACGAACTGCCCTTGCATGTAAATCAGAAGTCAACCCCGGGTTCGAGACAGTGTATTTTGTGAGTGCGGACTGGTGCATTTTCATATCCATCCGGGGGCGGCAACCCACAACCTTCTAAGACCTTAGCATATCAACTGCACGAACCATACACATCTCTATCTTTGGAATTTTTCTGTAACAAAAACTACATCAAAAAAAATTAAAAAGGTCAATCTCACATCACAAATCTCAACAGCCATTTTTGTCGAAAACCATCCCCCCTTTAACGTTTTGCTGTTGGTCACTTTTCCGACAACCCCGAAAAGGTCTAAGTTCTGACCCGGGTTGACCCCACAACACGGGCCGCCCCAAAGGGGCTTCTTTCCCAAAGACGAGGGCCCCCCCCTTGCCATCAGAAATCACTACGTCGGCACATTGCCACATGAAAGTGCCTACACACAGGGGGTTCCAGAGATCGGGCGGTCTCTGAAAACTTTAGTTCCCAGAAAAATCGAACGCCCTTTGAAAATTCGGTACCCCCATACCCCCAAAGACAGACTACAAATGACTGTCTCCTTCCCTGCCAGGCCCTTTTGGGTAGCCGACACGCAGTTTTTTAACCCAAGAAAGCACCCTTTCCCCCCGCACCAACCACATTGACGGGTTTCATTTTCCTGGATTTGCGGGTGGGCGGGGTTTTTTTGCAAACTCCCCAACTGGTCACTTGGGCCCCCCCTGCCAAAAAACATTTTTCCCCCACCCCTTCCCTTCACCCTCTTCACAGCGCCCAACCAAGGCCCCCAGAATGCTGCCTCAGGCTGATGTCTCCCAAGGACTTTTGGGGTAGGGGGGTCTGTCCCCAGCGCTACATTTTTGGCCCAAAAAAAAAACAAGCTTTCCTCTTACCTCACTTCATCCTTTCACCCCACTGATTTTTTTCGGGGGGCACGAGGGCAACATGCGAAGCCCCCGGGCCCCCTTTTCCCCGAATTCTATAATTTTGGCCCCCGCCAGCATGAGTCACTCCCCTCAGCGACACTTGTGTTCGGCGGCCCAAAGGTTTTGATGGCATCCTTGAGGTTTTTTTCACCCCCCGGGTTTGGGTCCCTGAATGTTTTCAGCACGCTGGCCCCCCGACGCCGACTGCTGGCCTTTTGAATTTTCTGTTCCTGCTTCCCCCGGCCCTGTCGGCATAGTGACCGTGGGCCACTTACACGGCCCCCTGGGTCGTGGGGGTTGAGCCCCCGGGTGCACCGGACCAGGGGGGGGAGAACTGGGTCTAACTTCTCGGGCCCCTCCTTGATTTTCTCCATTGCTGTCCCCGAGTCCCCCCCGGGGTCCCGCATTTTTGCGGCATTGGCGTAAACTTTTCGACGTCCTGGACCGAGACGGCCCCGCCCACCTCCCCCCACTCCCCGTACCGTCGGGGTACCTGGGAGATCTGGAGGGGGCCCCCCCTGAAAACCAAAGCTTTTCCCCAGCTCCAGACCACAGGGTGAACGACCGGAAAAAAATGTAGACCCCCGCCGCTGCTCCGCTCCCCCAACCCCCCCTTTGCCGCCACCCCCCGGGGCGGCCCAAAAAAACCCTCCCAAAAAGGGGACGGAGCCCCTTGGGCTGCAGGCATGGGTTTGAATTCAGCAGGGGTCGTCCACCGTTTCACCCCCCATAAAAGCCCCGAAGAGTTTTCAGATGTCGGCAGCCACGGTCCTTTGCCTTTTGGGTAGGCACCCCCGGAGCGCCCAACATCTTCGCCGATTTCGGGGATCGGCCCACTTGAGAGCTGCGGCATTGCGCTCCCACCACAAAAACACTCCCCGTTGGGGGGACAAACCCGAGAAAGTCTTGATCCTCACGGCTGCTTGGGCCGGACTTTGATGAGGGGTGGAAATTGCTGCAGGGGTTTGAAGGTACAAGGGGAGTAGCCTCTGCATTCGGCCACTTTTCTGGGACCACGACCGGGGCTTGCGGTTTTTCTTCCCCCCATTTTCCTTTCACCCTTGGCCCCCACTGCTCCCTGGGGGTGACCTTCAACCTGGTAAAAACTTATGCGGCTGTTCTTTTTGCTTTTAACAATTTGGATCTTCTTAAAAAAAAATTATTTTCTATTATTATTATTTTTTTTTTTTTAATTTTTTTTTTTACCCTTTCCTTACCCCACTTTGGGGCCCCAAAAATGCAGACAGACAAACAGACACGACCCCAACCTAAAGAGTAGGAGCAAGATGAAAAGAGGACGAGAGAAGAACAGAACAGAGAGAGACAGAGAGAGAAAAAAAGGGATATAGACGGGGACACCGACCTTCACAGGGGGGGCCGGGGAAGGCTCTTGCTTACCAGAAAAAAACAAATGGCTTACAATTGATTTTACATTTTAAATTTTGCCCTGAACAATACAATTCGACAATAAACCACGGGTTTTTTTCCCAAACAGATTGATTTTGGGGCAAAGATTATCAAAAACCACCTTTAAGGGTTTAACATTAAACATAAGTAAATCACAAAAAAGTTCAGCCAAGCTAACACATCCCATCCCAAGGTTCCGCAGTACATTGAAGGGGTAGCAGGTAGGGAATTTAGGGACTAGGCCGGGACAATTTTTGGGTGCAGGGAAATGAGGGAATTGGCAAGGGGAGGGGGGCAAGGAAAGAGGGAAAAAAAAATGGGGCAAAAAAACACGAAGTCGAAAAAAAAGATAGCCCCTGGGAACAATACAACACAAACTTTAGTTTTAAACGGTAAAGAAACTACTATTAAAAACACAACCTAAGCAACACCCAAAACATAAAAGAACCATCAATCTTCCACACACACAAATACCCAAGCCAATGGGCATCTTAACCCACTAGCGTGGAACTTTTGGGCCCTTTCACACACTCAAAAAAAATCTTCCATACACAAAAAATCAAACCCTTGGCAAAAAACCAACAAACATCCTAAAAATTCCTACATCAATACAACAAAAATTTGTCTCAATCCACTACACTGAGAAGACAAAAATTTCAACACAATACATGCTAACAAAGCCAGAAAACTCTCTTCTTATTTTGCAAGGGTCTTCCATAAGAAAAAAGGGAATAAAAAGGGGTTTTTTTTCCATTTGAACAGCCCTAACATACAAACTTCCTTTAGGTAATAAAAATATCAATATTGGGCTAAATTAAAACCCAGCCCAAGCACAACATTGTTACAATGACCATTAAAAAAAGGTAAAGGAAAATATACAGACGAGGTAAATCAAATTAAAAAAGAAATTTTAACTGGTCACTAAATTAGACTTTTACCTTTTCAACTTCCCCCGGGGGTTGCGACCTTGTCGTGGGTCGAGCCCTCCGGGGGGTTGCGACCTTGTCGGGTCGGGGGGTTTGGTGGTCCATATCCCTTAGGCTTTGTGGGGGGGGCACATCTTGGAATAGCGTTTTTTTTCACACTGCTTCGGGCCTGAAGTGCAGAGCTGTTTGGCCAAGCGTAACGGGGTAAGGGTTAAAGCCCGTAGGGTTTTCCCCAGTCAAAAGGCAAAGGGGTGGGGACCACTAACAGAAACCCCCCTTTTCCCTCCTTTTTCTTGTTTTCTGCCCCCCTATTTGGCCCTTTTTTCTATTTTCGTCCCCCCTTCAAGTCTTTTTTTCCACACTCCTTTTCTCTCTGTGGCCCTTAAGATCCCCCGCGTTTGCCGTGGGGTGCGACCGTGTCGGAGGGGAAAATCCGGGATTGAGAGGGCCAGCGCTCTCAACACATCATTTTGGCTGGGAACCCTCCTAGACAGGGGTACATTTGGCCCGGGGTGAACTAACGGCCCCCTTTTGGGGTTTGGGGCAAGACGGGGAGTTCCCCAGCTGCCAAATAAACCCCTGCAGTGCTCGCTCTCTGTTCCCGGAGTTGACGATCAGGGGGATAGGGTTGGTGCTTTTGCTTGTCGTTGTCTCCCCGAAGCCCGGGAAGGGGGCAAAGACATTGGGTTTTTTGGCCCTGGCCCCCCATTGGGCTCCAAGGTGGTGGGGAAGGAAAGTGAATCACAATAAACTAAATTGACTTCAAAAAAACACCCCCCCCCAAAAGGGAAAGGAACATATCCCCCATTTCAGGGGAATTAGAAACGACAGGATTCTGACAGTGAGGAGCAGAGGCAGGTTTCGGGCTTCCTGCTCGTGGGGGAAGGCAGACGAAAGACCCCTTTCACCTACCCTTTGCTGTCCAAAAGGGGTTTCAGGGTTTCAGGTAACCTACCATAAAAAGTTGAGAAAGGGCTTCTTCTTCAAATTTGATCACAGAAGCAACCAACAGCTGCAGAAGGGAAAAAAAGCTTTTGGATGGAGATCAGGGTGTCCCCAAGCATTTAAAACATCCAAAAATGGATTCGATGCAGAATCTGGCGGGTGTTTCAGAGGGGGAAATAAAAACGAGCGGCTCCCGGTGTGACGGAGTGCGCAGGGGGGACGGTAAAGAAGGGTTCAGAGAAGTGGCCAAAAAACCCAAAACCCTCTTTCTGACCTTCGCAACCCTGTGCGCCTCCCCGGGCATCAAATTGGTTACCTAAAGTCATGTTCAGCTTAAAGGCCGTCCCCATTGAGGGCTTTAGTGCCAAAGTTTGGGCCCTGTCAGGCCCGCTGTTCAGGCAAGAGGGATGCGGTGTTTGCTGCAAGGGAACCCAGATGGGGCCCTGTCAAACCGGGACATTGTGTAACTGCGGGGCGACATCCCCCCTTCGAGAAACTTCCTCTTGGATTCAGGAATCCGCAATTCAAAGCCCAAAACTGAAAAAAAAATTTTTCCTTTTTTTAAACCCGCAGCAGGGTTTTGGGGGGTCAAAGCCGACAGCCTCACCGCTTCGGCTGTACGGGAAATTCCCACATTTTTCCACTCGACAGTCTGCTTCAACTGAGACTTTTGTTTTTCGAAGACCTGCAAGTCCGAACTGTCAAATCTGGTGGGAACATCCCCCACCCTCAACCCAAAAAAGAAACCCCCCGGGGGAGGCAAAAAATCCCCCCACCCCTCAACGCCCAAATCTACAACATCTGCTGCTGGGCAATAAAAAACCACAGTTCCCCCTCGAACTCCTTTCCGGCCCGTGCGGGCAAGGGAGTTCCACCCATGGGAGAGGTGGAGTAAGGAAAAACCCCCACCATCTCCCGATCCAACCTCCACCTTCTCCAAACTCCAGGCCTTTGTCACCTGCGGGGAATCCCCGGTCCAAAGACCCAAACCCCGCCAGTGAAATACAAAAAAAATTCATCCATTGGGGGCAGATTCGAAGGAGAGACCTGATCTCTCTCCTTTTCGCCCCGCACCAGGGTGAAAAATATTACATTGGGAAAATCCGGGATTAAATTCCAAATTTGAGGGGGCGCAGCTTCTTGTCAGTTCCTAAAACCTTCTGTCGGGCCTTTTTAAGAAACTCAAATCAAAACCAGAAACCTTACTCTTTCTGGCTTTAAAAACTTTCGAACCTCACACCGTCCACGTTGGGGCTGTCGGGGGGGGTTCCCTTCTCCTACACAAAACTTTTTTTGTATGTCTGTAACCTGTCTACCCCCCTTCAGGGTGTCGCTGCGAGAGTCACCTCCACAAGACTTTACAATCTTTCTCGTATCTACCCCCATCTTCCCGGTTTGCGTCAGGGCCTTTTCATCGTTAGGGGGAAATTCCCCCCGACCTTTTTGCGTTGGTGACTTAAAAAAAGGGCACAACCCCCTTGGGGTATACCGGTTTTTGTCATCCAGAGGTCTGCTGAATGAGGATGTCCCTTTTGGGTTTGGGTTTGTGTTGCTGAACACGATCTCAACTTACCTCCACTCTTCCACAGGGTTTACTTTTGTGTTAGATTTGTCGGTTTGTGACCCCTCGCTGGGCCTGGGCTATGAGTGCTGCCATGACGATCTGCAAAGGGAAATGACCATTTCCCTTCCTTCTACAACCTGTATTAACTGAACACTCTCTCTCTCAACTCCAATTAAAAAAACAAACGGGATCTATTGCAGCCACATTTCAAAAGAATTCCCGGACCTATTTTTTTTTAATCCAGACCCGAAATCTCTGACCAAAACTATGACAAATGTGCTAAGCCTTTTTTCCAGTGTCTTCCCCAAAACTTTAAAACCAAAACACCCTGGTTTCGTTCAGAATGCCAACAAAATTTTCCCAAAATTTGAAAAGGGCTCACCAGGTATACCAAAGACCTTTTGGGGCCCCAAGCTCAGCCCACAGAAACCCGTGCTAAATCAAGACACACTTTAAAAACATAAACTCGGTCCGGGGAACTTCGCTCCAGGGTGACAACAAAAAAAATTTTAAGAAAAAAATGTGGAACATCTTTTAAAAAATCAAAGGGGAAAACAAACCCGCCCACGTGAACCATCTCAAATTTTTTGGATTCTTTAAAACAAAAAGAAAGCAGTTGCTAAACTGCTTGCTTTAAAACCATTGAAAAGAAAACCTCCCTTCTAAAAAACATCACTTTTGCAAACACAAAAGCCCTAAAAAAAAATCTCCCGCAACTTTTCTCCACAACAGGAAGACTACAATCTTTCCTTTACATTTAAAAGACTGAAACTGCTTACCCCTGCAGCGATTCCCTCCAGGGTTTTGATGACAACATTATCACTTTGAAAAAATCCCCGCAAGAAGGGCAACATCCGTTACAGTATACAACCACGGGGCTCAGGTTCTTCCACCCCTTGGCGGAAACAGCCCCCCATTATTCCCATCCCCAAAACCCGGAAAAAATCTTTCAAACCCCCCTAACTACCGCCCAACTTTACCCCTTGCTTAAATTTAGGAAAAAATGGTCAAACAGGCTCATGTGGAAACTCGAAACCGATGGGCCTTTTTCGAAAGAACAGTGTGGTTTCCGCAAAAATCGAGTACGTTACCATTTGATTTGTCGGAAACTACACTTTGAAGCTTTTTTAAACAACACATGCAGTGGTTTTCTTTGACTGGGGAAAAGGCCTACATACCACCTGAATCGGGATACTTCAGATCTCCACGATTTTGGGGTTTTCGAGGGCACTTCCGCTTTTTTTTCAAAATTTTTTGGAGAACGACAGTTTCAGGTCCGGTTTGGAAACCCCTCTCTCGATGTCCACGAGCAGAGGGTGGGTTTCCCAGGGAGCAAACTATCTCCTGCCCTCTTTTGTATAAGATCAACAACATTTGGAAAAACAGCACAGGTTTAGACTGCCATTTTTTGTGGATATTTTTGCTGTCTACGCAACTGAAACCTGTACCCAGTGTCCCCGCGCAGGGCCCAGCTTTTTCGTAATAAAATCCACGGTGGGGGGATGAAAAAGGTTTCCCTTTTCTGCTACAAAAACCCAGTTATTACTTCCATAATTTCCGTCAGTTTTTTTTCCAGATCCGGAAATTTAATAGGGAAATCTCCCATTCCAGCGTTTTAAAGAAGCCAAATTTTTTGGGAGCATTTTGACCAAAAACTTTAAATTTTTTCACCTATTAAAAACTCAAAACAGCTTGCCAAAAGGGCCCGAATATTCCCCGGTCGTAGCACCACGACTGGGGCCTGAAAGAAAACTTTGTTCAACCTCTACAGAGCCCGTCCGTTCTAAACTGGACTTGTTTGGGTGTTACGGCTCCGCAAGATCTTTTTACCTCAAAATCTTGGAAACCCACCACCATCAAAGGGGTTTGCCTGTCTTGGACGTTCCGCCCACCCCCGTGTACAGCCCCGTACGCAAGGTCAGGTGAACCTTCACGTCCAAACGCAGGCTGAAACGTCTTTGAAAATTTTTACACCCCTGTTCCAGAACCCCCAGAATCCGCCTATGACTGGTTTTTTGACCCTCCGTTTCCAAATAAGTTTTAAACAACCCAAATGTATCCGGTTTTTGGGCTTTTGTATCACCCACGGCGGAAACGTAAAGACCTGGAGTATTTCCCCCATTTTTCCCAAATTTCCGGGTCAAACCCCATGGACCTTTTTCCACCAGAGAATTTGTTTTGATCTCGCGCTTTTTCCCTAAAGGGGTCCCCCACCCCTCCGGGCGACAAGGGTTTTTTGCCGAGTCTGTTTCCAAAAAAAACCCCTCCTATCAAAAAGTTTTCACTGACGGTTCCAAGTCTGAGGATGGAGTGGCCTGTGCAGCCTACTGCCCTGGGGCTCCTTCTCAGATATTGTTGGAACATATACATTCAGATGCTTCTGTCTATTCTGCTGAACTTACTGCTCTAGTACTGGCTTTGAAGATAATCTCCACTTTCTTCGAGGAGGGACTTTCTGGTTCTGTCGGATTCGCTGTCAGCTTTGGAGGCCATAGCTGGCCGCAACCTTCAGCATCCAGAACTTTTACTTTTTTTTGAACTTTTTAGCAAGTTGAAGGCGGACGGTTACAACATTACTCTTGCTTGGGTTCCTGGCCATGTTGGCATCGGCGGGAACGAAATGGTTGATCGTTTAGCCAAGAACGCCACAAGAGAGAAACTGTCCAACACTTATATCCCCTGCTCAGATGTAAAACCCAAATTAACGATTATGTGAGAGACCTCTGGCAGGAGGATTGGAACACACAGACGAATAACAAACTCTTTAAGATCCGTCCAAACCTTAAAGACTTCCTCCCATCTACGTCGAGTGGTCGTAAAGAGGAAACGGTTCTGTGCCGGCTGCACACCGCCATTCGTATTTTACCCATTCTTACCTTTTAAAGAGTGAGGAAGCTCCGTGGTGCATTCCATGTCATGCACCACTCACAATGAAACATGTTCTTTTAGAGTGTTGGGACTTGCACGATGTGAGACACAAACATTTTACAGCGGAGTCCATGAAGATCCTGTTCAGGGATGTCCCGCCCGACGTGATCCTTGGGTTTTTGAGAGAAATTAACATTTTTCATCTGATTTGAGATTTTACGGAAGAAGGATTTTTAACAAAGTTTCTGGTTCGTTTGTAGACGATGTCATTTAAACGAGATGTGTGAAAGGTTTTTTTTTTTTTTTTATGACTGGTGAGTTGATTTTAACGTGGTGACAGCCCTGATGTGGCCCTCTGCGGTCGGCTGGGCTATAAGCAACATTATCTTATCTTATCTTATCGTGGTCGGAGGGCTTTGCGCGGTCCAGTGATCCCTTAGGCTTTGCTGGCGGGGGCATCAATACTTGGAGATAGGCTGGTTTTTTCAAACTGCTTCTAGGCCTGAGAGGTGAAGATGCTGTTTGGCCTAAGCGTAACGTGATAAGTTGATGCCCCTGGTAGGGCTTCCCATGTCAATAGGCTAAGGGTGAGGATCCTGACTAAGAGTAACCCGCCTTTCTCCTTTTCTTGTTTTCTGCCTCCCTTATTTGGCCCTTTTCTATCTTCGTCTCCCCTTCAAGTCTTCTTTTCCACACTCCTTTTCTCTCTGTGGTCTCCTTAAGATCCGCCGCGTTTGCCGTGCGGTGCGACCTGTGTCGGAGGGGGATGAGATCCTGGTGATTGAGAGGGCCATCGCTCTCAACACATCACTTTGGCTCAGACCTCTCCTAGACAGGAGTACACTTTTGGCCCGGGTGTACTAATCGGCTCCCCTTCTTGGAGCTGGGTCAAGACAGGCAGTTTCCCTGCTGGCCAGGTAAACCCCTGCAGTGCTCAGCTCTCTGTTCCCGGGAGTTGAGCATGATCAGGGGGGATAGGGTTGGTGGTTTCTGTTTGTCGTATGTCTCTCCCGAAGCCTGGAAGGGGTCAAGACATTGGTTTCTTGGCCCTGGCCCCTTAGTTGGACTCCCAAGGTGGGTGGGTAAGGGGGGGAAATGAAACACAATAAACTAAATATGGCTTTATCAAAAAACAACCCCCCCCAAAAGGAAGAGGAAGGCAGCATCCCCTATTTCAGGGGATTTTCAAACAGACAGTGACTCCGATACAGAGGTTAGACAGAAGACAGGTTTTTGGGCTTCCTGGCTCGTGATGGAAGGGACGGAGCAGGAAAGACCCCTTTCAGCTCTGAGCCCTTTTGCTATCCAAAAGGGCTTTCAAGGTTTGGCAGGTGACCCTTGGTCCATCAAAAGGTTGAGGAATGGCTCGTTTCTCATTCAATGTAGATCACAAAAACAATCTGAACAGCTGCTGAAGGCAACAAAACTCGTTGACAGGGAGATCAAGGTGACTCCCCATAAACAGTTGAATTCGTCGAAAGGAGGGATTCGCTGTCGTGATTTAACGGGTTTGTCTCAGAGGCAGAGGTCAAAACGGAACTGGCGTCCCAAGGTGTGACGGACGTGCGCAGGGTGACGATAAAAAAAGGGTGCAGAGAGAGTGGCCACCAACACCCTCTTTCTGACATTCTGCAACCCTGTGCTGCCTCCGGTCATCAAAGTTGGTTACCTGAATGTTAGAGTTCAGCTGTATGTTCCGTCCCCGTTGAGGGCTTCAGATGCCAGGGGTTGGCCATGTCAGAGACCGCTGTTCTGGGCAGGAGGTGTGCGGTGTTTGCTGCAAGGCGACTCATGATGGGCCGTGTAAAGATCCGGCACATTGTGCTAACTGCGTGGCGACCATCCCTCCTCTTCAAGAAACTGTCCTCTTTGGATTCAGGAATCCACAATACAAAGAGTTAAAACAGAAAAGAAGATCTCGTTTTTTGAAGCCCGCAAGCAGGTTTGTGGGCAGTCAGACGCCAACAGCTTCTTCTTATGCTTCGGCTGTAAAGACAGTTCCCACAGTTCCCACTCGGTCAGTCTGCTGCCAGACTGATGACTTCACGTTTTCCAAGACATTGCAAGGTAGAATTGTCAGCTCTGGTGGAAGCGGGTCCACCACCTTCCAACCCAAAGTGACTGCCCCTGGTGGAGGCTAAAAATCCACCACCACTCAGACTGCCCAGCAGTCTACAAACATCTGCTGCTGGGCAGATAAAAAACCAGAAATCCCCCTCGAACTCTTCTATCCAGTGCCCGTGCGGGCAAGGGAGTTCAACCCAGTGTGGAGATGGTGGAGATGAGGAAGAAACCCCCACCATCTCCCAAATCTGCCAGCAGGTCTGAAGACCAACACAGTCCAGTGAAACTACATAACAAATTCACTCCATTGGAAGCAGACGTTGAGGAGGAGATGACCTGATCTCTCTCCTTTTCGCCCTCTGCACCATGGATAGTACAATATTCCATTGGAATATCCGTGGACTAAATTCAAACTTCGAGGAGCTGCAGCTTCTGTGTCAATCTACAAAACCTTCTGTCGTGGCTCTTCAGGAAACTCAAATTCAAAGCCAGAAGACCTTTACTCTTTCTGGCTTTATTATTCTTTCAAAACCTGCACAACCATCCACGTTGGGACTGTCGGGCGGTGTTGCCCTTCTCCTACACAAAACTTTGTTGTATAGTCCTGTCGCTCTGTCTACCTCCCTTCAGGCTGTGGCTGCGAGAGTCACTCTCCACAAGACTGTGACAATCTGTTCCCTTTATCTCCCACCTTCTGTCCCGGTTTGTCGTCAGGACCTTGTCAGTCTGATAGAAGAACTTCCTCGACCTTTTTTGCTGTTGGGTGACTTTAACAGTCACAATCCTCTTTGGGGTAGTGTCAGTACGTCATCCAGAGGTCTGCTAATTGAGGATGTCCTTTCGGATTTGGATTTGTGTTGTCTGAACGACGGATCTGCAACTTACCTCCACTCTTCCACAGGTTCACTTTCGTGTTTAGATTTGTCGGTTTGTGACCCCTCGCTGGTCCTGGACTATGAGTGGTCTGTCCATGATGATCTGCACGGAAGTAACCATTTCCCTGTTCTTTTACAGCCCATATTAACTGAAACCGCCTCTGTCTCTCAACATCTCAATTATAAGAAAGCAAACTGGGATCTATTTTCAACCACTATTTCAAAAGAATTCCAGGACACTGTTTTTTTTTCAGAGTCCAGACCCAGTCGAATCTCTGACTAACACTGTGATAAACTGTGCTAAAACCTGTATTCCAGTGTCTTCCGACAACCTCCAAATGCCAAAGACACCCTGGTTCAATTCAAAACTGCCAACAAATTTCAAAAGTTCGCAAACGGGCCCCAGCGTCGGGTATACCAATGACCTTCGGGTCCCAACGCTCGAGCCCATCAGAAACTCTGTGCGAAATCGAGATACACTTTCAAAATCAGTAAACGTCAGTCCTGGAGAAGCTTCTGCTCCAGGGTGACATCGAAAACTTCCAAGAAAAAAGTTTGGAACATCATTAGAAAAATCAAAGGGAAGAACACCAACCCCTCCATTCATCACTTGAAACTTGCTGATGCTCTGATCACTGACAAACAAGCTGTTGCCAATCTGTTGGCCTCCACCATCCAACAGAACTCCTCATCTTCAAATAAATCTGCAGTCTTTTTAAGAAACAAAGTGATTAGAGAGAAATCCTCGTACAATTTCACATCAGACAACTCTGAAACCTATAATCTTCCTTTTTCAATCGTTGAACTCAAATTAGCTTTACAAACCTGCACTGATTCTGCCCCTGGTCTGGATGACATTCATTATCAGGTTGTGAAACATTTTCCAGAAAGCTGTCTCCAGACTCTTCTCCAAGTCTGTAACCATATCTGGACCACAGGGTCCTTTCCGCCCTCCTGGCGGAAAGCCCTGATCATTCCCATTCCAAAGCCTGGAAAGGACCTTGCCAACCCTTCCAACTATCGCCCAATCGCTCTGACCTGCTGCCTCTGTAAGCTGATGGAAAAGATGGTCAACTCCCGTCTGATGTGGAAGCTGGAAACCGATGGTCTTTTGGCCAGTGAACAGTGCGGTTTCCGGAAGTACCACTCGACGGTTGACCATCTAATCCGTCTGGAAACCACCATCCGCAATGCCTTTATTAACAAGCAGCATGTGGTCGGTATCTTTTTCGACCTTGAAAAGGCGTACGACACCACGTGGAAAGCAGGAGTCCTCATGGACCTGCACAGACTTGGTTTTCGGGGTCACCTGCCTCTGTTCATTCAGAACTTTTTAGCTGATCGACAGTTCCAGGTGCGTGTTGGCACCACACTCTCTGACATCCATGGGCAGGAGTTGGGTGTTCCTCAGGGGAGCATCCTTTCTCCAGCCCTTTTCAGCATTAAAATAAATGACATTGTCCAATCGGTAAGCCTGGGCACCGAGTCCTCTCTGTTTGTTGATGACTTTGCGCTGTATGCAGTTGGAGCTTCTTACGCCAGCGTACAGCGTCGACTCCAACTTTGTGTCAACAGAATCCAACAGTGGGCCGAGGAAAACGGGTTTACCTTCTCCCGTACCAAAACTCAGTCAATTCATTTCCACAATTTTCGTCGATTCTTTGCTGATCCTGAAATTCGTCTGGACAAGTCCCACCATTCCAGTTGTAAAGGAAGCCAAATTCCTGGGAGTTATTTTTGACCAAAAACTCAACTTTCTCAGCCACATCAAAAACCTCAAAACTTCTTGCCAGAAAGCTCTGAATATTCTGCGGGTCGTAGCGCACACCGACTGGGCGCTGATAAGAAAACTTGCTGAACCTCTACAGAGCCTTGGTCCGTTCCAAATTGGATTATGGTTGTGCTGTGTACGGCTCTGCAAGACCCTCTTACCTCAAACTCTTGGACCCTATCCACCATCAAGGGCTTCGTCTCTGTCTTGGAGCGTTCCGCACCACCCCTGTGACAGCCTGTACGCAGAGGCAGGTGAACCTTCACTGTCCAACCGCAGGCTGAAACTGTCTTTGAATTATTATATCCGACTGTTCTCAGAACCGCAGAATCCTGCCTATGACTGTGTCTTTGACCCTCCGTTCCAAAGTAAGTTTGAAAACAACCCTAAATGTATTCCACCGTTTGGTCTTCGTATGCGCCTCACGTGCGGAATGCAGGTCTAGACCTAGGAGTTGTGTCCGATTTTTCCAAGTTTCCGGATCAACCTCCGTGGACCTTTTTCACACCTGAGATTCGTTTCGATCTTGCAGCTTTTCGTAAAGAGTCTACCAGCTCTCTGGCGTACAAGGCATTGTATGCTGAGCTCTGTTCGAAATTTCCATCCTGTCAAAAAGTTTTCACTGACGGTTCCAAGTCTGAGGATGGAGTGGCCTGTGCAGCCTATTGCCCCGGGGCTCCTTCTCAGATACTGTTGGAACATATTCATTCAGATGCTTCTGTCTATTCTGCTGAACTTACTGCTCTAGTACTGGCTTTGAAGATAATCTCACATTCTTCGAAGAGGGACTTTCTGGTTCTGTCAGAAATTGCTGTCAGCTTTGGAGGCCATAGCTGGCCGCAACCTTCAGCATCGAGAACTTTACTTTTTTAAAAACTTTTTAGCAAGTTGAAGGCGGACGGTTACAACATTACTCTTGCTTGGGTTCCTGGTCATGTTGGCATCGGCGGGAACGAAATGGTTGATCGTTTAGCCAAGAACGCCACAAGAGAGAAACTGTCCAACATTTATATCTCCTGCTCAGAAAGTGAAACCCAAAATTAACGATTATGTGAGAGACCTCTGGCAGGAGGATTGGAACACACAGACGAATAACAAACTCTTTCAGATCCGTCCAAACCTTAAGGACTTCCTCCCATCTACGTCGGTGGTCGTAAAGAGGAAACGGTTTCTGTGCCGGGTGCACACCGGCCATTCGTATTTTACCCATTCGTACCTTTTAAAGAGTAAGAAGTTCCGTGGTGCATTCCATGTCATGCGCCACTCACAATGAAACATGTTCTTTTAGAGTGTTGGGACTTGCACGATGTGAGACACAACATTTACGGCGGAGTCCATGAAGATCCTGTTCAGGGATGTGTCCCGCCTGAACGTGATCCTTGAGTTCTTGAGAGAGATTAACATTTTCATCTGATTTAAGATTTTACAGAAGAAAGATTTTTAACAAAGTTTCTGGTGCGTTTCTAGATGTTTCATTTAAAGAGATGTGTGAAAGGTTTTTTTTTTTTTTTTTTTAATGACTGGTGAGTTGATTTTAACGTGGTGACAGCCCTGATGTGGCCCTTTGCGGTCGGCTGGGCTATAAGCAACATTATCTTATCTTATCTGTTCAACTTGAGAAGGGAGAGCACAAGAGACTGAATAAGCATGACAGAGAAATAAATCTATTAATTTCTTTAACATGCCTAAGTACTATTTCAAACAAGACAGCCTACTAAATATCCTGCAGAATGGCCAGATCCTTTCCCCCAATTTCAAAATGCCTACCAAAAGCACATGGTGAGCCAAACCGGTTCAACATACCAACTTGGACCAGTATCTAGACAAGTCCAATTCATAATATGATCAGTAACAATATACAGGCTTAGTTTTCCCCTCTAGAGAGCCAACGTGTTTCCTCCTCTCCTCAGCCGGTCAAAAAGGGAAAGTACTTCTATGTCAAGTAACAGGAAATGGGATGTAGAAACTTGTCAGGAAACAGGAAGCAGGTTGGGGAACTTGGTTATTCTTTCCCGAAATTAATAATTTCGACCCCACCAAAATAATTACTTCTAGTAACTTCCCAACAATATTTTTTATATACAAAGAATGAAAATAGTAAACTAAACCAAATCAACAAAATAGTTTATCTTCAATTCCACAACCTTCTTTTTACCACTGAAGGGGAACAACTCTCCAAGGGAACAAGAGACTCAAACTACGGTTATTTCCCTTGAACTGTGCTTGTGTAGACCAGCCCTCTGTCATGCTGTCTACAGTATGATATCAGGCGTGGGATATGACATCGTATAATAATACAGGATTTTTGCTTCGTACACTGACAAAACTGTCATTGATTGAATTATTGTTGTGTCCAATGCACTTTGTGTGGTAATAGCTACGCATGTTTCAGTCGCTGAATCATTTTATAAATGTGTTTGATATGATTTTTGTGTCTCAATGTGATATTTATCACCGCATTGTTTGAAACTCACATTTTGCAAGTTTCTGTTTAATTGTTGTCCTTTGATATGTATCTAACTGGGTTTCTAATTGATACCCTGGACGCTTCAATAATTGATTCTGTTACTGATGCCATCAACGTGCTTTTATAATAAGTATGCTTCAGCAATCGATAATTCTGCCTAACTAACAGTATGTGCTTGTGGATTCATTCCAAGAACTGGCCCTGAGCACTTGTGTGCATTTATTATTCCCCATTCATCCACTCAAGCACACATTGTTAGTTAGGCAGAATTATCTACCACTGCAGATATGAATGCTTATCTCCCCCTATTTCTTCAATCTAAGACATAAGAGCAAGCTTTGTTTATAACTGAATATTTCTTGCAGTCATTGCAACACCAAGCCGCTCTGTAAGTTGCTGGAATGGGCTCAGTTGCTTATCTATGGAATTTATTAGTTTATTGTAATTTAGTCCCTTGTCGATTCATTCCAGAAACTGGCCCTCAGCACTTTTTCTTAAGAGGTTATCATTTTATATTTTTTATTTTTCACAAGAAAATGTAGCTTGTTTTGCTCTTTCGTGATTTCTTTTGCTTCTTAGGTGGCGCCTTTGGTTGTTTTTTTGAAAACTCAACAAATATAGTATGGTATTGCACACCAGCCTTTTTCTGGGATAGCATTCTTCTTAAAACCGAAAAGGCAGAGGAGTCAAGTTATCACTTTCCGCGGTCACTGAGGAGAATCAATCAGGTTTCGAAATACTGGTATCGGACCAGGAGTTCTATGTTAGGCCTAGTGAGTTTCCTCCCCTTTTGAGATTGTCTTCCCCCTTGGAGATGATAAGCTTGCCGAAGGCTCATTTTGAGAAGCATTTATTATTCCCCATTCATCCACTCAAGCACATACTGTTACTTAGGCAAAATGATTTACCACTGCAGATATGAATGCTTATCTCCCCCTATTTCTTCAATCTAAGACATAAGCGCAAGCTTTGTATATAATTAAATATATATAAAACGAAGATAAAACTCTACAATATGCTGGACACTACTCAGTGATGTGTGGGTGCACTGCTGATCAAGAAACTGGCCAGTCCAAGAGTAAAAAAATTAAAAGCAGGCACACCAACCACACATTCTTTGTTTTTCAAAGCTTTTCGCCTTTTATTTAGGCTTCATCAGAAATCAGTACAACTATGTCTTGTTTCACATTGCACACAGTGTGCAATGTGAAACAAGACAATACATTTGTACTGAATAAAAGGCGAAAGCTTAAAAAAACACGAAGAGTGTGTGGTTGGTGTGCTTGCTTTAATTAATGTACTCTCTCTCTCTCTCTCTCTCTCTCTCTCTCTATATATATATATATATATATATATATATATGTGTGTGTGTGTGTTGTGATTGAAAAGCATTACAATAAGGAAAATGTAAGAAAGGAAATTCCGTCCTTTGTTTACCTTTTATGGTGTTCTTTTCTGCTGCAGTCCCAGCTTATACCATTTGATAAAGCTGATTGTTAGCGATAACCATTTACAAGAGAAGAAAATGTTGAAGGTGTGGGTGGGGAATGAATTCATTAATCTGAGAAAGATAAATTTCGTTTCCCAGTTTGGATTAGAAAGCCGTTCACCATCAAGTTGTTGAGCGGTGTCGATGCGTTGAGAGAGAATGAGAATGCTAACCCTCTGCATCAACAGTATTCACCTGCACGTGCACACTCCTGACATTGGTGACTTAAACATGATCTTTGTCTCTGCCGTGACGTTATGTGTTCTTTTTATTTGTCATTCCTCAGTTAGATCTCAGATGAACATCAATGATAAATTTTTTGTCAATGTAACGATTTGTAATCCCACACTCCAACTAGAGCGATTAAAAAAATACTCATACATCCCACCTGCACACACACACACACGCACGCACGCACGCGCACGCACACACACACACACACACACACACACACACACACACACACACACACACACACATATATGTCTGTCTTTGCTGTGATCGATATATATATATAATATATATATATATATATATATATATATATAATATATATATATATATATATATTACATGTGAGCGCGCACGTACGCTCCCTTGACTACATCTTCAAATGACTCTCTCTCTCTCTCTCTCTCTGACTCTCTCCCCTGTGTGTGTGTGTGTGTGTGTGTGTGTGTGTGTGTGTGTGTGCGCGCGCGCCTCTCTGTCTCTTTCTTTTCCAGGACACGGCAAACTGACAACAAGCAGAATGCGCTGTCTACCAGTCTTCATCATTCTTCTGGTGCTGAGTGCATCTGCACCTAGCGTTGATGGTGAGACCAGTTGTCTTATCAGTTTAGTTCTCAGCCTTGTCATTATCAGAGATCCTCTTTGCGCATAATAATGTTCTATGATGTACTGACAGTAACACTGTAGAAATGTCATGTTCCTTAATCACATGTAGAGGAAAAGGGTCTTTTTACCTAAATTTGAGAGAGAGAGAGAGAGAGATTCATTGATTCATTGATATTTTAATGTCAATAGCAGTACAGCCATCATGACATGGGGGCGTATTCACCCATGAAAATGATCTAAGACATGTATAGCGACTAACTTTAAACAACTATAACCATTTTATATATGTAGGTACAGCTTCATGTCATTATCCTACATACCTGCACACATGCATATACGTGCCTACGCACATACTCATATGCACACACACACACACACACACACACACACACACACACACACACACACACACACACACACACATGTACATTCAAGTTAGTTACATTCATAATCTCATAACCAATGGTATAACCAATAACCACCGGGCACTGAATAAGGAAGAAGTTTACCTAACAGAAAATCAAATCAGCAACAGAAAATCAAATCAGCGTGTTTTTTCTAACTCTGCATGCTTCGGCAATGTATTTTGCTAGAGATCTGATTAACATCTCATTTTCCAGTGTCAGCACACGAGCTAGATTGTGGTTTTTCGCAGCAGGCAACTGAAACAAGCAACATTTTTCGCGTATTTGTCTGTAAGCTTCGCAGTGGAATAAAAAGTGACACTCGTCTTCATTGTCATTCAACTTACATACTGGACAGTTATTGATTGCTGTTGTGCCGGGCATGAACCATACCTTGTTTGCCTGTAGACCCAAGGTTCTGGTTCGAAAACGTGCGAGTACAGTTCTATGCCATCTATCTGTTACTACTGATAGGTACTTTTCAGCTTGCAGGTTGCTGTTAAATGAAAGGAACATTTCATATTTATCATTTCCTTCCATATCAGAATGCCAATTTTGTTGAAACATACACACCAGTCTATCTTTCAATTCGGAAATATACAGCTTATCGTTCCCTACTTCTTGACTTACCCAAACAACCCCAAACCCGTTTTCTGTCAGGAATTTCCTTACTTTGGACACCCAGTTAAACTTCCCATTCTCATGTTGTTGTAATAGCATTTTATATGCCTGCTTACACAGTCTGTTTGTGGTAATTTCAAAAGCTTTAGCCAATATTTAATACATTTAACGTAAGTGTGTATATATAAGGGATATCTCCCCGACTCTGCATAAACCATTTTGTTAGAAGAATGTAATGGTACATTTATGAAACGCTTTATCGCAAATGTGTGTACCTTTTCAATTTGATTGGTGTCAAGAGTGCCCCACACTTCCGCTGCATACGTTAACATGGGAGTAATCTGAGTGTCAAAAAGTTTCCAAAATATTGATGGTTCAATGCAATTCAACTTCCTTAATGACTTAAGAATTTCAATCACACCTTTTTTCCCTTTTCTACACACTTCTGTCAGTCCCCGCATTAAGATTTAGCTTAGTTGTGAATGTTAATCCAAGATATTTGTAACTATTTGTCACTCTTACCTCTGCACCACCGTACCACCATTTTTCATGTCTGGAAAGATGACCCCCCATTCTAAAGATCATAATGTTTGTTTTATCTAGGTTAACAGTTAACTGTAATCGGTCCGCTTTCTCTTTGAGAGTGGTCAACTGTTCTGCAAGCCAACAGTGGTATCAGAGAGCAAAATGACATCATCTGCGAACAGCATGAGGAAGATTTCTGCCGTACCTGGTATCATTTGAATACCGTGCCTGCCGTTTTTGTTAATTTCTATCGCTAATTCGTTCATAAAAAATGAGAACAGCTGAGGGCTTAGTAGGCATCCCTGCTTGACACCACGAGGACAATTGAAATTGTCTGAGCATTTACCTTTATCGCGCACAAAAGCCACCACCGAAACATACATTCCTCTAAGAGCCTTGTACATTTTCCCTTTAATGCCATTTTTTCTCAAAATATTCCAGAGAATGTTCCTGTTTACAGAGTCGAAAGCTTTCTTAAAATCAACAAAAGCGACATATAATTTAGCATTTTGGAGTAGGTATTTCTGAACAAGTGCATATAAAGTGAAAATGTGGTCTATCGTGCTGTAGCCTTTCCTAAAGCCTGCTTGTTCTTCTATAATTATTGCTTCCCTTTCTGCCCATTTAGTTAATCTTTTGTTTAAAATGCTTGTATAAATTTTACTTATAACGTTAGTTAAAGCTACTCCTCTATAATTATCCGGGTTGTTTGCGTCACCCTTTTTATGAATTGGTATTATTATAGACTTGCACCATTCTTGGGGGAACATTTCGCTATCAAAAATAGTGTTAAACAATTTGACTAAAAACTCCACCATTCTCATATTTGAATGTTTAAACATTTCCCCTATAATTTTATCTGTACCCCCGTTTTTTGTCACTTTTCAGATTTTTTATTGCATCAACTACTTCTTGATTAGTAATTGGATCGTGAAACAATGCTTCGTTTTCTTCCTCCTCTAGTTCTTCGTGTTCCATAGTTTCATGTACTGATGTACCTTCGAAACTATTGAAAACATTGAAGAAATGATCATACCACTGTTGATGGCTTATGTCATTAAAAGTCATCATCTTCCTGTTAACAGCTCTTATTGTTGACCAGAAAAGTTTCGGGTCCTTGATTGACTCTTTGAGCTTTCTAATTCTAGTTTCATCATACTCTCTCTTCTTCTCTCTTTTCATCTTAGAATATTCTTTTCTTTCTTTTACATAGGCATCTTTTTGCCGTGCTTTATATTCAGGTGATCTAGCTCTCCGATAAGACCTAAGAAGCCGGACGACTATTTTTTTCTTTTGTTCACATTCAATGTCAAACCAATCGTTGAATTGCTTTTTATTTCTCCCAACTCTCCTAACCATACATGCTGCGGCCACATACATTGCATTTACTACACATTCTATGGCTCTGTTAACATCAGTAGCGATATGTCGTAGTGCGTATTTAAACACTCCTTAAATTCATCAGACTCTAGCTCTTCCTTATATATCCGCTGAGCTCTTCAGACCATACTATCTTTTCTTCTTTATGTTCACACTGTGGTAGCTGGGGAACACTATCTTCATACACACATTTTCTCCAAGCTAGTTCAACTGGTAGATGCCAGGAATATAGCCTTTCACCAACTCTTAGATTGCACTTGTCTAACAGCTCATCTGAAACTATAAAATAGTCAATGACACTACTTCCCTGGGGAGACACAAATGTATATTCACCATTCACATCATTGATACAAGATCCATTAACAATACTCAGATCAAATAAGAAGCAAAAATCCAACAGTGATCTGCCAAAGTTATTTACCACAAGATCCTTTGACACAACGCCAGCCAGTCTCTTTCTCATCATCATCAATGTCATCCTTGTGCACAAAGTTCAACATGTTTTCCGTTCGCGCCTGTTCAGATCCTGTTCTCGCATTCAAATCACCGCACACCATCAGATACACCTCATCCTTTTCTATATATATTGTAGTAAATTTTCTTCAAGTATGTGTATGCCATTTTTTGACTCTGAATTATTATATGCTGGTCCCCCCTCAGGTACAATGTAGCATGCGACAATCACTACATCTTTATCAACATTTAGCAAACACTTATCAAGTTTAATAGCAATGGCATTGTCACATTCAAGTTTTATTTCTTCTATAAACTCTGCAAAGCACCTTTTCACCAGAAAAAGAACTCCACCAGAATTTCTACCATGAACAGACAATTTTTGGGCAGGCGCGTGAAATTTAATATAATCTTGAAATATACTACCAAAATCAAAACGATTGTCAGTGAAAGTTTCTGTCAAGCATACAAAATCAAAAGAATTGATGTATTTAACAAAAGAGACATCATTTAATTTAGTATACAAATTTTCCACATTATAGTTCAAAAAGTTCAAAATCAGTGGCCGGCGGTCTGCCTCATGCTATTTGTCACTGCTTGAGCGTGTCATTCTCACATTCCCTCCCTTTTGTTTACTGTCACTGCCACCCATGTAGCTGCGTAAACCGGTTTGCTGTCGTTCTCGGCTTGGCCCACCCTTTGCTGCACGTGTGTCACGTGTCTGACAGTCCCTGTCCTTGCCACCCCCTGTCCCCAGTCAGGCGTGGAGCTGATCCTGTGTTCGCTCCGTGGTGAAGAGGCGGTCGCTGATTGGATGTCGGGGTCACGTGTTCGAGGTTAGGGGAATCCCCTTCCAGCGTGTTGCTTCTGGTTCGCACCGCGTGTTGGTTGTCAGGGGCGTGTTCCTCCTAGTCGGTCGTGTCATCGTCTCACCCGGCGTCGCTGCCGCTGTTGTCTCGCCTGTTGCCGTTGATGGCGTTGCCCCTGCTGTCGCCTCGGCATACGTCCTCGAGTCGGGTCTTTAGGGCCGACGATCAGCCTCCCCTTGGAGAAGTAGGCTGACATGCCATCCTTCTTGGCTTGTGCCACAATGCCGGCTTGTCGTCGCGTCAGGTCGTTGGCCACGCGCACTCCCCTCCTCTCCAGCCTCCCCCTGAACTCCCTGTCCGTCAGCACAGTCATTTTATCAGTCCAGTTTCGAAACTTGGCTATCATGGGTCTAGGTTCTCCCGCTCTAGCCTGCCCTACACGATGTGCAAGCACAATGTCCTCTTCGTTCCACTGCTTGCTTCCCCCCGCATTGTTTAAGGCTGAGGCCACTGCTCTGGCACACGTGTTTGTGATTTTCGTTCTCACTGACCTGGGAATGCCAAATAACCTGAGGTTGTCTCTTCGTGAAAACTCCTCCAACCGTCAATTTCCACAGACATATGTTTCACCTCCTCCCTCAGATCCGCGACGGTCTCGAACTTTCTTTCGGTTTCAATTCTCGTGTTTGATATCTCCTTAGTCAAACTGGTCATTTGTGACGATAAGGACGACACTGTCTCTGCTAATTCCACGTTCTCTCTTTCTAAGTCATCACATCTCTGATTAATTTCTTGTTTTGCCTTTTCCAGTTCGCACTTAATTTCACTAAGGTCACCTCTAACGGCTGCAATTTGTTCGCTTTGTTGACGTATTGCTGTCAAAATTTCATTTGCCACACTCGCTGATATGGATCTGCTCTCTTCCACTGACACGGCAGCATGAAGGGGTTCTTCTTCTAAATGACGGTGATCGGGGCCTGGGTTCACCTCGATGTCTCCACTAAGGAGAAGACGTCTCACACACAGCACAGCATTGGCGGCATATAGGAACAAAAGGGCGGGTACAAACGGGAACGCAAGGTGTTGGGTCATGTGACTGGCATGACAGCTGTACACACTGGCATCTGACACTGTTCCTCTCAGGTTTCCCCCCTCCACTGCCACAAATGCATCGTTCGAAGTGAAGACAGCCCGAAAGATAATCACTATGCCATGCAGTACAGCCACCGCCAAACAGAATGCAACACATACCATGACAATGTCACACAGTGTCACCTCTACCGTGCAGTCACTTGAACAATGGCGCCGCGACCCAGATTTCACGTTTGGCACTGCACCACGAAAAAGTCCGATGCGCGCTCTCCACAAAACTAAGTCAGTCATATTTCCCTATAGTCCACTGGATATGATTGTTGGATATTATTTAAGACACTCTATTCTGCTGTACCGGTCCTTGCAGTATCTGAAAACTTCAAACTGGTAACAGCGCCTTCATGTAAGGTGTTTACTTGTCGCCATCTTGATGACGTCCCCCCGAGAGAGAGAGAGAGAGAGAGAGAGAGAGAATTTCAAGATCAGAAGTAATTTGCGTTTAGGCTGATAAACCATTTCAGCATACACATACACACACACACACACACACACACACACACACACACACACACACACACACACACGTACACACACACACAAAGATACACATGCATGCCACACACACACGCACGCACGCACGCACGCACGCACGCACGCACGCACGCACGCACACACACACACACACACACACACACACACACACACACACACACACACACAGTTACTCACTCACTCACCTTTGCAAGCATGCATGCACGCACGCATGCTAGTGTGTGTGTGTGTGTGCGCTCGCGCGCGCACACGCACACACACACACGCAGAGAGGGAGAGAGAGAGAGAGAGAGGCGTGGATCAATCGGAAATCTATTTGTCTCTGCATACATTTGGTTTGTTTGTTGTTGTTTTTTTCCCTTTCTTTCCGAGTTCATCTGAAGACCAAAAATGTTGTGTCCCAGGCATCTTTCGGAGATAGGTGTGTGTGTGTGTGTGTGTGTGTGTGTGTGTGTGTGTGTACATGAGGGGTTCATTCGAAATTCTGTGTCTCGATTTTTTCCCCAGCCCGACCAAAGAACGAAGATGATGTGTCCCTAGCATCTTTCCATGGTGGGTGTGTGAGTGAATGAGTGTGTGTGTGTGTGTGTGTGTGTGTGTGCGTGTGTGTGTGTGTGTGTGTGTGTGTGTGTGGTGTATGTATGTGTGTGTGCGTGCGTGCGTGTATATGTGTATGTATTTGTATTTATGTACGGAGAGAGAGAGAGAGAAAGAGCATACCTGCACGCCTGCATGCAAGTGTGCGTCCGTCCGTCCGTGTGTGTGTGTGTGTGTGTGTGACGTGTTTACGGGGAAAAAGACTTTTTCTCTCTCCTAAAGCTGTGCAAGTACTTTTGTCAAAATTATTTTGCTTTGATAATGTAGAAAGAATGTACATAAGGTACAGATAAAATGGTACGTCCAGGGACTAGAGCAGTTGACCTTGATGTTTTCTAAAGGTCACATATGTCAAGGTAGAGTGTGTTGCTGCTACTATATGTTGTTTGACCAGGAAGTTGTGGGAAGGCAGATGCTGCTGCTCAGTTCGTACTGTATTGGAATTGAATCGTGGGGGAGATTGCAACATAATTTATAATATGTTTTTTTTTTAATGAAAATGTGAGTAGACAGTGATAAACGCATAATTTTCACTATTAGAAATAAAACATTAGATGGAATAAATTGCTACTTTGTTCATGTCACCCCCCCCCCCCCCCCCCCCCCTCCCTTTTTCTGCTCTCTTCACGCAATTTGAGCACCGGTCACAGCTCCTCACATATAAACGTTTTGAATCAAAAGCTTGCTAACTGCTTAGGTATAAGATGTTAATCGTCTTTTGCAAGTGACTGAGACCCAATGTTTGACTAATTTTCTGGATCATCAGGAGAGGATCATCAGGAGAGCTACCCTAGGAAATAACACTTTGAGAGTTTACCCTCATTTTTATGCCCTCATCCCGAGGTGTTTTTAGACTTCAGTTGTTTCCCCAGGGCTGTTCCAGACTTAACTGCACAATTATAAGTCCAAGCAGCCTCAGACTTCAGCAGGTTTGGCCATGGTGTCATCAAGGTGTTATCAATGAAGCTGAAGGTAACTGTTCAATGTCTAAAGAATCATTTGTGGCTGTTAACTTGACATCCCTTGAAAACTGTAAGGAATAAGCCTGTCTTAAGAGGGTACCTGGGAACCCCTTCATCCCGCCATCGATGTTGATCACTATTCAGGTGTACAGTACCGGACCTAATACAGAACCAGGCCTTCCACATTACTGGAGCCAAGTGTTCCAAGCCTATCAAAATCATGGAGAAGAGGCTGCCAAAAACCAGCTTCTGGATCTAAGATGAAATGCCATGATTATGATTTAAGGAGATTAATTTCTGTGACAATCTCAACATCAGGTGAAAAAGCATGTACCTGGGTGAAAAAAGCACATGCTAAACACAGTACTGTGATTTCAGAAAGTGATCAACTCACCACAGTATATTAACGTGGTATAAATAATAAATAAATGTGAGCAAGGCCTCATGTGGACACCAGTAATTTAAAACCTAGAACTGACACATGAGGAAAAAGGATGCAAGTATGGATAACAAGATCCGGATTTTTCTCACGCTTGCTTCTTCGTGCAGGGAGCTGAAAGTGTTCTGTCCACACTCGCAACTGTAAGGCTACATCTCTGGACTGTTGTAACCAAAGATGCCAAGGTCAAGAGTGGTGGAGTGGGTTAGAATTGGGGAGAAGTGAAAATGACCAAACAATCAGGGAGTGGAGTAAAGCGTGGGGTGGGGGTGGGGTCGTTATGACGACCAACTGAACGCGTGGTGAAGAGGGGTGGGGTGAGGAAAATAGATGATGGTGAGATATGCTGAACGAACTTAAGAAAGGGGAGAGGGACAGAGAGGAATGGAGAAAGGGAAGCAGTGGTGACAACCCAATGTGTGTGTGTGTGTGTGTGCGTGTGTGTGTGTGTGTGCGCGTGCGCGCGCGCGGCCGTGTGTGTGTGCGTGCGTGCGCGCGCGCGTGTGTGTGTGTGTGTGTGTGTGTGTGTGGTGTGTTAAATGCATAAGCAAAGATATAAGCATTAGAAGAGAGAGGTATGGATGAGGATTAGCAATGTTTGCAAGAAAAAAATATTGGATCGGGGCTGGAGAGTGGGGAGGAGCAGGAGATGGGTTAATGGAGGCAGGTGTAACTGCAGGGAAAACCCCAAAGTAACAGCACAGCACGGTTGGTGGCGGGGATGGGTGGGATGGGGCGGGGACGAGGGGTTTGAGGTTACGCAAAAATTACCAGTGCATCTTGAGACACATGTTCATAGCAGCCTATCACCATCACAACCATCACAAGTCTCCTTAAATACCTTACCCACTTCAGAACTGGGCATCTTTTTGACAAGCTTGGTGTGGTGGCGGTTAAAAAGATATGCTGTCCCCCAACCCACCCCAATCAAAGTTATGCTACGGAGGGGAGGGGAGGGAGCTACTTCCCCACTTCCCCTCCTGTCACAAGGGATGATGGGATGCAGGGTGACATGCCTGCCTCCATACCCCCCTCCCCCCCGCACCCTCGTCAACAAGTGTTTGTGGTGAGAGGGGGGAGAGGAGCAGCTGCCCCCCCCGCAGCCCGGGTGATTTCCAAACGTCTGATCCCCTATTCTGACGCTAGTCTACCATTGATATTGTGTAATTAGAAAACATCATTAAACCCTTTATGTGTGTGTGCGTGTGCGCGCGCGTGTGTGCGTGTGCGCGCGTGCGTGCGTGCGTGTGTGTGTGTGTGGTGTGTGTGTGTGTGTGTGTGTGTGTGCAGATATGCACAGCGAACCCTACAAAGACTTTTGAACAAACGAGATTGCTGCCCAACCATGTTGTGTGCTGTTGGTCGAGCTACTCAACACGTCCATTTGTGTATGTTTGTACATGGGTTATTCCACATAATAATAAAATTTAAAAAAAATGGAAACCCATTTCAACTTAAATCCGATATGTTAAACCACACTGTCAGCCTTACTAACGTAGAGTGATGTACTTCCAAAGCTTGTTAATGAGGACAAATAGGCGTTGTCGGGGAAAAAATTCTGTGTTTGCAGTTTAATATTGTCACATGACACAATAGCTTATTAGGTCAAACTATTGTATCTGGATTGTCATTAAAGGTCTACTTTAGAGATTTTCGATAATTTGTTAAAAACAGTCTACATGTCATAAACTACAGTATGGTATTCATTTTCAAAAAAAAGTCGCGAAGAATTTAATAGATGAAAAACGAGGTTTTGCACACCTGTTCAAACCCGCGCGGTAGACCGAAAACCGTGACGTCACTTGATGGACTGGCCGTCAGCCGCGACCTACACAACAAGCCAACGCCAAGTGAAATCAACACGATTGCGATCCCCCCAAGTCTAAAAAGTCACGAGGGGGTGGCAGATATTGTGTGTAGGCGTGTGCAGCAGCTCAGCAGGAGAGGATATTCTTTGCACACATTTCCATCTGATCCAGATACTCGACCACGGAAACGAGCTGTTCGACAATTGCCGAGCCCGTTCGAGTGAATCAAAAACTTCATCTGCATTGTGCACGTATACTTTGAAGGCGGGAAGGGTAAGCTCGTACAGATGATACAATAGTCGCACGTTATTCTGTTCTTATCTATGGACAGATCACACTGTTAAATTGAATGAACACGTAAGGCTTGAGGAAGGAGAATCTCCGCTCGCCGTCCACGCGTGATCGCATCAAGAAGTCAGTCGGTAGCCTCCCTCGAGACTTCGGTAAGTCCGGTAAGCCTTCGGAATGATGTGTTCGGGCATCCAGCTGGAACTGAATAGCTCGTTTCCGTGGTCCAGCTGGAACTGACGTGGTAAAAAGAACTTAGCGTTCAAACTGATAGGTAAAGGCCTTGCAGAAACATCCCAGAGTTACATTGGCTGTCGCAATCAAAGTCACTGCTTTGACATGATAAATTAAATACCGATCGGATGGCAAGAACCATCAGAAACGCTTCTGTCGCCGTTGGCTTGTGTGTGTAGGTCGCGGCTGACGGCCAGTCCATCATGTGACGTCCACATCCAAGAGCAGTTTAAGCCATGCCAAGATTTAGTTGATTACCTCCCGTTTTTCTTGATACAGGTGAAAATGCCCACTTTTCGCGGATCGATTTCGTGTGATCGGGAGAGAAATCGGATGTTTATTTTACCAATTTATCAAACATTCATATTTCTGCATAAGCTGACCAATTATCGAAAACCTCTAAAGTAGACCTTAAATGTAGATTTCGAGAAGGCTTTTGACTGGGTTTTTATGTTAAAGGTATTAAAAGGATTTGGTTTTCATAGAGACGGTGGTAGATGATTAAGCAGATTTTATGAATCGTGTGGTAATGTAAATGGTCAGGGTCCACGATGGTTTGAAATTAAGACATATTAGCCATATGGTGAGATAATATCCACATACTCAAGGCATAGCAATAAATGATATCGAATACCAACTTTCACACTATGAAAATAACAATGAATTATTTCGAACACAAGCTTTCACAACATGCAGACAAAAAGTAGTTTTTACTGACAGGTGATAGAAAGTTTCCTTTTTGTACTCCCAGTTCTTATGGAACAGGGAGTACTTTAGAATGGGAACGAAGAAATGCTCTTTCTCTCTCTCTCTTTCTCTCTCTCTCTCTCTGCGCGCGCTCGCGCGTGCGTGCGTGCGTGTGTGTGTGTTGTCCGTCCGTCCGTCCGTGGTCAAAATGTGTTCCACTTGCTCCAGACAAAACTGCTGGGCCGATCTTTCTGAAAATTTGTAGGTATGTTCATTATGGGCCAAGGATGATGCCAATGTGTATTTTACCGTTATACCGTTACTACGGTTTGTAACGGTTTTTCTTCTTTATGGAATATCCGGAAAGTACTTGGCCGATCTTCGTGAAAATTAGCAGATAATGTTCATTCTGAGTCACTGATGATGCCCGATGTTTTAGTTTATCGTTATAGCCGTTATTAATGGCTGTAACGGCCTATAACGGTTTTTCTTCTTTATGGGAATATCTCGAAAGTACAGGGCCGACCTTTCTGAAAATTTGTAGGTATGTTCATTATGGTCACAAATAATGGCCGATGTTTTACCGTTATCGCCGTTACTAACGGCTGTAACGGCCTGTAACGGATTTTCTTCTTCATGGAATATCTCCGAAAGTACTTGGCCGATGTTTGTGAAAATTAGCATGTATGTTCATTATGGGTGATGGATGATGGTCAATGTTTTAGTTTACCGTTATAGCCGTTACTAATGGCTGTAAGGGGTTTTCTTCTTTGTGGAATATCTCAGAGAGTACTCGGCCGATCTTTCTGAAAATTTGTAGGTATGTTCATTATGGGTCACAAATAATGGCCGATATTCTAACGGTTGTAGCCATTACTAACGGCTGTAACGGCTGTAACGGTTTTTCTCTTCATGGAATATCTCTGAAAGTACTTGGCCGATCTTTGTGAAAATTAGCATGTATGTTCACTATGGGTGACGGATGATGCCCGATGTTTTAGTTTACCGTTGTAGGCGTCACTAACGGCTGTAACGGCCTGTAACGGTTTTTCTTCTTTATGGAATATCTCAGAAAGTACTTGGTCAATCTTTTGAAAATTAGCAGGTATGTTCATTATGGGTCACGGATGATGCCCGATGCTTTACTTACCGATATAGCCGTTACTAACGGCTGTAACAGCTGTAACATTTTTCTTCTTTATGGAATATCTCAGAAAGTACGTGACCGATCTTTCTGAAAATTTGTAGGTATGTTCATTATGGGTCACGATTAATGCCCGATGTTTTAGTTTACCGTTATAGCCGTTACTAACGCCTCTAGCGGCCTGTAACGATTTTTCTTCTTCATGGAATATCTCCGAAAGTATTTGGCCGATCTTTGTGAAAATTAGCGGGTCTATTCATTATGGGTCACAAATAATGCCCACGTTTTAGTTTACCGTTATAGTAATTTGTAACGGCCTGTAACGATTTTCGTCTTTATGCAATATCTCAGAAAGTACGTGGCCGATCTTTGTGAAAATTAGTCTGTGTGTTCATTATGGGTTACGGATGATGCCCGATGTTTCAGTTAACCGTTATAGCTGTTACTAACGGCTATAACGGCCTGTAACGGTTTTTCTTCTTTATGGAATATCTCAAAAAGCACTTTGTGGATCTTTCTGAAAATTTGTAGGTATGTTCATTATGGGTCACGATTAATGCCCGATGTTTTAGTTTACCTTTAAATAGCCGTTACTAACGGCTCTAGCGGCCTGTAACGATTTTTCTTCTTCATGGAATATCTCTGAAAGTATTTGGCCGATCTTTGTGAAAATTAGCGGGTATATTCATTATGGGTCACAAATAATGCCCGACGTTTTAGTTTACCGTTATAGCATTAGTAACGGCTGTAACGGTTTTTCGTCTTTATGCAATATCTCAGAAAGTACGTGGCCGATCTTTGTGAAAATTAGTATGTGTGTTCATTATGGGTTACGGATGATGCCCGATGTTTCAGTTAACCGTTATAGCTTTTACTAACGGCTATAACGGCCTGTAACGGTTTTTCTTCTTTATGGAATATCTCAAAAAGCACTTTGTGGATCTTTCTGAAAATTTGTAGGTATGTTCATTATTGGTCACGGATGATCCCCGACGTTTTAGTTTACCGTTATAGCAGTTATTAACGGCTATAACGGCCCATAACGATCTTTCTGAAAATTTGTAGGTATGTTCATTATGGGTCACGGATGATGCCCGATGTTACGTTTACCGTTATAGCCGTTACTAACGACTATAACAACCCATAACGGTTTTTCCTTTTTATGGAATATCTCAGAAAGTACATGGCCGATCTTTTTGAAAATTTGTAGGTATGTTCATGATGGGTAACGGATGATGCCCGATTTTTAATTTTACCGTTATAGCCGTTACTGACGGCTATACCGGCCCCTAACGGTTTTTCTTCTTCATGGAAATTCTCAGAAAGTACTTGGCTGATCTTTCTGAAAATTTGTAGGTATGTTCATTATGGGTCCGGGATGATGCCCGATGTTTTAGTTTACCGTTATAGCAGTTATTAACGGCTATAACGGCCCATAACGATCTTTCTGAAAAATTTGTAGGTATGTTCATTATGGGTCACGGATGATGCCCGATGTTTACGTTTACCGTTATAGCCGTTACTAACGGCCCATAATGGTTTTCGTCTTATGGAAAATCTCAGAAAGTACTTGGCCGATCTTTCCGAAAATGTGTAAGTATGTTCATTATAGGTCACAGATGATGGCCGATGTTTACTAGAATAGCCATTACTCATGGTTACACCAGCGCAAGACGGTTTTTCCTCTTTATGGAATATCTCACACGTATTCAGGATAAACTGGGAGTACGTTTATATGCTTTGCATCTTCTTTAACCTGCTGTGTGTTTTCTTTTTATCATCGCATATTTCAGGTCTTCATATAAAATTCTTTTGAAACAAATGTAATCCGGTTAGGCAGTAAGAAGAATTTCAATGCATAATACATTAACTATTTAGAAATGCATTGGAACCCAACCAAAATTTTGTGTTGCTAAAAGTATTGTTTTCCAGCGATTGAAAAGACTGCGTTGGCATAATTTTTTTTATATATTGGCACATAAAAACATTATTGAAAGTTTGGTAAAGGTTAGGTGACACATCCTGATAGAATAGCTATTTTAAAGCCCGTTAAACTGTCAAAATGGATTGATCTTGGGTACATCTACCAACCCACTGATTTCAATGCCCATTGTGCGCCAAATTGGATAAAGATACGTGATTTCTCGGTCATTTTCGTTGTCCTAAATGTGTTGCGCCAAATTGGATAAAGATACGTGATTCTCATCATATTCGTTGTCCTAAATGTGTTGTGTATCTTGTCTGAATAAGACCTGAAAGGTCGAAACGCGTCGTCTTTTGTCTTGTGATTCGTTTTTCAATTTTTATTTCGGGGTAAACTTTATCAACAATTTTTTTTTCAAATCCGTTTAGATTTCTGCCTGCAGTCACCTCACTCCGCAACTAAAATCAGAAAATTAAACAGCACATAAGCGTGAAAAGCAGGGAGGTTTTCAGTCTACCTGTTGTTCTCTGAAATGGTTCCGAATTGATAAAAAGGGGAAAAAAGCCACACACACACACAGATGAAGCACAGTTCCACAAAATACAATTGTTGTTTCTGGTCAAATGTTATTTTTATATACATGCATACCAGAAAAGTATGCAATAATACTATTGCAACCAATGTACTATTATAAATGAAATAGAAAATGTGATACCAGAATGTACATTATATTGCACTTTTTTTTAAAAATGAAAGACACTTTTCAACAAAAATATATCTGTATTGATTTTGTCACCAGCGCTGGATATCAGTCAGAACTAGTCGATGAATAGAAAAAAAAAAAAAAACATTCATCATTGTTCATGCCTGTCGAGGCGATGAGGACCACTTCAGTCATCTTGGGGGTTGAGGGAGGGAGACGATTTGTGGATAGAAAGGTGGCTGATCAAGCTGATGCATGCATGGAATGTTTGCTGCAAGTTTGGACAGGGAATGGGGGAGACATCTTGATTGCTGGCGTGGGATTTACTTGCCTGAGGCCGATGTCATCTGCGAATCGCAGATTCCAGAGCAGCCATCCTCCAATAGAAATGGATATCTGGAAGTTACTGAAGCGTCTCTTGCCTCATTATGTCCTCCGGGCAGATGTTAAAACGAACTAGGGATAGAAGGCATCACTGTCCAATTCTGGTCTTGAACAAGGTCTTCGCGGCTGTTATTCATGAGAACTGCACTAGTTGACTCTGAATACAATGCCCCGATGATGTTAGCTAGTTTGGTATCAAAGTTGAAGTTCTTCAGCACTTGCCACAAACTCATGACAGACATGGTCTAAAACATTTTTGAAGTCCATGAGATTATAAATCAGACCTCCTTGGTGCCACAAGGTGCTTCTCTATTAGGAGTCTGATGTTAAAGATCGGTTATATCACATTGGGTTTTGGTCAGAATCTTGCTTGTTATTCTGCTAGGTATTTTCTGCCTTCTTTTTAATCTTGTTCAAAGAACTCTCAGTTTTATTTTACTGGGGCCATTAATCAGGCTGATAGTTCTCTAATTCTGGAACTGTTTAAGATTCCTTGTGTCGGGAGTGGTATTATCACGGATTTGGTCAATCATTTTTGCTACTCTCTTGTCATCAAGATCTTCTTACAGATTGTTAGTAAGAACTGGGTCCATTCTTTTGACCGCTTTCTTTTCACTTACTTTTTCTGACACAGTGTTGGCAATATTTTCATGAACTCGGGTCCAGCGTGTTTCAGGGGCTCTTCTGCTGGAATATTGTCCAGCCTAAGCGAATTACCTTCCTTCGCTGATCCCAAATCCACAAAATGGAACTTAGGCCGAAAGGAGACGGCACGTATTGTGTACCATTTGGCCAGGGATTCCACTCTGTGGTTTTAATTCGTTCATCAAGACCAATTTTTTTTGCCTAGTTCGAAGAAGGAAATTACTCTTGTTGGTCATTGTCTTGATTGATATTTGCCTTGCCTGAAGAAGACCAAGTAGGTCGAAATGCGTTGTTTGTTTTGTAATTTGTTTGGTCTTTGCTTTGGTGACACAGCAATTCCGTTTTTGCTCTTATGAGACAGTTGTCTGGAAATTCTTGTTGCATGACTGTGAGGCCTGGTGTGGCAGACAGCTGCAATTGTGTGGCAGACAGCTGCAATTGCTTGAACCGTTTCATCTGTATGTCTCCACCAATTCGTGGGTGTCTCAAATTTCCAAACACTTCGGCGCTCAGAGTCCCCTGGCTTTCAGGCTTTCCCGACAGCTGCAACGAGTTGAACATGGGGCGAGGAAAGAAGCCAATTCATGCCAAAGACAGTCTTTTTGTCTGAGCTTGCGTCAGAGAGAAGAGAACCCGGCAACCCTCTAAGGTCTTTCAAGTACAATCTGAAGGCGGGCAACATTGCTGGTTGGGAACTTCAGGCACCATTCACAGTGTCTGGCACTGACTATAGTCAACAAGGATCTGCAGGGTGTGGAGGAACTGCAGCTGACAGGTTTACATGTGAAGTGCCGTGTCTGCTAGAAGACGGGACTGGGTCCTGTGTCAGAAAATTGCCTCCCAGCGTGCTGCCACTTTTGAGCATTTTATTTGGGGCCACAGACACATCTTTGATCCACCTGTAATGAGGAACAGACCATAAAGTTTCATTTATAATCATATCTCTCTCTCTCTCTCTCTCTCTCTCTCTCTCCTCTCTCTCTCTCTCTCTCTCTCTCTCTATATATATTATATTATATATATATTTATATATATATATATATATATATATATACTCTTTCGGGTTTTTTTCTTTTGATTTCTTTTTTCTTTTTCTACTTTCCATTAAAAAGGAAACAAAAATTTACAAATAAGATGAAACATTATTGTCATGTTTCAGGTCATTAACCAGCATGAAGGGAAATGGTGAGTATTGAGAAAGAAATACGCACAGATAAGCTGTCAGAGAAATATGTAAATAACTGAAGAATACAAGAGCGTAGGCCTCTTTGACATCAGTAATTCATATCTAGAAACATGCATCAAGTAAATTACACAAGCTTACGTGAAAGAGAGAAGGAGTGGCAACGGCGTGTAGAGGGAAGGTAGGGGGGGGGGGGGGGGGGGGTCTGCAAGAGTGAGTGTTT
>CM031595.1:133829709-133832209 GCA_018398815.1 Conus ventricosus | reverse complement strand
TAACTATAACACAAGGAGTGAGTCTTCGTTTGAAATGTCATCATGTTGATTTCTTTCCCCAGCCTCCTCTTTCTAAGAGTAGAAAGTCACTGACGGAACATGTGGATAACTCAGCTGGCACAAACGCAGTAGCTAGGATGCAGACATCTGAACATCAGCTTCCAGAAATGAAGCTGCACAACTGTTCGTGGTGGCCCCTTCAACGAGAGCAGGGAAGCATAGCACCACTGCCCGAGATCAGAGACAGAACCACAGAGGATGGACACCTGAATCTGAAGCTATGAGGCAAGGTGAAAAACTGTCTCCGTATCACTCCCACTGTCATCTGTTTACCCTACCCCAATTCCTCATCATTTTGCCTATGAGTGATTCAGAGTCAGGTCGCAAACTAACTTCCAATAAGAAATTGGACATTGCAAATATTCACTCTTACTCCACTTACGGCACAAACTTTTCTCTCTAGCAACTTAAAACAACACACACACACACACACACACACACACCACACACACACACACACACACACACACACACAAAGAACAATGTCATCCTTCTAAATAAAAATGTACAATCCATCATCCAAAATACGTTTTCACTTCCCATTTTACACCTCCACGACACTATCAGTCACATCTTCCCGACCCCCAAATTTGCAATGAAATTTCCGTCTTACCAAGTGCGTCCGTGGAACTTCGAAAGCAGGCCAGTCCAACAGGAAACAACAATGGCATAGGACTGCCACCGCATTGACAACTAGCAGGTACTCCAACTGTCAGTGATCGAACATTTCGTTCAGCACCTTCAGTAATCACAAGACAAAGGTAAACAGCAGCCAAGTTCCCTACACCACGCTGATTGGTAGCAGTCTACTAAAACACAAACATTTACACCCACACACGAACATAGCTATGGAGTGCACTTAGCTTAAAATTACTTGACATTTTCATCACTCTGGTGAAAAAAGTTCCTTTTAAAAGTCAGATGTAGACAACAAGATAGTGTCTAAACATGCGTGTAATTGTTACTGTTGAACAAAGTAATTGGAAACCAACCTAAAAAGCCTTCCATCAAAGAACTGAATACTTAACCTGTTCCAATACACGAAATAAAACCTGAAACGCATACCGTTCGCCATTTAATGTATTCACCAACGGGTAGATCCAGCGACCTTTTAGAGTAAATTCCAACAATGAAGCATTTTTTTCTTTCTGTTTTTGTTTCTGATTTTCTGAGCTGCTTCACTGGTATTAATCCTTCCCACTTCATTTTTGCTTCTCATCGACAGCCACACAATAGCTTGTGCAATCTCAGTCCTGGCACTGGCAATCCACAGAGAGCCGTCACTGTCATGTCTTCATGAGGCAACGCACTTGAGGAGACACTGCACTGCTACCAAATCACTCTTCTGTTGTGTTCAGTGGTGGCTGTTCTGATCTAGCATACGCAGGTTACCACCTGGTGAACTTGTACTTGCCAGAGCAGGCTGACAATCTTAATAACTTCGAAGGTTCTTCCCCCTCCTGGCGACAATAGTTGCTCTGTCGCGGAGCCAGCTTGAGTAGGACCGTCCACGTCTGTCCAATGACAGTCCCCATCAACTTGCTGTACTGGCCACCTCAAAACGTGCTCACCAAGAACACAGACGTGGAGAAGACATGCAAACTGAGGGCACCATGGTAGCAAGCATGAAGGGCCACTGAAGTTTAGATTTTTTTATGGTGATCGATGAGGCAGAGGTTGATAATGACGATGGTATTTCGTTACATTCTGGTTAGTCCGAAACTACATGGCCCGGCTGTATTCTACATTTCCTTTTACCATATACCCTGGTCATCAACCAGGCACGAGAAGTAAGACACCTACAATGCTGGTCAGGAAATTTGAGCAGCAATCTTAGAGATGCATCCGTTGAAGCTGATGAAAGTCGACTGTATGTATGCAGTCTTCCCACGTGAGCTAATGCGACTACTCAGCTCTGGGTAGGAGCTGATTCGGGCGGAAAATTCCCTCACATATAAATGGTTCTGATGGGAATCGCACCCAGGATCTCCATGCCTGGAATCCGCGATGTTAAGCACTGCGGCCCGGCCACTGAACTGTTTGACATTTCAAACAGTTGATGTCGGTGATAGATCTCCTGGAACCAAATCAGGAAATCAGGAAACACAGGCACAGATACAGAGACATATAAGTGTAGAGACGTCATCACTCCTGATCAAGCATAAACATATGCATGCGTCTTTTAATGCAGATTCTTTATCTGACTGAGATCACGCATAAACATATGCATGCGTCTTTTAATACAGATTCTTTATCTGTCTGAGATCACGCATAAACATATGCATGCGTCTTTTAATACAGATTCTTTATCTGTCTGAGACCACGCATAAACATATGCATGCGTCTTTTAATACAGATTCTTTATCTGTCTGAGATCACGCATAAACATATGCATGCGTCTTTTAATACAGATTCTTTATCTGTCTGAGATCACGCATAA
>CM031595.1:133802209-133824709 GCA_018398815.1 Conus ventricosus | reverse complement strand
GTGTGTGTGTGTGTGTGTGTGTGTGTGTTGTGTGTGCGCATGCGTGCATGTGTGTGTGTTTGTATGTGTGTGTGCGAGCGAGTGTGCTGTGTGTGCGCATGTGTGTGTGTGTGTGTGTGTGTGGTTATGACTCGTGAACGCAGAATGTTTTTAGGTGTGTGTGTGTGTGTGTGTGTGTGTGTGTGTGTGTGTGTGTGTGTGTGTGTGTGTGTGTGTGTTTGTTTATGCTTATATTTTTTAGATGTTGAATTGTTAAAACATGTAAAGCGCCCTAAGATAGATAATGTTGCTTATAGCCCAGCCGACCGCAAAGGGCCACATCAGGGCTGGTAAAGCGCCCTGTAGCCTCCGTTGTTAGGATGGGCGCTATAGAAATTGTCCTCATTATTATTATCACTAATAATAATAATAATTATAATAAAAGGGCTTGGCCCCTGATGAATGGATGTGCGAACATTATAGAAAAGTAACAAAAAGCAAAGACAGAACAAAAACAAAGTGACTAGACTGAGGGCGGAAAATGAAGCAAATTTAGAAAGAAAAGGGATTGGTTACCGCCACAGATACAGACAAACAGATTACAGGACAAAATACGATGCATTTCAACCTCTTGGGTCTTCTTCAGACAAAAGCAGACAACATTTAGGACAGTGAAAACGAAGAATGAGAAACCGTTTATCTTCTCATATTCGGCGCAAAATTGCTGTCGGATGAAAACGAGGCCGTTAAGGAGGTAATCATGGGAGTTGAAATAGTAATGATGACCGTGATAATAATGATAAAAATGGCAATAATGGTGATAATAGTGGCGATGATGAAAACGTATATGATAAGAGGGGGATACTGGTAATTCTTTTTTCTTTTTAATTTTTTTTTAAGGGGGATGAGACTGGGAGTAAACAATAGTATTTATTTACTTGTTTTGTAATTATTAAGCTTATATTGTTTAATGGTATGATATATTCGTGATGGTAGTGATTATGGTGGATGACAATACTTGTATTGCAAACAGAATAAAACCTGTGTTACCTAAGATTGTAAGTGAAGATCAAACAGTATTCGTCAAAAATAGATATATCGTGATAATCTGAAATTGATATTTGACACTATGTCCTATTTAGTTAACTATAATCTACCTGGCCTGTTGTTAAATATAAATATATTGATCAACTGGAATCTTATGTCTAAAGTACTTTAATATTTGGTTTTCAGAAAGATACATTAAAGGGAAAAGCATATTTAACAAAAATATATATAAAGTCTTGCATTGTTGTAACGGGACAAGTTTCAGACTGGTTTGAAATCAAACAAGGCTGTCGACAAGGAAGACCCTATTTCCCCATATTTGTTTGTATTTTGTGCTGAGATATTAGCCATCATGGGGAGACAAAATCAGGACATTAAGGAATAAAGATAAATGATACTGAATATAAGCTTTCACAGTATGCAGATGATACGAATATTTATTTGCGGGTGCAGAAAATCTTTGAAACTTGTATTGATGCCTTATTAAATTTGATGTGTCAGGTCTTCATATGAATTTGGGTAAAACAAATACAATTTGGTTAGGAAGCATAAAAACAGTAAGTTCATTATATAGAACAGTTAGAAATTGAGTGGAATCCCTCCAAATTTCGAATGCCAGGAGTCTGGTTCACCAACGATGTTTAAAAGTATGGAAAGGAATTGCTGACGTCAAATACTTGTTTCAAATATGGATAAAACGCCAGATACACTAATCCATCTCTAGCTGCTTTTGCCAAATCTACCAGACGCTTTTTTTCAGTCATGCCAACAGATCTGTTATGAATTTGTGTGGAATAAATAAGCAACAAAATCTGTCGAAAAACTGCGCATGAAAGTGTAAAACAAAAACAAAAAAACAAACGAGGTATCGGTCTCCCGAGTTAAAAACTTTTGTCACATCTTGAAAATGTCTTGGATTCATAGAAGTGAAAGATCAGAATACATGTGGAAAAATGTTCTTCTCAGTAGCTTCCTCAATGGTCTTTGATCAACAAAGTGGTCCAGAGATTGTTTCAAAATTACAAAATACAACCAATTCTGGCAGACGTTTTGAAGCATATGAGCATTTCTATTATAAAACACGTGCCCCAAAATTATGGCTGAACTATTAGCCAACCAGTACGCTACAACAACGTATTCAAGTTGGGAAAAAATATTTTTCCAGTAAACTTGAAAACAAAAATGTTCACTATCTAGCACACTTTTTTGTGACGATGGACGTTTCTTTCACGCATACTGAATTTCTGTTTCACCGGTATAAGTTCGCAGTACTCGATTATATAAAGACAACTGGAATAAATATTAACAATAAACATATCAGTGCTCGTCTCTGCTATGAACCAAATTAGTCGCCATTTATAACGGTTCAAAGATTTACAACGATATATGACTGATAATAAATTGAGAGCTCCATGTTTGCGTAAAAAATGAGATTTTTAACTGTCTCAAACTCATGACTTGGAGTCATGTTTCCTACATCCTCATAAATAGCGGACATAAAGCTCAAATGGTTTCAACTCAGAATAGCACACAGATGGTTTGGAACGAATCTTATTTTAAAAGAAATGGAGTCACCAATAATACAGGTGCAGCTTATGTGGGCTGTTTTAAGGATAGTATGATCATATGTTTTGGTATGTTCTTATGCTCAGCGATTCTGGGACACTTTTACTGAACTAATAACAGAGAAATTTACCAATGTCCCAGAATATACATCTAACAGAAGCGCTAGTTTTCTTAGGATTTGCTGCAACAATCTCTATTGATTGTATTGTCTACTTCATTATTCTTTTAGCGAAACAATATACGTATGCCCACACATGTAAATTGAAAAGCAGCCTTCCACGTGTAGCAAGTTTTCTGAAAACATTAGAATTTCAATACAAGATTGAAAAACAACGTGTACAAAAACATGAAATCAAAACATTTCCACCCTAAATAGCTGACATACTCACCACTTCTCTCCTCTATTTAAGGGTTTGATCAACCTCCTTGTAATGACGGGGTAATTGCTGGTACCCTTATGTTTTTCATGACACTGTTCGTATGGTGGTAAACCTTTCTTTTTAATTTATCACCAGGACAATCAATGAGACTCATTACTATAACTGTTGGAAAACAGTTCACAATGTCTGCATTCTTTCAGCGCCTTACCGTCCAACCCATTCTGTCCGACAACATATTTGTCAGTGTTTCCTTCCCTATATATATATATATATATATATATATATATATATATATATATATATATATATATATATATATATGTGTGTGTGTGTATATGTATGTATTTATCGGTCTGTCCACCTATGCTCTGTACTCCTCAGATGTGTATATACTTTGATATAATTGTAATATGCATGCTTTATTGAATACTTTGTTGTACATCACATTGTAACTATGTTAAAAGATAGATACGTGTGTTAGCAAATGTCTGATTAACATGTTGTCAAAAGCTTGACGAGGTGGGGGGGGGGGGGGGGGGGGGGGGGAGAGGGGGAATGGATGATGAGGGTGGGAGTGGGGGGTGTTTGTTAGGGGGGGGGGGGAGATGTTGTTTTTCACCCTTTTTTCTATTTTTTCTTTACTGTGTAAAGCATTGTAAAAAGTTAATAAAGATGTTAAAAAAATTATACACTTCTTATCCTGTTCCGTAAAATAAAATCAGACGCTAGCCTAAAATTCACCTGCGACAGATGCCTCATGGGTCTGTCATTAACTGCCATGTAGCCCCGCCCCGCCCCCCCCCCCCCCTCCAAAAAAAAAAATCGTCAAAGAAGACACGTCATCATTAAATATATGAGAAAATTATACACTACGTATTGTTTTCAGTACAATAATACCAAGTCCCTGACAAATAAACTCACCCGCAGCCTCCCGAGTTCCACGCGGTTAGGGTCCGATGTTCCGACGTTCAGTGTCCGATGTATCAACAGTCCGAAAGTCCGCGAGCGATAGCCCGAAAAGTGGTGCATTGTGCGACAAAGCAATGCCCGAGAAATTTTTTGCCCGAGGGTTATAAGTCGGATTCGTAGCCCGAAAAGTTGTTTTACAAAAAAATATAAATCCGCGTGCAAAAGTTCGCGTTTCGATAGTCGAGGGAAACATAGTATTGAATAAAAGTGCACCAGGAGTGGCGGTAATGTTATCCCATCCCTGCATCAAAATTTTGACACCACTTACATTCATTTTACCCTAGTTCACGGCTGTGGAATCACCCCGGGTGCCATCAAGTTTGCCACAATGCGTTCTTTTAAAAACAAAAATTGATGCGACTTTTTGAGTCTGATTTTGCGATTTTCTATTTTAACTTCCCCAGATTTTTTAAATGTTACTGGGCCTGAATTTGGGCCCCTTTGTTTTTAAAATTTCTTGAATATCGGTGCGACCTTGTTCCCAAATTTGCTCAGGGGCCCAGTCGGTCGCCTTTTTTATGTTATTTTATTTTACTTTTAATTACATTTATATCCCGTGGCTCACTAATGCAATAAGCAGCAGCAATTTGCTTCCCCTGCTCCTGTTCAGTTTTCTCAAACCCCAAAACCTTTAATTTAAGTTAGATAAAGGTATGAAAAAACCCCCTGAAAATGAAAAAACATCAAAGAAAAACAAAGCAGGGTTTTTAAGTTAGCCCAATTTAATGAAAACAAAGCTACGGTCCCATGGCGTTCCGGGGCAAGTCTTAAATTTATGTCCCAAATGTTTGGTGAGGATACCAATTACTTTACCAAGCTTCACGGGAAAAGGGAGTAATTACCTGAGGTGGCTTTTGAGCGAGCATTTTCCCCCTTTTTTAAAAAAAAGGGGGGACAAAAAAAAGCAGGAATATGACCTGTATTCTTACATCCTACAGCAAATTACTTGAACACATAATATTGTAGCTAATGGACCTTTTGCAAAAGATTTCTTAAATAACCCCAGCGGGTTTTTAGACAGCGAAGGAGTTGTGAGACTCAATTTTAAAAACACCTCAATGATTTTAGTAACTGTCTTAAAACAACAGCAAATAGATGCAATTTTATTGTTTTTTCAAAAACCCTTTTTTTAAAAGGGTTTGACCATGGGGGCCCCTGTGTTTTAAAATTAAACACTTTGGCATTGGCGGTTCTTTTAAAATGGGCTAGACTTTCCTGTTGGGAAAACGCAGAAAGTTGTTTTGGAAAGGGGTGTATCCTTGAAAAACCGTCTTGTAGGTGTCCCCAAAGGGAACTGTTTGGGGCCTTGTTTTTCTTAATTTTTATAAATGACATTGTGAATTTCTCCTGGAATTTTTGGCTTTTTCAGATGACAGTTTGTATATAGAACAATCAGAAGAAAAGAATGATACACGCATTCTCAAGAAGATTAAACGCTTTAAAAGAGGGGGAAAGAATTTGGGGGAAAATGGAATTTCACCTTAAAAAATCCCCAAGGTTGCGATATGTAAAAAAACGTCAAAAATTAGATCAGATTTTTATCCATAATATATTCTTAAAGAAACAAAAGTCAAAATTTTAGGCGTATTAAGATATCGTTCAAATGGAAAAAACATTACAATTTAGTAGTAAGAAAGCAAATAACTCTTAGCTTTCTTACCAGGAATTCAATGACTCCCCCCAAAAGGTTAAAGAGACTGCTACAAAACAGGGTTTTAGACCGTACTGGAATATGGTTGTCTTTTTGGGGGACCCTTTACCTCTAAAGGACATTGATAACCTTGAAAAGATTCAGAAGAGGCAGCACGTTCTAACAGGGAACCACATCAGGAAAAGGGGAATACTGGGAAGAACTGGGGAAAATTTAAAATGGAAAACCCTTGAAGAGAAAGAGTTTTTTAAATTTAAAACCCCTTTTTCAAAGGAGAGCAAAAGAAATTGATATTCCAAGGGAAAAACAATAGTTTTGAATAAAAGTAGCCCCGGGGAGTGGCGGTAATTTTTTATACTATCCCTGATAAAAATTTTGACAGCCACTTACTTTTTTTACCCCTTTCTTACGGCTGGGGGGATCACTCCCGGGGGGTCCCATCAAGATTGCCACAAATGAAATCTCAAAAAAAAAACAAATGTTCGACTTTTTGAATCTGCATATTGACGATTTTTTTTTTATTTCCTGATTTTTTTATTTTCCCTGGGCCTGAATTTGGCCATTGCTTTTTCTTTTTGAATATCGGGCGACCCTTGTTGCTAATTTGTCCGGGGGAAAACAGTCTGAGGCACTGTTTTAGGGGTATTTTTTTTTACTTTTTAACATGGCGTGGGCTACTCGTTTTGAGTAAAACCGGTGTTTTAAGAAAAAGAAGAAGAAAAAAGTCCGACGGCAACAAAACCCTTAAAAGGGCCTCGTGCCTTGCGGTCTCGAACCATCCTTTTTCTCGGCAGCCTTTTTCCCCTTTTAAGCCCGTGTACCGGCAGCTAAGTATTTTTTGCTTTTTCAGATCGCCGACGTTTTGCTTTTTTTTTGGTTTCCCTTGTTTGTTTTCATTTAAGGGGAAAAAGTAGTGAAGCGTTTGGGTGGTAAGGCGAGAGTTAAAGGTTTGTCATTCGTTCCGGTCTCCCCGGCAGCTCTTTGTTTTGTCGCGCCAAAACCTCCTCTCCTTCGGTCACTTTTCTCTATTCTTCTTTTCTTTCTCCGGGGTTCCTTCAATCAGCGCGGTTTTGTTGTTGTGCGCGAGCTCTTTCTCGAAACCCCTTTAAATTCGTGCGGTGAGGTCAGCTGCGGGTTCTGTCGACCCCTTTCCCTTGCCCCCTAACGGCTCGACTCAGTGCGGTTCTGTCTTTCCCCCTTTACGCCCCTGGGCCGTTAGTGGGGTTTGCTGCAACGTTCGTTCCCCGGCAAAATTCGAAGATGACGACCCCTTACCGGAGGTCGGGGGGTTGGGGTATGGGGCAGATTCACGTTCCTCTCTTTCGCTTGGTATGCGACCAAGGAAGCAATCCCTCTAAAGGGCTTGAATCTCGTTGGGCCCCCAGTTGTTTCTCTTCCCCCACCCCCTGTTTCTGCCCCCTCTTTTGGGCAAAAACACTTGGGTTCCCCCCCCCATTTCGGGGCCCCTCGGGGCTGGGATCAGGCCCCCCTTTTCCCGGGTTGGGCCAGCGGGCCATGCATCCCCCCCCTATAAAGGGGTCAGGGCCATTTGCCTTGGGGCCATGGGCCCAAATGGCGTATCCCCCGCCCATGGGCTTTCACGGCCCCTGCCCCGGGGTTTTTCCCCTGGTGGCCGGGTTTTTTCCCCACCCCTCCCCAGTCCCGGGCCCTTTTCCCTCCAGGCCCTTTCGGCCCCCCGACGGGGGCCCCCCCTAGGGTAGGGAATCAGCCCCCGGGGCCTGTTGGACTTTCACAGCGCACCACTTGCCAAAGGGGTGTCACCCCCCAGTTGTGGCTCCGACCTGGTGGATTCGGGTTTGGGGGACGAGGGCCCAGTCGCCTGGTTCTTATTCCTTCTGGACTCGGTGGCCTTCCTGGCTTCCCTTGTCCCGGAGGGGGGTTTGGGGCGTTCACGGGAGGGCGGGCCCCCCCCTTTGGCAGCGGAACCGCCCGGGGGTTCCACCCCGGCGGTTAACCTCTCTTTTTAAATTTAAAAAAAATCGGTAAGGTAGCCGACTGTATGAGGAGGGCCCAAATAAGTCGGGGCATGGAGGTCGGACATCACGCCCGGCTCCATCCTGATTTACCGGGTGTGGCGGCGGGAATTTCTCAAGCCGAGAGGGTTCCATTTGCCAAAGGGGGCCCCTTTGGTAAAAGACACCCTTCTTAACCCCGGGACGACGGTCATTTGGACCCGGGGGATCCGGGCAAGCAACCAGCGGGGTCGGCCTCAGGGCCCGGGCCCGGGGGTCCGAAAGTCCACTCCAGAGGCCCCCCCCAAGCTTCCCCGACCGGGGACTTACCCCGGGGGGGTCCCTGTGGGGATTGTCGGCTCTCAGGCCTGGGCGGCTTCCGCAAGCCCCCGGGGTTGCGGGTGATCAAGTCGGGGGTTTCGTCTTCTTGGGGGGGCAGTAAAGGTCTCTCATCCTTTCCCCCTCCTTTCACCCTCTCGGGATCTAGCGGCCTTCGGCCCTTTGACCCGGAGGTCCTTTTGTGTTAGCCAAGGGAGCCCCCAGGGGGAAGTCCTCTTCCCTTCTTCCGGGGTTTTATGGGCCCCTTTTTTGTGGTTCCCAAGCTTTGGAGGTGGAGACCGGTTTAGACCTCTGTCCTTGAACAGGTTTTTATGTCCCCGTTTTCGGATGGAAACCCCGTCGATCGCGATGCCCTGCATCCCGGCGACTGGGCGGTATCCATGACCCGAAAAAAAGGTACTTCCATCTTTGATCCCCCCAAGGGACAGGAAGTATCTCCCCTTATGTGGGGAAGCCCCGTTTTTTTAGTTCAGGGCTCTCCCTTTGGGCTAGCCCCGGCCCTTTGGGGGTTTACAAGGGGGCCCGGGAACTTTGCTTTCATGTTCGGGAGAAAAGGGGTTGTCGAAGGCTATCCGGATTGGTTCTTTTGCCCACCCGCATCGTGCCCCAGCAAGCCCCCCAGGTTTTTTAAACCCCTGTGAAACGGGATTTGTTCGCAAAGAGGAGAAGTCCGATTCATCCCCTGCAGCAGTTTCGTTTTTGGGCTGTCCCTTCCACACCACCAACTGGTTGGTTCTCCCAACCCCCCCAAAGCCGGTTCGCCTCCGACCCCTTGGCCCTCTCTTCCTTTGGGTAGGCTCCAGCCAGAAAGCTGGCCTCTCTTTGGGTCTGATGGGTCCCCTTTGGGCCCCCTTTTTGTGCCACTGGGAGATGCACAAAGCCCGGTTTCAATGCCTCTTTGCAAGGTTGGTCTCAGGCGTTGCAGTCGTGGGATTCCGACCTTCTCGGTCGTGGGTTCCCAAAATCGGGGCCCAAAAGGCCTCCCAGTCCCCGGCTGGCAGGGGTCCCTCAACCCCCTCCTCCACAGGGGATCTGTTACGGACGCATCCCCCGTCCCGGGGGGGGTGCCCCCATCAGCTTCTGACGGCGGCGGGCAATGGACCCCGAGTGGGATCCTGGATATCAAACGGTGGGTGGAAAACCCTGTTCCAAATCAAGGGGTTTTTCCCTTTGAAAGGGAAAAAAACGTTTCCCCAACACGAAACACAAATGGGCGTGTTTATCAAAAAGCGTTCTCTCCCGTCCCCGAGGGGGGCAGCTTCTCCTTTGGTGCGGACACAATCTCCCGGGTCGGGGCCCAAAACGTTTCCTGGGAGCAAAATTCTTGCGATCCCTCACGGGCGCACATGGTTCTTCCCCCGAAAAGGACTCTGTCCACTCAATCCCGGAATTCTGGACTTTTGGGGTTTAACCCAGGTGACCCGTTCACCACCGGTTAACCACTCTCCAGTGTTGTTCCCCAGTTCCCGGGTCCCAGCGTGGGCTGTGGACGCCCCGTCCATCCCCTTTGGTCCGGATGACGGGCTATGCCTTTCCCTGTTCCCCATTTGGGAAAAGTTCTCCGCAAAGCAAGGGAAGAGCAGCCCGCTTATTCTTGGGCTCCACGCTGGCCCGGGCCCCAAATGGTTTCCAGAAATGTTTAAACCCGTCTCCGTGCCTCCGAACCCCCGCCTTTAAAAAAAAAGTCCCCGTTCAGCCCCGGCAGCATTCCCACGGGAAACCAAACGTGCTGCTCTTCCGCCGGGCTGTGCGGGACCGCGTTGCACAAGGCCTCCCAGCGGTAATCGGCTTGGGAAATGCCCCCGGCAGGCACCCAAAGTGTCTACAGTGTCCCCTGGAATGGTGGGGTCTCTTGGTGCTCCAACCACGCGTATCCCCTTTCCCCTCCAATGCCCCAATTGGCGAATTCTGCTTTCTTTCATCGGAGAAAAAACTTTCGCCTCTTGTTAAGGTTCACCCGGGTGGCTATTTTCCACGCTTGCGCCCCTTAGGGGGGCCCCCCCTTCGTGGCGGCCCTCTTCTGCGGGGTTGGTCGAGGGCAGCCCTACAGGAGGGCCCCATGCCCCCCCCGTTTTCCCCCCGGGGGATCTTTTTTAGTCCTCTCTCCCCGGCTCCCCCCTTACGAGGCCCATGGGAGTGTTTCTGAAATCCCTTTTCCCTTTAAAACAGCCCCTTTTTTCGTTTCCTGGCCCCAGGAGGCGTGCGGAAGTCCTGCCCCTTTAAGGCCCGCCCGGGGATGCGCTTCGAAAATGGATGGCTCGATTCTCTTTGCGCCTCCCAGAATTTTTTGCGAAAAAAAAGGCCGGTTCTCCTTCCCGACTATTCCATTTTCCTTCACTTCTATTCTCGCCCCCGGCGACGAAGACGCATCTTGTCGTTGCGCGCTCTGCGGGAGTATGGAAAGCAGAATTTCGCTCCCAAACAGCACCACCTGTTTCTCTATTAAACGAAAGGGTTTAAGGGGACATCAGGCGCCTTTTAAATTTTCCCATGGCTGAGAGAAGTTTTAAAAACTGCGTACGCGAGACCTGAAGGGGATTTTTCGTTTTTCACCAAGACCTCATGAGTTAGGGGGATGGGCGTTTTTCGTGGCAGAGCTAAGCAGCTTCAGGTGGTTGATGCCCCCATTTGGCGTTCCCTGGCACCCTTACAATTTACCTGCGCGACGTTTCTCGTTCGCGATGATGGGGTTTGGGGCTCATCAGCTGTGGTGGCCCCCAAACTCCATTCCGCCACGCTCCGGCTTTTCGTCCTCCCGGGAGTAACCAGGGAGCCCTCTTCCAGGTAGTGCGACTCTGCTTAGTGAGCCCCGGTATAGTATGTGTAATTAAAAGGAAAAATTTTTTTTTAAATTTGTTTAATTAAACATACTTAGCGTGGCTCACGCGAGGCCTCCCCACCTCCCCGCCCTTCCCGGTTTTCCTCAGGGTTCTCAGTCGGGTTTGTTTTCCCGAAAAGAGGATGGTTCTGAGCATGCGCAAAAAGGGACGAGGCCCTTTCAAGGGTTTTGTTGTCCGTACGGTTTATTGTATGAGGCAGGGATAGCAAATTGCTGCCGCTTATTGCTTAGTGAGCCACGGTAAGATGTTTAATTTTTAAAGTAATTTTTTGAATAAAAATTTCCTTTTTTTAAAAGTGCGCTGGTGACCCACTCGTTTTTGAGTAAACCAGTATTTTAGGAAAAAAGAAGAAGAAAAAAGGCCTGGCCTGTAACTCGCCTTTTACGGATGGTCGTTCCCCAGTATGGACTGTGCCGGGGACAATCCGTGCCGGAAATTTGGCCCATGTCAAATCGACTTGTCGGGCGACAATTGTGCAGTGCCCTCTGGCGGCCGAATTGTCGCCCCTTGTATTTTAAAGTTTTGACCCCCCCCCCCCCCCTTTCTCTCTCTCTCTTTCTATGTCTCTCCGAATGTATGTATGTATGTATGTACGTAAGCGTGTATCTATGTATGCATATATGTTTGTATGTGTATATGTATGTATGTATGTGTGTATGTATGCGTGTATGTGTGTATGTATGTATGTATATGTATGTGTGCGTGTGTGTATGTATGTGTGTATGCGTGAATGTATGTACGTACGTACGTATGTATGTATGTGAAGGTTATATGTAGGTTTGTATGGATGGGCGGGCGGATGGGTTGGTGTGCGTGTGTAGGGGGGAGTGCCCGTGCGTGTGTATCGGTACGAGTGTGCATGGGTGTGTTATTGTGTGTAAGCAAGCGCTTGTATATGCGCGCGCAAGCTTGCGCGCATGCGTGTGTGTGTGTGTGTGCGTGCGTGTGTGTGTGTGTGCGCGCGTGTGTGTGTGCATGTGTGAGAATGTGTGTGTGTGTGTGTTTTTTGTCCGTCTGTCTGTGCACGCGCGTACTCACGAATCAAGCAAGTGCACTCACGAACACCCGCGTGTGTGTGTTTGCGCGTGGGTGCATGATTTTTGTTCAAAATCTTACCCGTTTACGTAACGAAGAACACTACACTGGATTAAACTGTATTCTTCGAATCTAGTCAAGAAACTCGTGACTTCATTATGCTTTTCATTCCCATCTCTAGATCGATCTAGCGCGCGCACACACACACAGGGGGCAGGGGTGGTTGGTCTGTGGGGTGTGCTCGGCAGCTGGAGGGTGGTGTTTTTCGCCGGTGGGCTCTGCAGTCATGAAATACGGGCTGGTAACACCCTGGGGATGCAACTTTAAGGCTGTTATGAGCTGCATCCTGTAGTCTAATTTACCTCTGTTCAGGAGCAGTTATGTCCCTTGATATTTTAATGGAGTGTCCTGCGCGTGCCTGTACCCATCGTCAACACAGCGCGGGCCTCCAAGGGTGGTACGGACTGCTCTAAAGGCAGGTGAAGACAGTGCTTCTCTGGGTCCTCCCAGCACCTTCGGGTGTTTCTTTTCTTCTTGCCTTAACTAGGCTGACCCTGGAGAAAGGTCCAGTGACGGTGAGGAAAGACCCACTGACCACAGGGAAAGTCCTGTTGACAGTGGGAAAGACTAAAACTCGGGATTCTCTCTTGAGGGCACATAAGCCCGTATGGCGAAAGCTTGGCTGTGTCTGGAGTGGCACTGTCTTCATCTGCCCGTGGGCAGGGGGGGTTGGGTCTGGGGGGTGTGCTCGCAGCTGGGAGGGTGGTTTTTTTTTCGCCGGTGGGCTCTGCAGTCAGAAATCCCGGGCTGGTACACCCATGGGATGCTACTTTAAGGCTGTTATGAGCTGCACCCTGTAGTCTAATTTAAACCTCTGTTCAGGAGCAGTTATGCCCCTTGATATCTTAATGGAGTGCCCTGCGCGTGCCTGTACCATCGTCAACACAGCGCGGGCCTCCAAGGGTGGTACAGGACTGCTCTAAAGGCAGGTGAAGACAGTGCTTCTCGGGGTCCTCCCCAGCACCTTCGGGTGTTTCTTTTCTTCTGCTTTTCATTCCCATCTCTAGATCGATCTAGCGCGCGCACCCCCCACACACACACACCACCACACACACACACACACACACAACACACACACACACAACCCAAACACACACACACACACACACACACAACACACACACACACCCACACACACACACACACACATACACACCCCACAGTGCCGTGCACCTGTGAAAAAAGATAAAATGAAACCCATAAATTTTGTGTTTACTTGCATAAGTATTCGAAACTAGAAAAAAAAAAAAAACACGCATTATTGTTTTCCGCATCAGATCAAAATACAAGCATAGCACTCAAAGTTGATAAAAAAAAAAACCCAAGCCAACCAAGCTACGTACTTGAGTAACCAATCAATAGGAACAAAACTAAAGAGGAATAACTAGAGAAACTAAAGAGGAATAAATGGCGAAGAGGAAACAAGCTATCCTTATTAGTGTGCTTGTTAAAAGGGCCACTTTTTATTTACCCGATTCTTGTAAAAAAAGACATGTGGTGTACGAGTGTGCGCGCGTGTTTGTGTGTGTGTGGGTGTGTGTGTGGGGGTGTGTGTGGAGAGAGAGACACAGAGAGAGAGAAACTCGCAAACAGATGCAAGCGTGCACATATATCTCGCAATACATACCCATGCATGCACGCCAAACGCACGTGCGTGTGCACAATGCATATGTACACACACACACACACACACACACACACACACACACACATGTATATATATAAAATATATATATATATATATATAATTAATATATATATAATATATTATATATATTATATATATATATACAACAGCAGCAACAGGGGGACCACAACTACAACAAGAAAAAAAACCTTTTAAACGTGTTTATTAATTTTCTGACTATCGCACGTCAGAAAAAAATTTTAATCGGAGTGCGGATAAACGCTTCTTCAGACTGTTTAAACAGATGATTGTTTCGAAATTCCCAAGTATCGATAGTCAGAATGGGTGTTGACAATCGCTACGTCGGAACAGAAAGGTCGGACTATTGACTTTTCGGACTGTTGAACATCAGACATCAGCAGCGCCCCAAAATAACTCAAAGAGCATTACAAACAATCACAACAGTAAAAAATTTACTTATCAAAATCTATTAAACCCAAACTATTAACTAAAAAAACAGTGTCGAGAAAAAAAAAACCAGCATCCTGATTCGTGACCGAGAGTGGCGAACTCCATGCACACGCGTCTACTCCACTCATTTAAAGGAACACCACCGACCAAAAACCTTTTCTCCCTTTTAATATAATAAATTGTCAAAATCAAAACAAATACACACTAAATCAATCAATATTTCATGACACTCCAATCTTCTCTTTCCAAATAATATATCATGACAAAATACTTTCTTCTTTTCCCTTTCACTCTCTCAGCACTATGACTTCAGTCATTCCAAGACAAAAGTTGCTGGGGAAGAACGGTCTTCTTCCAGACTGTTTTAGGGGGGGCTGCCGCTCTAGGTTTGGACACTGTGGTGTTCCCCCAGGGAACAAGCACCAAGATAATGCCCTAGCAGACTTCTGCCTGCAATTACACTTCCGACCTCTCACAGGCCACAGAACCCCAAGTCCTACTTTCACAACCCCCCAAGGGTTGTTCTGCTTAACAGGCAATACTACAAGCTAGACACAAAAGGGAGTTAAAGATCCTTAACCCCACAAGTGTTAACTCATAAGAATCTGGCGTCTGCTCTTGTCCAAGCCATCCCAGGTCTGATCAAAAACTTGTTATTCATTTAGTCACACAAAAGTGAGCTTCATCATAAATTTAAACCCTCAGCGTCCTATCCAATCCAAATCATGTTTACTTATGTGGTGTTACACCATAATTTGATTTTTTTCACACTAAACAGTAAACAAATGGTGTATGTTTTGGGTCCCATAAAGGGAAAACCCAACACAGAGTAACTTTATTCAAGACTGGCACAGCCTTTTAAACTTGAATAAAGTCAGACAAATACATAGACGAACAATGTAATAGTGGGGGAAAAACAAGCGCAGGCCAACAACTGAACTGTCTGGCAAAGATTTGGACTTGAGGGAGGGGAGAGGGAGTTTGAAGATGGAGAAATGGGAAAATGAAATTAAAAAAAAAATATGTTACAGATATGAAAACTCTTCTCTAGCTGCATAAGGGAACCATCACAATCCCTTTTGAAGGCAGATTTATTGGTATTGCCTGCTCCGAGGCCTTTCGCCCGCTGAATCGGGACTCATCAGGGAGACACGGCTGGTTGTGTCTGCGCTCCGGCGTCAAATAGAGACACACCACAGTCCATAATACTGTGGTGTTCTCACCACCATGGGTGCAAAAAAGAATCCAATAGCACCCCAGAGCAGCCAGCGAAGAGTAGTAAATGCAACCAAATGAAAGTGTGGGGAGGAAAAAAAGTTGCTGTAAAACTAAAGACATTATGCAAATAATATAAAATGTAGGGGACAGTCTTTGAGCCTACGCCTGAGGATCCACCCAAAGATGCAAGGGAGATCAAAAGAACACACACACAGACGGACAGAAACAAATACAAATAATCTCAATTTAATCAAAGCAAAATCGGAAATGAAATGAGGTAGGGAACAGTAAAGGATAAACAGTAAACAAGTGGGGTATGTTTTGCTCCCATAAGGAAACCTAACACAGAGTAACTTTTATTCAAGACTGGCACAGCCTTTTAAACTTGAATAAAGTCAGACAAATACATAGACGAACAATCTAATAGTGGGGGAAAAACAAGCGCAGGCCAACAACTGAACTGTCTGGCAAAGATTTGGACGTGAGGGGAGGGGAGAGGGGAGTTTGAAGATGGAGAAACTGGGAAAATGAAATTAAAAAAAAAAAATGTTACAGATATGAAAACTCTTCTCTAGCTGCATAAGGGAACCATCGCAATCCCTTTTGAAGCAGATATATTTGTATTGCCTGCTCCAAGGCCTTTCGCCCGATGTCTTTAGTTTTACAGCAACTTTTTTTCCTCCCACACTTTCGTTTGGTTGCATTTACTACTCTTCGCTGGCTGCTCTGGGGGTGCTATTGGATTCTTTTTTGCACCCATGGTGGTGATAACACCACAGTATTATGGACTGTGGTGTGTCTCTATTTGACGCCGGGAGCGCAGACACAACCAGCCGTGACTCCCTGATGAGTCCCGATCCAGCGGGCGAAAGGCCTCGGAGCAGGCAATACAAATATATCTGCCTTCAAAAGGGATTGCGATGGTTCCCTTATGCAGCTAGAGAAGAGTTTTCATATCTGTAACATTTTTTTTTTAATTTCATTTTCCCAGTTTCTCCATCTTCAAACTCCCTCTCCCCTCCCCTCAAGTCCAAATCTTTGCCAGACAGTTCAGTTGTTGGCCTGCGCTTGTTTTTCCCCCACTATTAGATTGTTCGTCTATGTATTTGTCTGACTTTATTCAAGTTTAAAAGGCTGTGCCAGTCTTGAATAAAAGTTACTCTGTGTTAGGTTTCCTTATGGGAGCAAAACATACCCTACTTGTTTACTGTTTATCCTTTACTGTTCCCTACCTCATTTCATTTCCGATTTTGCTTTGATTAAATTGAGGTTATTTGTATTGTTTCTGTCCGTCTGTGTGTTTGTCTTTTGATCTCCCTGCATCTTTGGGTGGATCCTCAGGCGTAGGCTCAAAGACTGTCCCCTACATTTTATATTATTTGCATAATGTCTTTAGTTTTACAGCAACTTTTTTTTCCTCCCACACTTTCGTTTGGTTGCATTTACTACTCTTCGCTGGCTGCTCTGGGGTGCTATTGGATTCTTTTTTGCACCCATGGTGGTGAGAACACCACAGTATTATGGACTGTGGTGTGTCTCTATTTGACGCCGGGAGCGAAGACACAACCAGCCGTGTCTCCCTGATGAATCCCGATCCAGCGGGCGAAAGGCCTCGGAGCAGGCAATACAAATATATCTGCCTTCAAAAGGGATTGCGATGGTTCCCTTATGCAGCTAGAGAAGAGTTTTCATATCTGTAACATTTTTTTTTTTTTAATTTCATTTTCCCAGTTTCTCCATCTTCAAACTCCCCTCTCCCTCCCCTCAAGTCCAAATCTTTGCCAGACAGTTCAGTTGTTGGCCTGCGCTTGTTTTTCCCCCACTATTACATTGTTCGTCTATGTATTTGTCTGACTTTATTCAAGTTTAAAAGGCTGTGCCAGTCTTGAATAAAAGTTACTCTGTGTTAGGTTTCCTTATGGGAGCAAACATACCCAAGGGGTGAATTAAGTGTGGCTAGGCTGGCCCTTACACCATAAACCATGGGATGGTTTGGATGGGTAAGAGGAGGAGACTAGGGTGGAAATCAGGAGATTTCTTTTTCATCACTTTCCCCACGCCCCAAGAAGTCTCTCCACAGGTCTGCAAGGCAGAACAAAGGTGTGAGAACGTTTCTAACCTAAACGTAAGAGTCCGGGACTGATTGCTCTTTGCTAGTCTGGTAATGACTGCCATGGTTCCGGAGAATTTTTTTTTCAGTGAAGTTTCTTTTTTTACGGAAATGAGTTTTAATGATTTGTGTTTTTTAATGGGTGAGGAAGATTTTTTTTGCACTGTGGTTGAAACAAATCGTGTTTTATCCTTGATAGAAGTCCCTTTTGCTTATTGACATTCTGCTGGACATAATGTGGGCCATGTCGCGGTAGACTTTTTTTTTGTGTTTGAAAGATGATGAATTTGCACTATGAAGGAAAGCACTCGCTGCAGAGCGATGGCATGGTACATGTGCAAATAGGGTGAATTCATTAGCGCTATGTTCGCTGCTTTTGATGGAGCTGTAACAGAGTAGTATGTGTGTTGTTTTGTCGAGTATAAAGCAGCTGGGAGTTTCTTTGTTTTGGCTGGGCTATAAACATAGTGTTCGCGTTTTCTGTTTGCGTTTTGTTTTGGTCGTTATCAGACAATCAGTTTGCAAGGCAGCATCCTGAATTTACCCATTTGGATTCCCGGGAACAAACCGATCCCGTTCCTAATCACATTGAGTTCAATCACTTTCGTCCCTTGCAAACTGACGTGTCAGATAATGACCACAAGGATGGAACGAACGTAAATCGGTAATACCCCCGTTAGGGCATGGCAAGAGATGCTCCATGCCTCATGTTACTTACCATTAAACAGTACTCAGAATGTGCGCTGTTTGCAAAAGGTATTTTTGTGGAACACTATTTCTCTTCACTTCAGCCAATTAGGCAGACACGTGTAATTTTTTTCAGCTGATTGAAGTCTGCATGTGTGAGTAATTTGGTGACCGTCACTTGAATAACAGTTTTTTTTCAATCATGTACATTTTTTTCTTTTTTTGTATTCTAATGCGTCCTTGTTGCCAACAATGGCATGAACTTTGTTGTGTGTAACGTAGTTTGCCGGACTATGTGGTCATTGATTTTAAGTGACTCAAAAGTCAGATGGTTTTTGCATAGAATTGGGCATGTGAATATATTCAGCCAAGTGGACACTTTTTTGTTGTTGTTGGGAAAGATGCATTTTCAAGATTTACTTTAAAAAGGAAGATCTGACAAATGACAGGCTTGAGGGCTACAGGTGAAACATGGACTCTGGTTGGAAAAAGGTGAAATCGATGTCCTACTGAATGCGATGCTCAGTTTAGGAGGCGACAGAAAAGCGCGAGATTGGCACTGTTAAGTCCCAGGGAGTGTTTTGGTGTGGTAAGCCCAGGCCCGATTGGTTTTGTAAACGGCTGTCCCTCCGTTCTCTTGGTCTGAATGACTGCGATTTGTTTTTGTTGTACTCTATTGATCTTTTGATGAAAAATTCTGCATGTTGGATTTTGCTATGTGTGCTGATATGTTTTCTTGTTTTGAATTCTAACGGAACCTGCCTTGTCGGTTTAAATGCTGTCACACTGTTGGTTGTAATCTTTGCTGGACAATTTACCTGTTGAGGGCTATATTGTCGCCAAGGATTTTTTTATGTATGCTTGTGTGCAAACGGCACGATATACAATAGGCAAAGTTATGGAGACCATAACTGTCAGCGGGGGAGATTTGTGGCCGGACAGAAGTTTACTTCTGCAAATGTTTAATCTTCATGCTCTTGAAAAGCATGTTTCGTTTTATTGTGGCTATTTTTTACTCTTTGGTATGTAGTTGAGCTGATAAGGGTAGTGCAAGTGTATAGGGATTTCAGTGAATTCCGACCTGCTGTCGGAGGAGTCTCCGCCTCTTGGGCCTGGTTAGCGTGGTTCCAGAATTGTCTTTAGAATGGCCGTGGAGGCGTAGGAATACAACAGTTGGTTTGTGGATATAACCAGTCTACTTGGCATAATCTCTGTTTAGGAATGTGCACAAATTACCAGACATTAATGGATCTTTATTCATGGCAAGGACAAAGCATTAATTAATACGGTTATTTACTGAAGCTCAGGGCCTATATTCTGCTGCGTGGTAGCTGTGGGTGTGAACTGGAGGCACTAATACCAGCCTCCCGCCCAGACTGCGCTCTCTTTCCCACTGCTTGTCACGGCGACCAGAGGTCTTGCCTGTTCGTCTGATGACAAAAAAACCGGTTTCATGCTGGTTAGCTACAGCCCGAAGGACTGGTGACTATATTTTTGAGAGGATGCCTGTTCCACACCAGAGAGGTGGCCGGCACCCTGTCCTGAGGTCGGTGGTTTGGTTATGGTTGGTTTGATCCAACCATGATTTTGAAATAAAAGAGAGGACCAACGAGCTGGTGTTGGGTGTGAAGTTTGATGTGTCAACGTGCTCTCTCCCCAACTCCTGCCTCCTCTTACAGTAGGCTCAAAGACTGTCCCCTACATTTTTATTATTTGCATAATGTCTTTAGTTTTACAGCAACTTTTTTTCCTCCCCACACTTTCGTTTGGTTGCATTTACTACTCTTCGCTGGCTGCTCTGGGGTGCTATTGGATTCTTTTTTGCACCCATGGTGGTGAGACACCACAGTATTATGGACTGTGGTGTGTCTCTATTTGACGCCGGGAGCACAGACACAACAGCCGTGTCTCCCTGATGAGTCCCGATCCAGCGGGCGAAAGGCCTCGGAGCAGGCAATACAAATATATCTGCCTTCAAAAGGGATTGTGATGGTTCCCTTATGCAGCTAGAGAAGAGTTTTCATATCTGTAACATATTTTTTTTTTTTTTTAATTTCATTTTCCCAGTTTCTCCATCTTCAAACTCCCCTTCTCCCCTCCCCTCAAGTCCAAATCTTTCCCAGACAGTTCAGTTGTTGGCCTGCCCCTAGTTTTTTTCCCCCACTATTACATTGTTCGTCTATGTATTTGTCTGACTTTATTCAAGTTTAAAAGGCTGTGCCAGTCTTGAATAAAAGTTACTCTGTGTTAGGTTTCCTTATGGGAGCAAAACATACACCACTTGTTTACTGTTTATACTTTACTGTTCCCTACCTCATTTCATTTCCGTTTTTGCTTTGATTAAATTGAGGTTATTTGTATTTGTTTCTGTCCGTCTGTGTGTTTGTCTTTTGATCTCCCTTGCATCTTTGGGTGGATCCTCAGGCGTAGGCTCAAAGACTGTCCCTACATTTTATATTATTTGCATAATGTCTTTAATTTTACAGCAACTTTTTTTCCTCCCCCCACTTTCGTTTGGTTGCATTTACTACTCTTCGCTGGCTGCTCTGGGGGTGCTATTGGATTCTTTTTTGCACCCATGGTGGTGAGAACACCACAGTATTATGGACTGTGGTGTGTCTCTATTTGACACCGGGAGCGCAGACACAATTACCAGCCGTGTCTCCCTGATGAGTCCCGATCCAGCGGGCAAAAGGCCTCGGAGCAGGCAATACCAATATATCTGCCTTCAAAAGGGATTGCGATGGTTCCCTTATGCAGCTAGAGAAGAGTTTTCATATCTGTAACTTTTTTTTTTTTTAATTTCATTTTCCCAGTTTCTCCATCTTCAAACTCCCCTCTCCCCTCCCCTCAAGTCCAAATCTTTGCCAGACAGTTCAGTTGTTGGCCTGCGCTTGTTTTTCCCCCCACTATTAGATTGTTCGTCTATGTATTTGTCTGACTTTATTCAAGTTTAAAAGGCTGTGCCAGTCTTGAATAAAAGTTACTCTGTGTTAGGTTTCCTTATGGGAGCAAAACATACCCCACTTGTTTACTGTTTATCCTTTACTGTTCCCTACCTCATTTCATTTCCGATTTTTTCACACTGCTATACAAACCAGCATGGTCCTACACCACAAGTGCAAATATTCACCAAAACATTTATCCATATTTTTTCCAACATCATTACATCAGATATATGTTACAATTCCGTTCATGACACACATCGAATCACACTAGTCATGACAAAATGAACCAGCCAATAGTCAGATAACGTCTTTTAACATACTGATGGCCAGTTCAATATCAGACATATTTTGTATTGGTTTGAATTCAGCACCCACACATGATCTGATTTGTTGTCAACACACCACACACACACACACGTACACACACACACACATCACCATCATAATCATATGTGAATGTTGGTCTACATCTACAGTATACATGGCAAACATCAACACAGCTGTGCACTTGCTTCGAGAGCTGAATGAAGGTATAAGGTCAGATCTGTCACCACCAACTCAACCCATTTTTTAATGAATTTCTGCCCTGTTGAAAACTTAGCACACAATGTATCCACCTGTCAATTTGACATTGCACTTGCATACGGCTCATCATAGGCATTTTCATCTTTTTGCTAGAAGGATAACTACTTACTTCACTTTCATTTTGTGTTGCCATTTGAACCAACGACAGATGTGGGAAGACCAAGTTTTCCGTCACACTTCATGGGGTTTGAATAGGTGACCAAAGTAGTTTTCCTATCACATTAAATTGTTTAGCATACTGTTTTGCAACATGAATCTAATGCTGTACTTAAAAGGCAAGTAGACCTGTTCATCACCAATCTGTATTGTTCACTTTTAAAAAGTCCACCAAGGATGAAATGCCCTTTGTTTACTTTACCCTTTGGATTTACTAGACAGAATGTTTCTTTTGGCAGTTCAGCATTTGCATGTTTTCTTTTGTGTTTTACTCCATACTCTCAGCTGACTGCTAAAATTCCAAGGTAAAGTTGTCTGCAGAAGATCATTTCATAAATCATGAAATACATGCTTTCACTTTAACCTTGTAATAACTCAACTTTGCACTCTTCCTTCGCATGCTAGATCCCATCAACAACTTCATTACTTCATGGTGGTCCGTTGAACTATAGGCATTTTTGTCACATTTCTGGAACTTCTCGGTCAAGATGAAGCAAATTCATCCGGCTTTTCTCTCAACTCAAGGAGGAATAGGTAGATGTTTTTGGCATCACTGTGCATATGCATGTGTTTACAGTGTCACATCAATGTACATATAAAAGAGAAAAAGCTTTTAGAGAATTAGTGAGTCATGAGCATGTATGCATGTGTACATGTGTGTGTGTGTGTGTGTGTGTGTGTGTGTGTGTGTGTGTGTGTGTGTGTGTGTGTGTGTGTGTGTGTGGTGTGGTGTGGTGTGGTGTGGTGTGGTGTGGTGTGGTGTGGTGTGTGTATGTGTGTCTGTGTGTGCGTCTGTATGTATGCACATGAGATTGCATGTGAACTAGGGTCTTTAGTTTGAAGGACATATTACTTTGGT
>CM031595.1:133784421-133802109 GCA_018398815.1 Conus ventricosus | reverse complement strand
GATCTCTGTTTATGCCGACTTACAATCACAGCCAAATCTACAAAGGTAAGTGACATGCATTTGCTCTCTTGTATACATAAACATAAGATATGGAGATAAATAACAAATATGACACATTTAACGAATATAATTCATCATGCAATAATAAATACAGGCAATGTGCAACAGTAAATTTAGATACTGGTTACTTATTCAGGAAAAATTCTGAATCAACAGCAATCACAATAGAATTAAAATACAAAAATGTGTTATCAAAAGAATGTACATCCCAAAAGATCGCTGCCTAGTTCACATTACTTAGAAGTAAGAAATAACATTTTAAAAATAATGTTCTTTTGCACATGCAAAACTGAATGTCTTGTGTTAAAAATATAAAGAGCTGATTAAAATGTAAGCCTGTGTAGTGTCAATATTCAACTTTGCCATAGACGAAAACACACACCCACACACACATATGCATGCATGTACATGGACACACACACACACACACACACACACACACACACACACACACACACACACACACACACACACACACACACACAAGCAGTCTTTATACACACTGGATAGAAATAATTTTCAAAAATAATTATCCACTATATTGCTTACAAACTAAGCCTAATGTTTTACTTCTGTTTACATTCTAGCAATAAATGGCCCCGGCAGTTGTTTCATTTTAAAAATCATATAAGACTGAAATATCACAGTCGACTGGCTCCCTGAACCTTGTCGTTTGATGACAAAGAGGATCTTGTCTGTCTGATTTTCTGGCTGCCACACAAACACCTGTAATGTGTCTCCCGTGATGCTCTCACCAATGTAGATCACTTCATGCTCCTGAAAAAGATATTTGTTGATGTTTGGGGGGAGTAAGATGGGGTGGGGTGGAGGCACTGTATACACCCCTTCCCCCCCACACACACACTCACTCTCTTTCATTTGCACACTCTCTCTCAGGCACACACACACACACACACTTTCTCTCTCATTCAACGCCCCCCCCCCCCTCTCTCTCTCATTCATACAAACGCACTTTGTCCATCATTCACACAAACACATCCACCACTATGAAAATTACCTAGGCGGAAAAAAAAATTCCCAGAATCACATGAACTGCTTTCCCCAAAGATGAAGATGGAAGATGAAGTATGGCTGCCTTAATGGCGGGATAACAAAATGGTCATACACAACAAACTCCGCAGGAGTATCAGCCTGCGTACGCAGAAAGAAAGAAGACATGAACTGCCAAAGAGAATAAACATCCTTCCTTTTTCCTCTCTTCACCTGAAAATTAAAGACACTGGGAACAAACCTAGCAGGGTCACACTAGCTCCTTCTGGTCACTGAGAACAGACTGTTGACACATGCATCAACAAAACAATGCCGGGAAAGACAACTAATGAACACTGACCTAAAATGTAAAGACAAACAGTATTCGCATTTGTTTAACTAAAACAATTGCTTGACCAACACTCCACATAGTCAAGACGGCATGTAATCACATACATGATATACCATACATGCACGCATTTGGCTACTTCCCCCATTAATTATTCCCTCCACTTTCCTTCCCCTTTCCCCCACTGTTCTTACTGTCAGAGGGTATCTGGCGATGTCTTGGTGAAATCCACGCAAAGCCTGTGCTCTGATCGCATCCTGAGCAGCATCACAGCAGAAGCAGACATGGCTGACGTGGTTGGTGTGTCTATTTATATCTGTGTCGCTGGCTGCCACCGTAACATGGTAACAGTGTGCTGTCACTGGTACCTGGACACAAATATCACAGAATAATTTTTCACAATGCAGATTTGTCACCGCTCTTTCCATTTCATCTATGCAAATTAAGAAGAAAAAAAATTGAAGGTGTTGCTGCCATGTTCAGCATTGTAATGAACCTGTTGCTTTTGAATAGTTTCACTCTTCAAGGTCTTCGTATCCAGTTTCTGGGATATTCTGTGTGTGTGTGTGTGTGTGTGTGTGTGTGTGTGTGTGTGTGTGTGTTGTGTGTGTGTGTGTGTGTGTGGCGTGCGTGTGTGTGTGCGCGTGTGTGTGCGTTTGTGTGTGTGTGTTGCGCATTTGTGTGTGTGTGTGTGTGTGTGTGTGTGTGTGTGTGTGTGTGTGTGTGTGTGTGTGTGTGTGTGTGTGCATGCTTGTGTGTGTGTGTGTTTCCATACTTACAACGCATTTAGATTACATTTTGAGAATAATGTGAACACTTTGAGATTTTTGTACATTGTTTTTATTATATATTTTTAAAAAAAATCAAACACTGAGATGGAATTATATTCATAAAATCTGAAAACGGATATAATCATTTGCTGCTGCCTGTATACAATCCAAAGGTTGTGGCAACAACTCACAATACACTGCCACCATGGCATGATGAGCAAAGAATGAAGCAAAGCAACATGCTCTCAAGAACATGTTATGTACTTTTTTTTCACCAGAGCTGAATAGCCTTAGCCTTAAGCTTTTTGTGTGTTGGACGCGAGCTGAACCCTGTACCCTGCGCTATAGTGTTGAACAGTAAGAGCGTTCGGCTGTGGATGGTCACGAGTTTGCACCACTGGGACTGGACTTTTCTGGCTTGAAAACCCTCTCTGGCCACCCAGCAGAAAAAGGATATCTGAATCCGTTCAGGAAAAGTCATGGCAGTAGAAGGGGAGGGGTGGGCTCCACCTTCCATACTGCAGTGCCCTAGACGTGGCTGAAGTCTGTGGGTTCACCGTCCTCTACAGCAATTAGGTCATCAGACTTTTAATCTGTGCAACATTTTGGGCATTGCTGAGAGTCATCGTACCATACCATCAAGGGAGATGAATCACCAGAAGACTGAGTGTTTACATCTATGTGGCAAGGTGGTCATGAAGAACTACAAATGCAATCCTCTCACCGTTTGAACATATGAAATGATCTTACACTTGCTTGTGAGGATAAATATATATGAGAATACCCCCAGTCCTCCTTTCCCCGGTCACATTTCACTGAGAATCAAGCTAGGAAATGAAGCATGCAAACATTTGGTAGAACAGGCAAGCCAATACAACTGATATTCTTTGGGAGCTATGTGGGGGTGGGAGTGGGGTGGGAGAGCAGAGGAGGGGGAAGGAAGAGGAAGGGGGGAAGGGGTATGTTTTGGTTCCCTCTGCATGCTAATGTATTAAAGAAAAACAGCCAATTATTAGATTTACGCTGTTTGCCTAGTCCTCAGTGCAGCATGAAACTGGTAGTACATGATGGTTGGTTGGATGTGATACGTGCTGACATGAGGGCATAGTAAGTGAATCATATCACTCGAAAAAAAGAAAAAGTTCAAACGTTCATTAAATACCAAAGAGATGTGCAACCATGTGCGCACATTTAAACAGAAGCAAGAAATAATGACATTGTGAAATGGCTCCTGATGCAATGACTAGAAAGGAAAATATGGTGCATTAGTGAGCCAGTGAGATGGTGGTCGTTCAAAGTCAAAGGACAATCCAGGTTTGACAGTTTAAAAAAAAGACAGAAAACTGGGAAAGCCTCACCTCTGGAACCGTCCTTGTAAGGTACAAAGGTCTTTTCTGGCGCTCTCCAACAGCTGCAAACATCTGAGCAAACCAGTCCGGAAAGGGTGCAGGTCTGCGTGTTGCCGGATCCACAAGGACACTCTTACAGAAGCAGCTGGCCACTGTCTTCCCGTTTAACTTGTTGACCATTTCAGAGTACGTTGTCAGTGAAGACTGTCCCAAGTCACTGATTTCTACACTGATCTGGAAAATTAAAAAATCAACGTACCACTGGGATACAGACATGACTTAAAGGAGGCTATCAGAGACGAGTCTATGATATGTAAGAGAATAAATAATAAACTTAAGTTTATCTATATTTATATGTTCTTGCGTCAGTTCATCCTCAGATTAATATACAAATGTGTGATGCAACTTTAGGGAATAGCCGACAGGGATAAAGAACAGAAATAAAGCACAGGAAACAGGCTGGGTTCTGAACAACGAGAATTGATATTCTTTTAATATCATCTAGCTATGTCCAAGGCACTTAAGTTACTGGTACACTGTTCATCACACTGTGTATTATCTGAATTTTGTATGAGTTGCCATGAGGTGTGCTAGTCTCTTTTTTATTCACGACAATGTACTGCTTCATTCATTTCTATAGCAAGTAATTTGTTAGTTCTTTACAGGTCGAAAATGTGGATCTCTGCATCCAAAGTTACATATACATATGCACACTCACACATAAAGATAGACAGATAGATAGGCAGATTGATGGATAGATAGACAGACAGACAATAGATATATACATTCATTATTTTTTCCTTGTTGATACTTTTAAACTTTGCCAAGTATTATTGTCATGATGTCATTGTTAGCTGCACTTGTTTTCCCACACTATAAATTCGTTATCACACACACACACACACACCACACACACACACACACACATATATATATATATATATATATATATATATATATATATATATATATATATATATATATATATTATATTCAACACCAAGCTGCTCTGTAGGTTGCGGGAATGGTGCTCGGTTACTTATCCTTGGAATTTATTTGTCTATTATATATATATATATATATATATATAATATTATATATATATATATATATATATATATATATATTGAATTATAAACAAAGCTTGCTCTTATGTCTTAGATTGACGTAAATAGGGGAAATAAGCATTCATATCTGCAGTGGTAGATGATTCTGCCTAACTAACAGTATGTGCTGAGTGGGTGAATGGAGAAAAATAAATAAATGCTTCTAAAAATGAGCCTTCAGCAAGCTTATAGTCTCCAAGGGGGAGGACATCCTCAATAGGGAGGGAAACTCACTAACATATAACTCTGGTCATATACCGATATTTCGAAACCTTGTTGTTTCTCCTCAGTGACTGCGGAGAAGTGGTAATTTGACTCCTCTGCCTTTTCAGTTTTAAGAAGAATGCAATCCAGAAAAGGCTGGTGTGCAATACCGTAGTATATTTGTTGAGTTTCAAAAAACCAACCAAAGGTGCCACCTAAGAAGCAAAAGAAAATCATGGAAGAGCAAAACAAGCTACATTTTCTTTGTGAAAGTAAAAAAAATATAAAAGATATCCTCTTAAGACACAAGTGCTGAGGGTCAGTTCTTGGAATGAATCCGCAAGCGACTAAAATAAAACAAACTAATAAATTCCAAGGATAAGTACTGCGCACCGTTCCAGCAACTTACAGAGCAGCTTGGTGTTGCAATGACTGCAAGAATATTGAATTATAAACAAAGCTTGCTCTTATGTCTTAGATTGACGAAACAGGGGGAAATAAGCATTCATATCTGCAGTGGTAGATGATCTGCCTAACTAACAGTATGTGCTTGAGTGGGTGAATGGAGAATAATAAAATAAATGCTTCTAAAAATGAGCCTTCAGCAAGCTTATAGTTTCCAAGGGGGAGACATCTCCAATAGGGTGGGACATCTCCCTAACTTTTAACTCCAGGTCATATATTACGAATTTCGAAACCTTGTTGTTTCTCCTCGTGGACGCGGAAAGTGGTAATTTAGACTCCTATATGCTTTTCAGTTTTAAGAAGAATGCAAATCCCAGGAAAGGCTGGTGTTGCAATTACCGTAGTTATATTGTTGAGTTTTCAAAAACCATCCCAAAGGTGCCACTAAGAGCAAAAGAAAATCATGGGGGAAAGAGCAAAAACAAGCTCCATTTTCTTGTGGAAAAGTAAAAAAAATATATAAAAAGATATCCTCTTATGTACTCAGTGCTGAGGGTCAGTTTCTTGGAATGAATCGCAAGGGACTAATATTCAACAAAAACTATTTAAATTACAAGGATAACGTACCGCGCACCGTTCCAGCCCCCAACTTACAGAGACAGCTTGGTGTTGCAATGACTGCAAGAATATTTTGAATTATAAACAAGCTTGCTCTTATGTGTTTAATTGACGAAATAGGGGGAAATAAAGCATTCATATCTGCTGTGGTAGATGATTCTGCCTAACGAACAGGTAGTGTTGAGTGGTGATTGGAGGAAATTAAAATAAATGCTTCTAAAAATGAGCCTTCAGCAAGCTTATGTCTCCAAGGGGGAGACTTTCCTCCAAGAGGGAGGGAAACTCTCACTAACATATAACTCCTGGTCATATTCCGATATTTCGAAACCTTGTTGTTTCCTCAGTGGACAGCGAAAGTGGTAATTTGTCTCCTCGGCCTTGTCAGTTTTAAGAGATGCAATCCAGAAAAGGCTCCGGTGTGCCTACCGTAGTATATTTGTTTGTTTGAGTTTTCAATAAAAACCAACCTGTAATGAGTCGGGCCGAATGTTTCGAGCATTTAAGGCAAAAGTAAGGGTAGTTGCTGTTGTTGAGAGCACGTTCCTGGGCAGTTCTCTTCAAGTGTGCGAACGATATTCAGGGCATCACCAGGGGGATCCCCCGAGTCGATCCTGAAGGAGGGAGAAGTGCTAGGAAGTTTTTCGCATGTCCGAGGGGTAGTGACAAGGAGTTGGCGACCTGCAGTTTTCCTGGGTAGAGATAAGTGTCCATTTGAGCACTGGCTTTTCAGTGGGCTCTCCCGTGGGCTGAAAGGAGGAAGGCGATCGTTGTCAGGTGACCGTCACGGGTAGGTTACGTCAGCTGCCAGGCCAGTGTACAGCGACCATTCAGTCGTCCTGTGTTCTGAGGGATGAATGGAAGGCTGCGGCCTTCGTGTGGTTTGCCGGCCTTGTTGGTTATAGAGGTAGTAAATACTTGAGCATCCAGTCACTGGCTGGAAGAGAGGTCCTCCAGGCTGTTGTTAGTTCAATGGAAGATCTTGGGGGAATCGAACATGAGTTTGAATAGGGAGGATTATGCATTAACCACTGGGTGCCAAGTCTTTGTTGGCGCTTGACAGCTGTGGTGTGTGTGTGTTGTAGGTGACTAGTGATTCATGGTGGAATAAATTAACTTGGGGATTTATTGGTACAAATGTGTGATATGTGTGTGCAGTGATTCCATTGGTTGAGCCAGTTTAACTCGGTTCTCTTTTCTTTGAGAAACCTGAATATAAGGTGCTTGGATAACCAGGAAGTGTGTGTCTCACTTGTGTGAGGGAATGTGAACTCGCCGTCTTGCGGAGGGCTCAAGAAAATACTGCGTGAAGCAGAGGTTAGCTGTCGCCTCGATTGTCTCCTGGGTGGGGACCGTTAAGACATGGAGGTTTTGCGTAGCCTCGGAGCCGACGACGGGAAGAATTGTCTCCGTACCCCCCTTTTCCCCCCCCAGTGTGGGGACAGTCGGTCAGCAAGACGTGTTTACCTGTTGGGGCCTTGAAGGTGAGCTGACCGACAACGGTGGGTGTTTGCTGCCAGAGAAGACCTGTGGGAGAGGCGACAGGAGCCTTTTTCAGTGGAGAGGGCGGGAAGTACGTGGAGTAGGGTGACGCGGTGTGGGGTGCGACTCATAGGCCTACGTTGCCTGTGTCCCACATGGAGGATTTGGCCTATGGGCAGGAGGACCCACAAACAGTGTGGCAAGCTTCAGTCGTGGACGTACAGTGGATGAGAGAAACGGCGGTAAACCAAGAATGCTGGCAAGTTTGGAAGTTTATTTGCTCTTATAGGTTATAAGTGTGCAAACAGAATAGTGGAATATTGTCTTTTGCAGGACTAGTATGTATAATGGAAGAAACAGGGGATGGATTTTATGAAATTGTCTGTATGCTGTTTACATTGTTGTATGTACAGGATGTTGTGTTGTGTAGTGTCGGGTGGGGCTCGGAGTCAAAGTTGAATAAAACGTTGATTTTTTTCTATGAAATGTTATTGGGTTCCGACACCTTGGTGCGGGCCCGATGTGAGTGACAGAGTGCGGTGCCTATGACGAGAGCGCTTTTTGGTTGTGAAAGCGTAAATACTTTCTGTCTGAACCCCCTGCATCCTGAAATATGAAAATCATATTTTAATAACGAGGGGGAGCGATCGGGAGACCCGTCACAAATTGGGGGCTCGTCCGGGGTTGAACAGAAATGAGCTTAAGTGATTTTGATTCTGGTGTTTTGTTCAATTGCCAAGGGATTTGAATTTGTCGTGATTGGGAGAAACTAGATTTTTTTTCTTACCTGGAAAGGACGTTTGTCATGTGTTGAATTGTTTTGGTCATTTATTTTTTCATGGCTGCGGCTTGTATTTGATCTTGCTTGATTTGGTTGCTTTGAGGTTGATTGTGTGCCGCAGAACAACTTTTGGATCGCTTATTTACCTGTGATCGTGTGGATATCTAGCTTGTTACTGTGGTTGTATTAACTAGCTGATCGAGGGGAGATAGCTTCAGATGGTCGACTGAAGAGGGTGGCTGAGACAATGGGTCCGCGGAAAAAAGATGGACTCATAGAGAAGGAAACGCTTTAGGACTAAAGGAGTCCTGGAATCTGAAGGCATCTGTAGATGAGAATGGCCCGTGTAATCGTGGCCCAGAAAATACAAAGGGAAGAAGCCCCCGGACGAACAGAGAGTAAAAGAAAAAAGGGGAAAAAGAGCGAGGAGGAAAGAGAACGGGAAAAAGAGGAGGAAGATGAGAAGCGGGAGAAAGGCAAGAGAGAAGTGAAAGGAGAACGGGAAAAAGAGGACGGAGAGAAAGAGAACGGGAAAAAGAGGAGAGAGAAGAGAAGGGGAGAGAAAAAGAGGAGAGAGAAAGGGAACGGGGACAAAAGAGGAGGGAGAGAAAGTGAAAAACAGGAAAAACGAGGAGAGAGAAGAGAAACGGGAAAAAGAGGAGGAGAGAAAGGGAAAAAGAGGAGAGGAGAAGGAAGAACCCAAAAAAAAAAAATAAAAGAGGAGAGGGAGAACGGGAAAAGAGAGGAAGAGAAAGAGACCTGGAAAGAGAGAGAGGAAAGGGATAAGGAGGAAGAGAGGAGAGAGAAAGAGACGGGAAAGAGAAGGGAGAGAAAGAGAGAGAAAGGCAGTTTTTGAGTTAGATAAAATTAAAAAATGGGAGAAAAGAAACGGGACGGGTACGCAAAACTCAAGTGAAACTTTGCCACCACCATGTCAGTCCTTGATCAATATGCCCAAGGTTCGATGATAATCCGGCCATTTAGAGGATTTCATTTCGCAATTTTTTGAAAGGATTGCCAAAGATCAGGGGCTTACCGACGAAACGGCTGGGCCACAAAAATTTGTCGGCGCTGCTGACACCCAAAGCTAGGGAGGGATGCTTTTTTCTGCTTACACCGGAAAAAACTGACAGATTATGAGTCGGGGTGCGAGCTTTGTTTCAGAGGTATCAAGTAACCGCGATAGATCTAGTAAATTGTTCAGTTGAAACCTGTTCGTATAAGCAGGTGAGAGCACGGGTACTGTTCCTTTATCGGCTTAGGGCTCTTTTGACAAAATGGATAAGGTTAGGAAAACATCGAACAACACTTTTGAGGTTATTTGAGGGGAGGAGTCTTAAGGAGACAAATTCTCTCCACTTGTGGAAGGATCTCACAGTATTTTTTTTTTTGTTTTTTCTTATTGGCTGTAGTGGAACTTAGGGAAGTTTAGAGGAGTTAGTGGAAAATTGCAGACAGGTATGACTCTGACCATGAATCAGCGTAATGGATGAAGGGATCGAAAGTCGACCCGTATGCCCCAGACCCACACAGTCAGGGAGTGATTCGCCGACTCCCTACAAACAGGAGGCTAGACCGCAGTTAGAAACGCTTCTCAAAGTTCCCGTGGCAACGTGGGATCAAGGAGCATTGTTAGAGTCAAAGCACATGTTCAAATGTGGGCGAGTAGGGTCATATCGCCAAGGACTGTAGCGGGAAAGTGCGAATACACTTCAGTTTGTTGCGTTGATTACAATTCAACATGCAAGGCGAATACCGCCACCAACTTAGGGGCAGTAGTATTCGGGAAGCCGGGTGACTGCTGATTAGATACAGGAGCTGCCTAGCGGCATTGTAGATCCCGGTTTTGTGAAGGATGAGAGAGACAGACGCTATACCGGGGAAACCACCTGAGTGCGATATGCTAGAATGGAAGGGGATTAATCGGCTACCTTTGGCCCGTGTCAAAGTGGGAGTCTAGTTTGTCAGGAGTACTGTCACTGCAGCAGTTTGCAAAAACAATCTTCCCTATCCAGCGTTTGTTGGGGGAAGGTAGATCCTCCTCGAAAAAGCCTAACCAAGGCTGCCAGTCAGTAGGGTAAGCAAGGGCAGTGCAGAGTAGGAACTCCTATGGAAAGGTAAACAGAGAGAGGTGGAGTGCAAGGCGCCGCTAGCAGTGGAGCTAGCATGGGCATGAAGGTGGCCATAGGTGGGTGGTGCAATTGACATGAATTAGGTCGTAGTGGCGGTGGTAGGCCATGGAGGTGGAAGTATGTGGCGGTGCTGATAGGCCATGGAGGTGGTCGTAGTGGCGGTTGGTGGGCCATGGTGGCCGTTAGTGGTGGTTCAAAAAGTTGTTGGCGTTGCCGTGGTAGTCAGATATGTAGGAGCCACTGGTGGCGGACCTTCAGGGTCGGGGCCAAGGGGGCCCACAGAGTAACTGGAAACCAGCAGCTGGGTTGGGAACCAGGGAGCTGTAAATAACGGCATGGCAGAAGGTCAAGTGAGACTGCTATCGTTGGAAATGCCAAGATAGTCAGCTCACAGGAGCAGACGAACAAGTGTCGGGAAAAAGGAGACGAAAATAAGGCTCATCACAGTAGTGGGCATAGCCATGTGTGGGTTTGATACCAAGGAATTTCCACAGAGATGAAGGTAAATCAGTTCGGATAAGATGTGTGTGGGATCATCTCAAACATTTTGAAAAGGGGAGGGAGATGATCGTCATCGCAGTGATGGGTGCGACAGGCTAGAAGAGGATCGCGCAAGATTATCACGCGCTCCTTTTATTAAGGACTTAACTGTGTGAAAGTTGCTCTGACTCTTTGTAAAGCTGGAATGCGCAAACTATCTGCCCAAGGTACTATTGGGCGAGCCACAAACGGCGGTCAGATTGAGAGGGGCAGGTGTTGGTCAAGGTGTTGGAGTAACTGCTCTGGGTGTTGCTCATGTAGTGTGAACAACAGAAGCTGGACAATGGTAGGAGCAATGCTACAGGGCTGCTGTGTTGTGAGTGGCTGGTGGTGTGGCAGTCATCGTTACGAGACTGATACTGTGTATATTAGTAGCTGGCCAGTTGTGTATATTGATTTTGATTGCCAGTATTGGGCGGTGGTGAGCTTTGTTCATGTGTTTTTTTTCTATTTTATTGATATATGTTTACTTGTTATGCGTTTTTGTTCATTGCCCATTATGGGGCGGGGTTGAGTGCTGCTCACGTGTTTTGTTTATGATTTTTCTGATTGATATCTGTTTGTCATGTTGTTGTCACGGCTCAGTATAAATGTACTTAGTTGTGACATCTGAGATGAATGGTTTGATTTGCATATTGTGTGTGAGACCGTAGTGAGCAGATTGTGGCACACGCTGAATTTGATTTTGCTTGTTACGAAAGGCTGGCCCACACGCTGGAATTGATTGTTGTTCCTTTGTGGGGGTTTGTGCCACACGCCTGAATTGATTTATGATGTTAAGTAGGCTGGGCATCACACTGAATTTGGAGTTGTGGTAATATGGTTGTGCTATATAAGTAAGTGAATGGATATGATTAATTAATATGATATGGACATGTGATAGCCTAATGCTATAGAGAGAGTTTGGAATTATATGTCGGGCTTCGGCCAGTTTAGAGGTAATTTTTGTTTGTTGCACAGTGTTTATGATTGACCTAAGAGTGCATCGCTTTGGATTATCTAATGATTTATTGGGTCTTATTTGGGTACCTTATCCTTGTTAGAGGATGTTGATGGAAGTGATGTTTTGAAGCACAGGGTTTGCCACTGTTATTGTACCCATTGCATACTGAGTTTGTTTTACCAATCTGAGAACATTCGTCATTGAGGAAATGTTGATTTGGACAACATCTTAGGTATAGGGGGTGTGTAATGAGTCGGCCGAATGTTATCGAGCATTTAGGCAAATTAAGGGTAGTCGATGTTGTTGAGAGCACGTTCCTTGGGTCTTCAAGTGTGCGAATTCAGGCATCACCAGGGGGGGATACCCCGAGTCGTATACTGAAGGAGGGAGAGTGCTAGGAAGTGTTTCGCATGTCCGAGGGGTAGTGACAAGGAGTTGGCGACCTGCCAGTCCTGGGTAGAGAAAAGTGTCCACTTTGAGCACTGGCTATTCACTGGGCTCTCCCGTGGGCCTGAAAGGAAGGCGATCGTGTCAGGTGACCGTCACGGGTAGGTGACCGTCAGCCTGCCGGCAGAGTACAGCGACCATTCAGTCGTCCCTGTTCTGAGGAATGAATGGAAGGCTGCGGCCTATCGAGTGGTTTGCGCCTTGTTGTCTATAGAGGTAGTAAATACTTGAAGCATCAGTCATGGCTGGAAGAGAGGTCCAGGCTGTTAGTTCAATGGGTAGCTTGGGGGAATCGAACATGAGTTTGAATAGGAGGTTATGCATTAACCACTGGGTGCCCAAGTCTTTGTTGGCGCTAGCAGCTGTGGTGTGTGTGTGTGTAGGTGGCTAGTGATTCCATTGGTGGAATAAAAATAATTGGGGATTTATTGGTACAAATCGTGTGATATGTGTGTGCCAGTGATTCCATTGGTTGAGCCAGTTAAACTCGGGTTCTCTTTTCTTTGAGAACGAATATAAGGTGCTTGGAAAACCAGGAAGTGTGTGACTCACTTGAGGGAAAGTGAACTCGCCCGTCTTGCTGAGGGCTCAAGAAAATACAGCGTGAAGCAGAGGTTAGCTGTCGCCTCGTTGTCTCCTGGGTGGGGACGTAAGACAGTGGAGGTTGCTGTAGCCTCGGAGCCGACGACGAGAAGAATTGTCTCCCGTGTGGGGACAGTCGACAGCAAGACGTGTTTACCTGTTGGGGCCTAGACAGGGAGCTGCCAGACAACGGTGGGGTGTTTGCAGCCAGAGAAGACCTGTGGGAGAGGCCGACAGGAGCCCTTTCAGTGGAGAGGGCGGAGTACGGTGGAGTCCGGGAGACTCGGTGTGAGGGTGCGACTCAAGCTACGTTGCCAGTGTCCCCCAACTGGGATTTGGCCAATCGGGAGGACACAACAGTGTGGCAGCTTCAGCTCGTGGTCGTACAGTGGATGAGAGAAACTGACGGTCAACCAAGGAATGCTGGCAAGTTTATGGACGTTTATTTGCTCTTAAAGGTTATAAGTGTGCAAACAGAATAGTGGAATATTGTCTTTCCTGGCTAAGTAAGAATAACTGAAGAACAGGGGATGCGATTTATGAAATTGTCTGTATGCTGTTTACATTGTTGTATGATACAGATAGTTGTGTTGTGTAGTGACGGGTGGGGGCTCGGAGTCAAGTTGAATAAAAGTTGATTTTTTTTCTATGAAATGTTATGGTTTCCCCGTCACCTTTGTGCGGGCCCGATGTGAGTGACAGAGTGCTTTGTGCCTATGCGAGGAGCGCATTTTGGTTGTGAAAGCGTAAATACTTCTGTCTATAACCCCCTGCATCCCTAAATTTTGAAAAATAAATTTTTTATAACGAGGGGGGGGGGCGTCGGAGACCCGTCACACAAACCAAAAGGTGCCACCGAAGAAGAAAAAGAAAATCATGGAAAGAGCAAAACAAGCTACATTTTCTTGTGAAAGTAAAAAATATAAAAAGATATCCTCTTAAGACACAAGTGCTGAGGGTCAGTTCTTGGAATGAATCCGAAAGGGGACTAAATACAACAAAAAATTTAAATTCCAAGGATAAGACACGCAACCTTTCCCAGCAACTTACAGAGCAGCTTGGTGTTGCAATGACTGCAAGAATATTGAATTAAAAACAAAGCTTGCTCTTATGTCTTAGATTGACAAAATAGGGGGGAATAAGCATTCATATTGGCGTGGTAGATGTTGTTGTTTGTTTTTGGGTTTGTTGTTGTTTTTTGTTGTTGTTTGCTGTTGTTGTTTTTGTTGTTGTTGTTGTATTTTGTTGTTGTTGTTGTATATATGTGTGGTAGTCCTTCTGATCCGAAGTGACGTTAGCGTTTCTGCAGCTCACGATGTACGCGGAGGTGGCTCTGCAAGCCCAAATATATATATATTTATATATATATATTATATATATTATAATATATTATATTATATATATATATTATATAATATATATATTATACATACATACATATGAACCCCCACATAAAATAAGGAATTTCTGTGGTAGATTACAGCAGGTTGGTTCTGCACAACATCTGTGCAAACAAACAAGAAAGAGTCGAAAATTGCACAGATGCTGTATGTTTTGTTTGGTGGAAATTTTTACTAAGCAGGAAGTAGTCCGCAGAAAAAAAAAAACCAAAAAATAAATAATTGTATTAGGGATTTCTATTATTATAACATTTAGGAATCTTTACTAGTTGTATAAAAAAGGATCACTCATTTAAATAGAAAGGAAGGTTTTTTTAAATAATTTCCAATTAGAACAAAGAAATGTTTATGTCCTGGGGAGGCGCCATGTGACTTCTGTTTGAGTGACCATGTGGGTCTCCCCTGTTATAAAAAGAAACCAGTACATGCTAGCCAACCCTTTTTACTTAGACACAGAGGTCCAGCTGCAACCAGAGCAAGCTGAGAGGGCTTTAAGGCTGCCCCCTGCCACTACCAGCAGAGACGATTTTTTCTTTTGGCCTTGAGACCCTTGGTTTTGTTTCTGGTTGTCAGTACTGGTTTCTTATTTAACTCCTAAAGGCTCTTAACACTCATAAAAGATTTAAGATTTCTAAAATCACTTTAAAAACTTTGAAACTCTAAATTCTGTAAAATTCTAAAAGTTCCCCGGGATCTCAGCTGTTTAATTTTTCCCTGTGGTTGTGTATGGATAGGCCATACTGTTGAAAGGAAATATTTTTGGGCTGAACTGGGAAGAGTTTTTTTTCTTTTTGTTTTCCTTTATTTTTATTTTTTTGCTTAGTTAGTCCCTATTATTCAAATAAACACTTTTATTTTGTTCTTACTCTATTTGTGGACTCCAGTCTGTTATATTGGAAATTGTGTTGAGTAGTTAGAGACAAAGATACTTAACAAGCACGCACCTCACCCAAAATTGTAACCCAAGAAAGGGAGGGTTGTTAAGGGTTCAAGTTCGCTGGACGTAAAGAACTTTAAAACCCAGAAGGACACGGGTTACATAAAGTGGCGCCCAATGTGGGGCTAGTGTTTGTTAAGAAAATTTTTTGTTAATAAATAGATAAGTAAATAAATAAAAAATATCATAAAATTTTAGAATATTCTAGGGATAAGGATAAGGGTGTTATTACCCGATTGGGAATTGAGAGCCAGTACAGATTACTTGGCAGAACCAGGGCAATCGGCCATTAAACCATGACTGCCAATGGAGAGGATGCCGCAGAAGTTGCAGAGCTCAGTGCGGTCGGGGGTCCATCAGCAGACCAGAACCACGCCAGTGTTGGGTCTTTCGCGCACCTTGCATCGTAACTTACTGTTACGGGTTTAGGATTTCTGGAAGTGGAACAGAAGCCGCTGACTGAGAGAAAATTGGAATTTTCTCCGTTAGAGAAAAGGAAAAGGGACACTCCAAATCAGGTCACTGGTTTTGATGATTTGGATCAGGAAGAGGCCCAGGAGGAATTCCTTCTATAGAAATAGTTGTGACCACTGGCCCAAGGGCATTGAGGCCAGCAGCACCGAGCTTTGTTCCGCATCAGAAACCGAAGGTAGCAGAAGTTGCTGACGAACAGGATCCGACAGCTGAGGATATTTTCATATGGGTGATCGGGCAGGAGATGGAGGAGATAAAGACAACCCTCAAGGGGAGTTGAATAAGTCATCAGGGGACGCAGAGGCCCAAAGAGAAAATCCTCCACAGGAGCAGATATCTTGGAAGAAAACATCCAAGAAAAACATGATGTGCAGGAAGGACAAAACATGTCGGAGGACAATGGCGAGGAAGAAGGGGAATCTGACACAAGAGATGTAGAGGAGGAAGAAAAGGCAAAACCCCTGCCACGGCGTTCCCGAGGAACGAGGAAGCCAGTGGAAAAACTAAATTTTGGGGCATCAGGTCACAACAGAGAAACCACCCAAAGAGGATCATGAGCTGGAAAAGGTCATGATCACACTCAAAGGGTTACAGGAGCAAGGGGTACCATTCCACTTGAAATCCGGTTTAACTTTATTTTGTGGGGACTTGGGGAAAATTTGTAAAGTTCTTGTAGATGCTAGATTTAGCTTTGGTAGATAGTCATTTGTAATAGTGTGTGTGTGTGTGTGTGTGTGTGTGTGTGTGTGTGTGTGTGTGTGTGTGTGTGTGTGTGTGTGTGAGTATAGGTTGCACCCAAAAGAACTGGACAGTCTTGTTACCACTTTTAGGCTGCCTCACATGGGATGGAAGGATGAAGAGATGGCAAACAAGTCATACAATAAATTCTTAGAAAAGGAAGAAATCCATCAAGGGCCAGGTCTGAAAAGAAGTTTTTCTTCTATTGTTGCTAATACTGTTTACCATTTTTCTGTGATTACAAAAGGTTTGCGTTACGTGAAATTGAAAATTTCAATAGTTCAATCTATTTTTTAAAGATTTCCATAAAGGGTTATGAGAAACTTTTTCTTGCCGGGGGTATGTGTAACCCCCACATAAAATAAGGAATTTCTGTGGTAGATTACAGCCAGGTTGGTTCTGCACAACATCTGTGCAAACAACAACAGAAGAGTCGAAATTGCACAGATGCTGTATGTATAGTTTGGTGGAAATTTTTACTAAGCAGGAAGTAGTCCGCAGAAAATAAACAAACCAAAAAATAAATAAATTGTATTAGGGATTTCTATTATTATAACATTCTAGGAAATCTTTACTAGTTGTATAAATTAAGGATCACTCATTTAAATAGAAAGGAAGGTTTTTAAATAATTTCAATTAGAACAAAGAAATGATTATGTCCTGGGGAGGCGCCCATGTGACTTCCTGTTTGAGTGACCATGTGGGTCTCCCCTGTTATAAAAAGAACCAGCACATGCTAGCAACCCTTTTTACTTAGCACAGAGGTCCAGCTGCAACCAGAGCAAGCTGAGAGGGCTTTAAGGCTGCTCCTGCCACTACCAGCAGAGACGATTTTTTCTTTTGGCCTTGAGACCCTTGGTTTTGTTTCTGGTTGTCAGTACTGGTTTCTTATTTAACTCTAAAGGCTCTTAACACTCATAAAGATTTAAGATTTCTAAAATCACTTTAAAACTTTTGAAACTCTAAATTCTGTAAAATTCTAAAAGTTCCCCGGGATCTCAGCTGTTTAATTTTTCCCTGTGGTTGTGTATGGATAGGCCATACTGTTGGAAAGGAAATATTTTGGGCTGAACTGGGAAGAGTTTTGTTTCTTTTCTTTATTATTTTTTTTGCTTAGTTAGTCCCTATTATTCAAATAAACACTTTTATTTTGTTCTTACTCTATTTGTGGACTCCAGTCTGTTATATTGGAAATTGTGTTGAGTAGTTAGAGACAAAGATACTTAACAAGCACGCACTCACCCAAAATTGTAACCCAACGAAAGGGAGGGTTGTTAAGGGTTCAAGTTCGTGGACCTAAAGAACTTTAAAACCCAGAAGGACACGGGTTACACATATATATATCACACACACACATATATATATATAGATAAGTGGAATGATG
>CM031595.1:133761593-133783421 GCA_018398815.1 Conus ventricosus | reverse complement strand
TGGAAAATGCATCAACAGCATCCAAAAAAAAACTTTTTGACATCTGAGCTGAACATTTTTCACATAAAAAAACTACTAAAGATGTACAGCTCAGATGGTTTCAAACCAACTATTACATAGACTACTCCTACTCAGAGATATTTATTCAGATTAAAATTACTGATTCCCCAATTTGCAACTTTTGTAATATGATGAGCAATGCATTTCACATATGTTGTATGATTGTGCTATTGTCAACAGATTTTGGACCGTTTTGAACATTTGCTTAAAGAAAAAAATGCCCACATTGTGATTATCTCAAATTGGATAAAGAATTGGTTTTGTTCGGAGTAAAACAAAATATTACAACAACAAGCCTCTGGATTTTATTCTGCTTCTGGCTAAATTTTATATATACAAGACAAAACTGCAAAATGTACACCCAAATGTCCAGCTATTCTAACATTCTTAGAAACAGATTGGAATCAGAAAAATATGTATCATTTTTGAACAACACATATAGAGAATTTGAGGAAAGTTGGCTGCCTTATTCCACACTTTTTCTTGATCTTTGAAATACTGTTTCTTTTTATTAACAAAACTCAATAGAGCTCTATGGCTGCTGTCAAAGAATGTTATTTTATGACTTTTCCTCTCTCTTATGGTTTTATCAATCATGCAATCTGTTTTCAATATTTATACTATGTTACAGTTACTAAATAGTCGATTCCTATCAGTGTCACACAAGCTGTTGTGGCATGCCGTGAAAGAAGAAAAGAAGAGAAAAGACTATGTTGTGGAAACCTACCTTGCCATCTCGAAGAGGTCTCATCATGCTCTAAACTTGTTTCACTCCACATAACTTACTAGGATAAAAACTATACTATGTAAAGATCAACTTTAACTGATACTAGTGATAAAAATATCATGTATATATGCTGTATCGACTATGATAATCAACCAATAACTCTCTCCCGTATCCTACACCTGTGTGCGTGGTGTGTGTGTATGTGTCCTTCTGCCTCCTCGTTGTAGTTGTGGACTTGTATATATGTGCGTGTATGTATGTATATGCATAGTATGTGTGTGTATGCGTATATATATGTGTCTATATATATATGTTATGTACGTGTATATATGTGTATAAATGTATATGTATATATTGTGTGTGTATGTGTGTGCATATGTTGTATATATATATATATGTAATATATATATATATATAATATATATATATATATATAATATATATATAATATATATATATATATATATATATGTATATGGGTGTGTGTATGTGTGTGTATATTATTAATATGTGTATACATAATGTATGTGTGTGTATGTATATGTATATTATGTGTGTGCGCATGCTATTTTCTCAAACTTATAGTACCTGGTATTACTTTATTGTCCCTATAATGTTCTGTGTTTGTCGTTTGTTTTTGTAACTGAAAATGAAAACAAACCTCCCTGCAACTACTACCCTTATTTTAAAATATTCTTTATTCATCCGTTCAAACTGAGTAAAGCGCAAAGAAAAATTGCCAGATTGTAAACGATTGTATTTATCATTCATAAGCACACATTTATATATTGGTACATGTACTAGACATGCTCATGTCATATTATTTGCTAAATCCATGTTGAAGGACGAGTGCGTGGGAAAGAAAGAGTGAAGGAACTGGTGAGTGGAGGATGAAGAGAGGAATAAAACATATATTAAAAAAATAATAATAATAAATACAGGCAACAGTAAATTTAGATACTGGTTACTTATTCAGGAAAAATTCAGAATCAACAGCAATCACAATAGAATTAAAATACAAAAATGTGTTTATCAAAAGAATGTACATCCCAAAAGATCGCTGCCTAGTTCACATTACTTAGAAGTAAGAAATAACATTTTAAAAATAATGTTCTTTTTGCACATGCAAAACTGAATGTCTTGTGTTAAAAATATAAACAGCTGATTAAAATGTAAGCCTGTGTTGTTCAATATTCAACTTTGCCATAGACGAAAACACACACCCACACACACATATGCATGCATGTACACACACACACACACACACACACACACCACACCACACACACACACACACACAACACACACACACACACACAAGCATCTTTATACACACAGGATAAATAAATTTCAAAAATAATTATCCACTATATTGCTTACAAACTAAGCCTAATGTTTTACTTCTGTTTACATTCTAGCAATAAATGGCCCCGGCAGTTGTTTCATTCAAAAATCATATAAGACTGAAATATCACAGTCGACTGGCTCCCTGAACCTTGTCGTTTGATGACAAAGAGGATCTGTCTGTCTGATTTTCCTGGCTGCCACACAAACACCTGTAATGTGTCTCCCGTGATGCTCTCACCAATATAGATCACTCATGCTCCTGAAAAAGATATTGTTGATGTTTTGGGGAGTAAGATGGGTGGGTGGAGGCATTGTATACACCCCTCCCCCCCCACCCCCCCCCCCCCCCCCCCACACACACACACTCACTCTCTTTCATTTGCACACACTCACTCTCAGGCACACACACACACACACTTTCTCTCTCATTCAACGCCCCCCCCCCCCCCCTCTCTCTCTCTCATTCATACAAACGCACTTGTCCATCATTCACACAAACACATCCACCACTATGAAAATTACCTAGGCAAAAAAAAATTTCCCAGAATCACATGAACTGCTTTCCCCAAAGATGAAGATGGAAGAAGAAGTATGGCTGCCTTAATGGGGGGATAACAAAAGGGTCATACACACAAAACTCCGCAGGAGTATCAGCCTGCGTACGCAGAAAGAAAGAAGACATGAACTGCCAAAGAGAATAAACATCCTTCCTTTTTCCTCTCTTCACCTGAAAATTAAAGACACTGGGAACAAACCTAGCAGGGTCACACTAGCTCCTTCTGGTCACTGAGAACAGACTGTTGACACATGCATCAACAAAACAATCCCGGGGAAAGACAACTAATGAACACTGACCTAAAATGTAAAGACAAACAGTATTCGCATTTGTTTAACTAAAACAATTGCTTGACCAACACTCCACATAGTTAAGAGGGCATGTAATCACATACATGAAATACCATACATGCACGCATTTGGCTACTTCCCCCATTAATTATTCCCTCCACTTTCCTTCCCCTTTCCCCCACTGTTCTTACTGTCAAGGGTATCTGGCGATGTCTTGGTGAAATCCACGCAAAGCCTCTGCTCTGATCGCAAGGAATGCTGATGAAAGGAGGGTGGCAGAATGTCCGCGGAGAGTTTTCCCTCTTTGCGAGACATGGGTCCACACGGACCCCCCACCGTCTTCCGTGTATAGTCAAAGGCACCGTCCGGCGAAGGTTAAACTGTACTCAGCATTAACCCTTGTTAAACTGTACTCTGCATTAACCCTCTATGCCTTTAATTCAGAAGTGTAATGACCCGATGGAAGAGCAAAAGAGACAATGACTGAGACAGGCTGAAGAGGACATGACTGAAGCAGTTGCTCAATGGTTAGTCTTGACTTCTATCCAGAGAGCAGTGAGGTCCATGTTTTCAATCCTGACACTTTATGACCTGGTAATGCTAATATTTCGGCAATCTCCAAGATCGAAGTATGTTTAGACCTGCGGGGTGTTAGCGCCATCATAACTCCAAAGTTTCCATTCCTCTTCATGTCTACACTCCCTCCCCCCCCCCCCCCCCCCCCCCCCAACGTGGCATGCTAAAAACAGAAGACGATCTGCATTTCAGTCGCCGACTCAACTCCAGATGCTGACATGGTGCAGTCTGTTATCCTTCTGCCACAACTTAAATCTCACGTCAGCATGGGTTTGACTATACTCTAGGCTTTGTCAACAGATCTATTGCATTTTCAAAGTAATGCAATTCCTGTTTCCATAAAAAAAAAAACGGGTAGGTTTAAAAAGTGTGAACCTTACACCTAGCGCTAATCCTTAGGAAAAAATCCATTATTATGGCTTCTGTTTTTGTTTGTTTTTTTCTTTTCTTTTTAACATATTTTCTTCACTTGTTTCATCAATTGATGTCTGTTTAAACAACACAGTAAAAATGAAGGGTTTTTATACCACAAGTGAAAATCACTTGCAGAAAGGGTGGTGCGGCAGATGAAAACCAACAACAGAATAAAAAATACAAAGGATCACCAAAGCACACTAATACACTAAAAATTTATACTCACATATGTATACACACATACCCTAGCATAATAGTTATAAAATGACACAATAAATCGTCAAGAAATTAAAGTAACATCAACTGCATTTAAATTTAAATTTTTTAAATAAAGATCAAGCATATACAGTTGAAAAAAATGAACATAACTGCTGTCTTTTCATATTACATATTAAAAGGGATTGGGGGGGGGATCTTACATGATTTTAAAATGTTAAAATGTACTCTAAAACGAAATATCACATAATGTATGTGTATCTAATTTCATTCTCTAAATGGGGTCAAGCAAATTATATAAAATTTTTAAAAACGATTTTTCAAAGCTTCTACATTTTGAAACTAACAGTGTGCGCTTGCATGCATGCCTGCTTTTGTGTGTGAATGGCACATGTACATATGGAATGTGTTTGTGTGTGTGTGTGTTTATAGTTTGCAAGGTTTTTGCATGTATGTAACATGGTTGTGTAATTTCTCACCCTCTGTGTGTGTGGTGTGTGTGTTTTTGTGGGTGTGGTGTGGGTGTGGTGTGTGTGTGTGTGTGTTGTTGTGTGGTGTGGGGTGCATGGTTGTGTCAATATCTGTTTCTTTCTTTGTATGCATATCTATCAAAAAATAAACACACAACTTCTCTCCCTTCTGTTTCTTACAAAAAGCCTTAAAACTTCTGGAATTCTGGCCGGGAAGAGGAATAAGAAGTCACTATTGTCTTCATCTGCCTGCAAATAAATTTGTTTACCTTTTCTGAAGCTTGCTGTCTTCGATTGGCTTCCAGTCTGATTTCTTGATAAGTTGGCTGTAAATAAAATGGTCACCTTGAATTTTTCCTTGCAGCGTCTTTGTTTTTGTGTTTTTTAAATAGATGTGTGTTTGTTTTCGCCACATGTGTGCATGCCTGCATGCGTGTGTGCGTGCGTGCGTGTATGTGTGCATGCATCTTTGAATGTGGTTCACATAAATTTAATGTACGTCTGTGTGTTGCAGTTTTTGGGGGTTGCTGGTGGTGATGATCATGATGGTTGACTTTGTGAACAAAGTTGCCAAATCAAGTGAAGAAAGGGCCCGGGAAGATTTCCCGTCACAGGTTAACAGAGTCCATCAATTACTGCCATGAAAATTAAATACAATATGAATAACTGTAACTTTGTTGCAACATCAAAGTAATAAATAGCAGCACGTCACAATGAGTCTTCTAGTTCCTTGGCCAAATCTCCAAATTCACCATTGGTTTGTTAAGTGTGTGTGTGTGTGTGTTGTGTGTGTGTGTGTGTGTGTGTGTGTTGTGTGTGTGTGGTGTTGTGTGTGTGTGTGTGCGTGTGTTGTGTGTGGGGTGTTACATGTATGTCATCATTTCTCATCATTAATGCACTACCTTTTGTGTGCATGGAAGTTACAGTGGTGAGTTTTTAAAAAAAGCAATTAACTCTACCCTACCTATATTCTACAACACCAAATAATGCTATTGTCGTGACATGAAACCGTATGAGTACGATAACATTGCTTGTGATTTCATATACAGACATTCTTATACAAGGTAACTTTTTATGACTATTTTCTTCCACATTAATGCAAAACAGAAAAGTACTGACTTGACGCTGTTGGCGTTCATTTCCCGGGCTACACAATGAAGTGTTGCCTTGCAAGGTTTTCACAAATACAAAACGATGGGCGAAGCCGAGCATGTTCAATCCATGGATGATCGGGGGGGCAGCCAATGGCGCCTCCTATTCCACACAGGTAACACAGCACGCTGTCCCCGTACCCTGTGACACAACCAGGTTCCACAACAGTTTAGGTCCATAACACTGTTCGAACACACACCACGCACACACAGCGTCCATGCATGCACAGACATTTTCTTTTTTTTTGGGCCTCTACTTTGGTTTATGCAATGACAGGTGTGCAACAAATTTTACAACAATTTCTTTTCATTTTTGCTTTCTTCCTTTTTTTTTTTCAGTTATAACTTAATGTAATTGTACAACATATAAAACAGGGTAAAATCATATTTTCATAAACTGTCTATCAAGAGCTAAATGAAAGAGACTATCTTTTTTTTGTTGAGACAGGGGTATGCATGTCTTGTTGTGTGGGTGTGTGTGTGTGTGTGTAGGTGTGGGTGTGTGTGGGGTGTGTGTGTGGTGTGGTGTTTTGTGTGTGTGTGTGTGTGTAGGTGTAGGTGTTGTGTGTGTGTGTGTGTGTGTGTGTGTGTAGGTGTGTGTGTGTGTGTGTGTGTGTGTGTTTTGTGTGTGTGTGTGTGTGTGGTGTTTTGCGTGTTGGTGGGGTTGTTACTGTGTGTACAGAAAATACTCTTATCACACTTCAAAGCAGAGGGAATGAAAGAACCCAACTTCAAACAAATGCAGTTTTTTTTTCTTTTTTGTAAGTTTAACACATATCATGGAACACACACACACACACACACACCACACACACACACACACACACACACACACACAATGCACACACACTCATGCATACTCACAGCTATATGCTGCTCCCTTTGCGTGAGAAAAAGCCTGCATCTGCCAACTGCTTGGCATGAGAAGGGTCTGTAGGCCAGTTTTAAAAGGGTATGCAACCTGATTCCTGAGACCAAAGTGAACATAGCATGGTACATAATCAGCCGACCCACTGAAATTTAAAGATTTACCCTGTCTAATGAGGACGTAGTCGGTAGGGTGGGCCTGACGACCAACAGTTCGGGCCTGGGAGATGGCTCCCAATCATCGGAATTTGTACATTCCCCCCGCATGTACAGCTGTCCCTGTGTTTCTAGGTTGTGGCTGAGAGTTCTGCCCGGAGCCCTCTGGTCTTGGAGCACCGCTGGCTGTGGAGGGTTTTTGCGACAAAGGGGCTGCTGTTCGCAGCCAGCTCTGTTTGTTGGTGACCAGACTTTCATGTAGAAGCATCAGACGTGTGACTTCCAGTAACCCCGCCCCATCGATAACCCTGGATCGCTTGGGTGACTTTCTGGTGTAACTGACGGGAGGAAAGTGCACAAAAACTGGTTCTGCTGGTCCCATCATCGTTGCACTGCACTGCACGGGCGTGCTAAATGGAAATCACCTCCTTTCCGGAAGCTTACCATCTCCCTGTGGTTGATCTTTTTCTCTGTGTTTCACCGCCTGATTCTGTGGGGTGAGTTGTGCTGACTATCAGTAGTAACAGCAAACTGACAATGGGGAGAAAGTCCCAAATGGACGCTGAGGGACGACCCTTTGGGAAAAACAGGGCATCTTTACCCCCACAGCAGAAAATTGTAAGAATATGTCCCTGAAGAACCATCCAGCATGGCAAGTTCTTCTTGTGTGTATCCCCTGAGCTGGACATCGGGGCAGTCCCTTAGGTTGCATTCCAGCACTGATTTCAGAATACTGGGATAGCAGAAACCACTTGGTGAATCGATCATTGTAAAATTTTTTGGTTTTGTCGATATGCCATGAAAACTGGAAGTCTAGCAAATACTTTAAATGGGTTCCCCTTTTTCTGCGTAGATTTAAAGGTACTCAGATCTGTCTCTCATGATCGTCTTGGAATAAGGTGGTTTTTCTTGGCCAGATCCTGATTCTTGCCAGACAAAACTGCTTTAACACCATTTTCAAACCTTCACCAAAAAGCCAAACCCGTATCATGCCGATTTCTTTCAACAGTTTTCCTCTCAGCCTGCCTCATAATCTTCACCTGCCCAGTGTTAGCCGAGAGCTCTTCAGAATCACGCTCACTCTGCCTTGTACCTCCTTGCCCCTCACACCTTCCTGGAAAAATTGTCTGGGGAAAGCCACCTGGCTGATGGGACTTCGGCAAGACGGAGGCTTTTTTCTTCCCGCATTAACCAAACACTCTTCTTGTTTCCAGCAGACAGCCTCCTCACTCTTAATCATGCGGGATGATTCACACTTAACCTCCGTTTCTAAATTGGCATTTCTAACAGTTACGTTAATGTCCTTTGCAGACCTAAATCTTTGTAAAACGTACTGCGACCAGTGTTTGCAATCAAAAATCTGAAAGTGCGCATCCTTTTCATGTTTTGTTACATCATGAATCACAGAAATCTGCTCGCTCCCATCATTGCCAGTCGATGAACTTTCCTCACAGGAATAAGAGTCTGATCTTTTTAAAAACGGAAGCATTTGCTCACAATTTTCTAAATCGTCTACCTCGCCGCTTCTTAGGCTTCCTGACAACAGTTTGACTGTGATCAGCAGGCAGTGATGGTTATTTTTTCTTTTGCCTCTGAAAAATGCCACTGCGACCCATGCAGATAGTCACTGCCAGTAATATCTGGTTGATGGATTAGAATCCATGTCGTGTATACTCCAACCTTGATGAACAAAAAAAAATTCACACAACACACACACACACACACACACACACACAACCCCAACACACACACACACACACACACACACACACACGCGCGCGCGCGCGCGCGCGCACACACACACACACACACACCACACACACGAAGTAAGCAGTGAGTAAAAATTATAAGCATGAATGCAAAGATGCATGCATCTGCATTGCGCGCGGAAATCACATACACACGCACACGCACATACACACACACACCAACACCACACATACACACTCACACACCACACACAACACACCACACACACACACACACACACACACACACACACACACACACACACACACACACACACACACACAACACACACTTATAACTGCATGTTTGAAGTAACATTTTTTAAACCAATAAACATTAATCATACAGCATTTTTTCAGTTTCATTTTATCTTTATCCCTCAAAATTTGCCTCTAGGATGAATGAACGGATGGAGGTATGCATCCTGAAATACTTAGTTTTGGGAGTGAAATATTCATGTGGAGAGACAGCTAAACAATTTGCTTAACAGTAAAGAATTGGTAATAGTTTGCAAGGTGAAATATTCATGTGGACAGAATGTAAACAGTTAATCTACATAAACTAAAGTATTTGTGTTAAACTTCAATGGGTCCTCCAAGTTTAGCAGGGGAAATATTCTTGTGCACAAAAGCTAAACAAAGTCTGTGTTTCTATTTGCTCAACATTAGCATTAATAAATGATGAGGTCCGGCTATACTTCACAAGGCCCTCACGAACTGAAAATGGGTGGAAAAAGTAGTGCCTTGGGAGCGCTAGGGAAAAAAAGATCAGGTGGCAGTAGCAGTGGCAAATCGAAGGATAAAAATTGGCACAGCATGAGGCTGGAACAGAACAGGGAAACACTGAATGCAATTTCATGACTCGGGAACAGAGCAGCATCTCCTTTGAAAGGCTGCCCGCTGACAACCTGAAACTGATGGTTACATGGACTTCTGGCTCTGAACTGCAAGAGTGAGCAAGAGAAGTGATTACATACAGCAAAGGTTTAGGATGACTGCTATGAAACACTGGTTAGACCAGACTGGGAAAATGGTTGCTCAGTCTGGGATCCTTACATAAGTTACAATCTAAAGGCATTGATAACCTCGAAAAGATTCAGAGAGGCAGCACAGTTCGTAACAGGGAGCCATATCAGAGAGAAAGGGAATACTAGGAAGAACATGACGAAATTAGAATGAAAAAGAGAGAAGAGCTCTTATTAAACTTAATAACTTCTTCAAAGGCAGAGCTAAACTAATTGATTCCCAATGGAACAACTAGTATTTAGTAAAAGTAGCACCAAGAGTGGTGGTCAATCTTATGGCCATACCTGCAATCAAATATTGACAGCCATTTACATTCATTTTATCCTAGTTCTGTAAGGGTGTGGGAAATCACTGCCGGTTTCCATCAAGATTGCCACAAAGCGTCTCTTTTAAAAGTCAAATTGATAAGACAATCTTGAATCTGCATATTGACTGACTTTTCTATTTTAACTTCAGCAATATTTTATGGTTACCTAGGCCTTAACCTGGCCATTGCTTTTAACCTTTTAAAATCAGTATGACCCCTTGTTGCAAAATTTTTCTCCAGGGGCCAACAGGCTGAGTCGCATTTTCTTTTTTTTAACACGCGCGCTGTGACCCTCATTTTTAGAAATAGTTTTTTAGGAGAGAAGAAGAAGAAGAAAAGCAAAGCTGGAATGAGCAGCCTCGGATAATATCTTTCGTGTGGAACAGTGTTTGTATTAAACCCTTGATCATCTGACTGACGAGAATCAAATCTCAGTATGATTGTCCCCGTTAAACTATACACCTAAGGCAAGACACATTATGATGTATCAAATCTCACAGATCAAAAATTTCAGCACAACATTATGCCCCAATCTAAATGAGAAATTAGCAAAGATATCAAAATACTTTCTCCTGTTTGCTTTTTCTCCTTATTAGTGCCCCAAATTAACTGGTCCCACATAAAGTATTAGATGTATGTCTCACTTCATGTGTTTTCGAGACGTTATAAGCTGCACACTCCTAAGAATCTGTGTGACAGAAATTTTGAACTACCCCTAACGTAGATCAGTCCCAACTTGCTGGGCAGTCATTCAGAAGGCTGACAGATTATATTTAAAATGGAAACAAAAATACTATTTAAGAAATATTCATCAAACTGCACATTGTGCATAATGCTGCATAGGCACTAACCAATATTTACCAGTATTTAACTGGGTTTATGAGGTAAGGATAGAAAAAAAATCTGCCAACAAAATTGCACCCAATTTAAATTTATGTTTTTTAAAAAAGATACGTGAAGGATGGTCCTCTAGGGGACAACTAAAAGGCATTTCCCTTTTAAATCTGATTACTAATCACTTCCACAGTACTTCTTACTAGTACTAGTAGTGAAAGGAGCAACTTTCCAGTACTGGTACATTGAAATAAATTCTTACTGTTCTCAGCATTGTCAAAGATATTCCGAATTTGGTTAATAATGTAATTTCCCAAAGGGTTAAGAGTGCTTTTGCCTCAGAATGACAGAATTTAAAATGGGGACAACCATGAAATTTTTCGAGATCAAATTAACAACTGACACCCAGTGTTTCTGGGACAGGAACCCAGACAGTTTTCGTCTGGGGCAAAATATTGTGAAATATAGATGCAAGATCTGAAAAATGACAAATGATCATCAACCACTCTAGAAATCACCTTTTTAAACTGTATTTTTACTGTGTACTAGATTGTTACCCCTCTGATAATCTGTAGTAAGTACCTGATATCAGTTTACCCTACTTATTATCAGGATATTACTAACCATGCTGGCGGTTAGGAAACTGACAGGCTCTCAGAACGTGACAAGTTAATCAGCTGAAGATTTGAGGAAGGCTAGTCTCTTGTTTGAACAGGCAAGATGAAAGTTTCATGGGGCCGATCACACTATAGCCAAATCTTATGCTGACACCGCAAGACTTCTACAGGAGTCAGCGACATCACATACAAATGTAAAACACCATCTTCCAAAGCATGGGAGCTTTTGACATATATTGCCGAGGTGTGTCAAGCATCAAGTGGGTCAGAGCACATCTTGGCTAATACCTGCACCAGCAAATTGGTCTCTTAAGGGGAGGGGGCAGGAAAGAAGGCAAGGTGGGAGACTGGAGGTGGGGAGGATGTTATGTGAAGATTGACAGCGTCATACTCAGGTGAGAGGCCAACACAACAGAACACAGAGAGAGAATGGTATAGTGGAGGGGGTGAGGGATATGTTAAGGGTAGAGAATATGGCTTAACAAATTCCATTCTCACAAGAATGGCATTGGGAAAGTGGACTGTGGGCTTTGTGCACTTGACGTTTACCCACTGCTATGACCTTGTATCTGGTTTTGGTTGACCCATTTGCCATTTATGAGTTTGATGAACAGGTTTAAAGAATCATTATTCTGATCACTGACACTGATGACTGTACGATCAATAAGTGGGTTTGGGGAGCACAGGATGGATTAATGAGCTGGGGAGCAGAGGGTGGAAGGCAGGTGGGAAGGGGGTAAGAGGGGTCATTAAGATACTGTATTCTTTAAATAAACCAGGCTCATTAAGATTGGGCTTAATGAATATTATTTGTGTTCATACTCTGTACTTTAAAAAGCATTGTTGTAGATAATAATGTGCAAGTACTGCCACTAACTGTTTGGGTGGGAAAATCTTAATTCTGAAAGAGTTATGCAACCTCTCTGCAATGTGCACCTACATCATTTATGTCTGAAAACCACCCAGCCTAACATTATTGAGATCAACTAGGCCTCCTGGTACGTGCATCACAGCCTAGCACGTAATGTGCTTGGCAAAAGTGATGCAATGCATGTCCCTGTCAATGTCGACCAATGCTTTCCTCCAACCCTTGGGAGTCTAGAACTAATGTCGTTCCACCACATCATTCAAATACAGCATGCTGCGCAAAAAAGCTTTTTACCTTTCGTTCAATGCTGCTTGGTTTGAAGCCTTATGTGTTCAAGAAATGAAATGATGCAGTAGATAATTATATTTAGCATCTGGAATTCCCAATATTACACCGCTGCGATGACCTTTGGTTGGCCTAACTTCACGTACTTTCACGCGTTTTCCATCGAACCCGGAACGCTAGTAACAAAAAATTATTATTGTGCATATCAACGTTTCATAGAGGATGAATGTTATAAAAATTGTACGAGCGAGCTAATTTTGTAGTTATTGTTGTGTGAATCAAATTACCTTGATCACTTCTTTCTTGCCTCCCTGACTGAAGATCGCTCGGCATGTAGCTATACTCCTTAAAATAAAGAGGCCACATTCCACAATTCGGGAACTTGCGCTAAATCACTGTAAGAAAAAATACAATTCTTTCTTTACGAGGATAATAAATAAGCACTGACGCGCTTTTTACAGCCAGTCCTCGCCCTGAGTAGGACTACAACATGCAGTGAAATGAAATAATGTATGAACGCAAACAGACAAAGTGGTCATGCAACCATAATGGAACATCAAATGAAAAGAGAAGAGACATGAAGAAAAAATAATAGAAAGGGGAAGAAGAGGAGTGGGGCGGGGTGGGCTGGTAAGCATATAGAAATGTACTATAACGTACAACAATTACCCTGTAATAAAAACAGACAATGAAATGAATATGACAAAGTAAGCACATATTTGGAACAAACACACACACACACACACACACACACACACACACACACACACACACACACACCACACACACACACACACACAGGCCTACACACGCGCGCGTGCGCGCCCCCCCCCCCCCCCCCCCCCCCACACACACACACAGAGAGAGAGAGAGAGAGAGAGAGAGAGGGAGACATCAGAAATGAAAGAAGTAGTAAAGCACAAAATGTAATAACTTTTGACATGACATGAACATACGTATAAGGTATGATCAGAAATAGTAGCATGCATTAAAATCATGAAATAAAAGATAAAATAAATGAAAAACGAGAGAGAGAGAGAGAGAGAGAGAGAGAGAGAGAGAGAGAGAGAGAGAGAGAGAGAGAGAGAGAGAGAGAGAGAGGAACTGAAGAGAATCATTAAACAAGTAAAACTGAAACCACTAATGGAGAAAATCATGTTAAAGACAAACACATTAATAATATGAGCAATATAACCCAGGAAAAGAACTGACTAAAAATAATGAACCAAATACAGATCAAATCATACATGAACAAAATCATGATAAGGAGATGAGACAAAGAGAGCATGTACCTGAACGCACGTGCACACACACACGCGCGCGCGCGCGCGCGCGCGCGCGAGAGAGAGAGAGAGAGAGAGAGAGAGAGAGAGAAGAAACATGTGTGGCAACGTGGGCTTAGGGCAAAGGCAAGAGCTCGATCGAAACCAAGGATTTTCAACTTCAATCTTATATATGTCGGATGCTCAATCTCATCTCGTGCCTGCCACTTTGCACAGATTAATCATGCAGACTAAATCTGCTGGGTGTTGTGGATCAATAGAAGTAGCAGAACAGCAAGCAACCAGCGCTCAGATCAGCCAGGCAAACAATCTTGAGACCAGACCAGAATCAATGCTTCTCTTCTCTTTTATGTCAGCAAGATGGTCAGCAAGCATCTGTCAGCGAGACCCGTCAGCAAGAACAACGCAAGAACAACTGCGCAAGAACAACAACCAACCCGAACACACAAAACACCTCTTCCTTTTATACATGCTCGTCGTCAATTGATCGACGACCAACACTACCACATCACCCTAACAACATAACATCGAAACAAATCTAACGACCAACTCTACGACATCATCCTACCAACATGACATCGAAGCAAAAATAATACTATAACAAACTATCGATAATCGCAATATAATAATCTAATTCAAACCAACAACTATTAAATGAAACTTAATCAAGTTTCCGATGATTTGCTTGCCTTCGTTCCTAAAACGAAATGTAAACAAGCAAATCATCGTAGCAACTAACCCTTAGCAACTGTGTCAAATTTATATTCCCAAATAATTGATTTCTCTTCTTCGTTGATATTTTCGTTATTGATGTATGATTATGTTTGAACTAAAAACAGCTAAAATGTTTGCTTGTTTCGTATATAACTTATATTTACCTATCTTCCATGGAAACATATACTATTTTGGATCTACAATCTGATCTTTATTGATTAAAGAGCGTTTGACGTCTTCGTTTGTTAAGAGTGATTTCTCTTGTAATATGGCTGAAAAAATCGTAAATAACTATTTCTTCACTTCTCCACATCTGCCCCTACTCTTGTTTTTCAATGCCCTCATTGAATCGAAAGTTGGGACAGGTGCTGATGGGTATATAACTCCACTTCCTAGTCAATTTCCTGTATTAGGGTTTACTGCCCCTTCCAAAATAATATAAAGCAAAATTTAATAATATTCAACACTTTTCTCCTCCCCCCTCTCTCGATTATTCAAGTCCTCCTGAATGAAAAGAATAGAGTATATTTGATACTTCTTATTCTTTTTAAAGAGATTAGGACAATTTGATTCATATCGCTATCTTTAATAGGCAATGTGATAATCAATATTAATAGAGAGGAAAATCCCGATTATTCACGTGACATGCTCTTTTCATTCAGCTTGCGTTGTTGTTAAACAAGGCAAACCGAAATGAAAGAATAAAATGAAGTATTGATTCAAACGCGTTATTTTATAAATAAGGCGAGTTTGAATCAGGGAATGGGGTTTGTTATGAAATTATAATTGAAGGCATTGATTCAAACTGCGTTATTTTATGAATAAGGCAAGTTTGAATCAAGGGTAGAAGGAATTAATAGTTTAACAAAAGGAGCTTTACGACTTATGATCATTTTAGGGGTGATTTGATTCTAGTGCGTTATTTTATAAATAAGGCACTGAGAATCAAAACGGGAACAGGGAGAAGGAACTCTTTTCTTTCTCAGCCATTCTGTAGCCAAACTACACACGAGAGATGAAAAATATCTTTGTATATTTCCATGGAAGATCTGTTATAAAATAGACATTGTCAAAAGAAAATAAAAATTAAACTTTTAGCAAAGATAACTTTTCAAAAATATAGTGAAGTTGTTCTTGCTGAGGTTGTTGTTCTTGCTGACTTTTCCTTTTCTTTCTCCAAATGTCTCTTTTCTGCTTATGAAAGAGAAATGCTAACTTTCTATTCCTAACCACTATTTTAAAACAAAAATTACTGATTCTCAGAATAAACTTTTCTTGTTTGCTGGCAAGTCTTTGGGATCTTCTAGGAAGCGGAACCGGTGTAGGCAGCAGAACTGGTTTCTTCCGTTCAGGAGTCTGGGAATGTTCATCATTACGAAGTCTTCCTCGGATTCGCTGTTGGAGTCTTCTTCCCGTGTGGGAGGTGGTATTGGGTCTTCGTCCTCGCCTTCCGAGTCTTCCTCTGGGTTCGCGGCTGGCAGCATGTCCTTCCTGTTGACCGTGCGGTCGATTCCTCCAGCCAATGGTCGTACCACGTAGGCGTCGTTGTTTAGGGCCGCGTGACGACCTGGAATAGTTGAGGCTTCCAGGCATCTTGCAACTTCCCTCTCTCCCGGTTGCGAAGGTAGACCAGGTCCCCTTCAGACAGGATGGAGGAAGACGTCTTCCGCCTGGCTTCGTCTCTCCTGGCGGCGATTTTCTGGGACTGTTGGTGTGCCTTGCTGTAGGCGTCTCTCAGGCGAGCCTGGTGAAGATTGACCCAGGTGTCGAGTTCAACTGGCTGGTTGTCGTTGCCCAAGATGTCATCGACTGGGAGTCTTGGGTGTTGCCCGAATAGTAGGAAATGTGGTGCGAAACCCGTGGTCGCGTGAGGCGTGTTATGTAGGCCTGGACCAGTTCCGGCAGGTGGACAGGCCAATTCCTTTTCTCTTCATGGGTGAGGGAACGAAGGAGCTTGAACATGGAGCGGTTGAACCTCTCACATTGCCCGTTGCCCTGGGATGGTAGGGGGTCGTGTGGGTCTTCTTAATGTTGTACATCGTGCAGAGCTCGGCGATCAGGTTGGACTCGAAATTTCGCCCTTGGTCGCTGTGGATACGTTCTGGAACCCCGTACTTCAGGAACCATTCTTGATCAGAGTTTTGGCCACAGTGGAGGCTTCTTGGTTGGTGGTGGGTACCGCTTGTGTAAACTTGGAGAAGACGTCTGTCATTATCAGGACGTTTTCTCTACCGTCGCTGGCAGCTTCTAACTTGGTGAAATCTATGGCCAAGACTTCTAACGGTCGCGATGCTTGAAGGTGTCCTGACGTGGTGAAAGTCTTGGGATGTTGCCACCAGGGTGCATCTCTGGCAGTTGGAGATGTGACGTCCACGTCCCCCGTGCATGCCCGCCAGTACGCTCGTGTGCGCAGGAGCCCCATGATGCGGTTGATTCCCTGGTGGCCCATGTCGTCGTGAAGGGAGGTCAGGACTTCTCTTTCATCGTGCTGGGCAGGACCAGTTGTCGGCAGGGCCCATGTTGCAGATCTTCGACCTTCCTGTAGAGGATCCCGTCTTCCAAGAAGAGTCGTGAGCGCTGCTGGCAAAGGTTTGAAGATCTCGGTTTCCTCTTGTGGGGGTTCTTCCGGCCATACTGCCAGGACTGGGGCGATGACTGGATCTCGTGCTTGCTCTGCTCGTACTTCAGCCAGCGTCTCTTCAGCATCAGGGGTGTTGTTCCGGATAAAGCGTGACTCTGCAGTCTGTCTCTTGATGGCAGCAATCTGGGGTGGGACAGGAGTAGCACGGGCTTCATCTTCCGTGGTGGGGCAGTCTGGAAAGGGCGTCAGCAGATTTGTCTTGCCAGGCCGGTACTTGATTTCGAAGTCGAACTGTGCTAACTGAGCAGCCCAGCGTTTGCTCTAAGGCGCCCAGGGAAGCTGTCTTGAAGTGGGCAAGGGGAGTTGTTGTCAGTGTAGACGACGAACTTGGAGCCCAGGAGGTAGTCTCTGAATTTTTCGGTGACGCCCACTCATGGCGAGGAATTCTAGCTTCATGCTAAGTAATTGGCCTATTCTTTTCTGTTTGGACGTAGCCTTCTGCTTGCATAGGCCGGACCTGGCGTCGCCCATCTTGTTCTTGAGAGAGAATGGCGCCAGTCCGTCGTGGCTGGCGTCAGTCTCCAGGATGAAAGGCTTGGTGAAATCTGCGTAGCCCAGGACAGGTGCTGAAGTCATGGCGTCTTCAGTTTTCTGAAAGCTTCCTCATGGTGTTTGGGCCCAGCGTGTGGTGATGTCGGCGTTTTTTTTCTTGCTTTTGTCGCTGGAGACCAAGTCGTGGGGGGGACCGGCTATCTTGGCAAAATTTTCTGATGAACCGCCGGTAGTAGCTGGCGAAACCCAGGAAACTGCGGAGCTCAGAGGTTGTGTTAGTGGGGACTGGCCATTCCTTGACAACCCGTACCTTGGAGTCTTCGCAGGATACCCCTTCAGCAGAGATGGTGTGCCCCAGGTAGATGACTTGGCGTCGCAGGAATTGACATTTGCTGCCTCAATTGAGTCCCGTTTCTTTGATTCTTCGGAGCAGGCGTTCCAAGTGTTCCAGTGTTCTTCAAGGTCTTTGAGTAGATCAGGAGGTCGTCGATGTAGACCAAGAGGAACTGGAACATGAATTCGGACATCGTAGACTGCATCAGTCGCTGAACGTGGCTGGTGCCGTGCAGAGGCCCATTGGCATTCTGGTATATTTCAAAGAGGCCCACTGGAGTGGTGAAAGCCGTCTTATGTTGATCGTCAGGGTGCATGGCTATCTGGTGAAGCCGGAGCCAAGGTCAAGGGTGGAAAAGTACTGTGACCCGACCAGAGCGTCGAAAGACTCTTGGATTCTGGCAGAGGGAAGGCATCTCTGATGGTTTTGGAGTTCAACTTGCGGTAGTCGACGCAAAGTCGGATGGACCCGTCTTTCTTCCTGACGATGACAATCGGTGCAGTGTAGGGCTGTAACTCTCAGTGATGATGCCCTTCTTCAGTAGTTCTTTCAGGTGACTCTGAACTTCTTCAAATTGATGGGGAGAATTCTACGATATGGTTTGAGCCACTGGTTTTTCATCTGTAGTCTTCAGCCGATGTGTCACTGCATCAGTGTAGCCCAGATCTGTACAGTCAGTCATGAAGGCGTCGGAGTACTTTCAAGGAGGTTCTGTAGCTTCTTTTTCTGTCTGTCAGTGCCATCGAAGTCTGGAAGAAGGATGTTGGACTTTGTTTGCTGCGTTGCCTCTGTCTTCTCTCTTTCTTCTTCTTCCGCAGTGACTTCTGATACGATGAGTTCGTGACGTTGAGCTGGATCAAAGGCCCTTTTTCATGCGTGTTGACAGCTTCTAAGACAGCTACTGGAGTTCTGGCAGGCAGGAGTTTGTCCTCATGTGTCAGGTTTGCCATCCTGACATAGCGTGACTGCCATGGTTGTTAGCAAAGTGGGGACTAGTAGCAGGCCTTGGGGAAGTGGTTGCGTCGATGTTGAAGCCATCGGGATATGAATCAGTCTCGGGCTTGAGACTTTGATAGTCGCAATAGAGAAGGCAGGGATGTGTTGACGGGAGATCGTACGAGCGATGCCCTTGGTAGACATCTTCTTCTTCTGATTTCTTGCGCTAAGAGTTGAAGGTTGGAGGAAGGTTTGAAGCATTGTTCAGGCAGGGTTCCAAGACGTTCATCCCCAGCAGTACTGGGACTCGTTCCTTCTTCTCCCTCATAAATGGCTCCGTAGCGTTTTGACTACGAAGACCGGGTGTTTGAGCAGAGGGTATTGAAGACTTGTATGTCAGACCAAGTAGATGGCGGAGTAGGGCACCTCTGCCCCATTCACTGCTCGTATTTTGACGAGGGCCATCTTCTTGTCGAAGATTCTGAGATTTCTTGCAGCCCAAGCTTCTGTGACAGTCGTTACTTCGCTGCCCGTGTCCACGAGAGCCTGTGTCGTCCTGCCGTTAATCTTGATTTCAGTCGTCGGACATCTTCCGGCGAGGTTTGTCTTCGTTTCTCCTTTGATGTGCAGCCTTTTGCTGCGAACTTGACTTCTTCTATTGTTGTTGGACTGCTTCTTCTTCCTCCCCCCGCTGGCCTGGTTTTCCATAACAGCGGGGGTTACTCGTTTCCCTGCATCCTGTAGCCCTGTTGATTTTGTCTTTGCTGCCTTTGAAGATACTGTTTGTCTTGCTCGGCAGTTTGCTTGACGTGTCCCTTGCGCTGGCACCACCAGCACGTCCGTGTAGACTGGAAAGCTGGCTGGTGGGTGAAGGAAGGCTGATGGGAATGCATTCTGGAGGGGACATCGCTGGTTACTGCCGACTTCTAGGGGCATTGACGTGCTGCTCTTCTATGCTGCCGTGTAGGTGTTGCTTTGAGGGCTTCGTCTTCAGAGTCCAGCGCCGATATCTTCTCCTCCAGCCGCTGCAGCATGTCGGGGCCCAGTGATGTCTGTTCGATGGCATTCTCGGCGATGGAGTCTCCCTCATCCATCGTTGTGCTTCCTTTGTTGCTTCTATGAAGTAGCCCGGGGGTTGTTCCCTTGTAAACCGCTTCATGTCCCTCTTCAAGGATGCCGGTGCAGGCCGTTGACGAATGCGTCCCGAAGTAATGTTGGCTCGAGAGGCGCGTCAGGATTCGCCTCGTAGATCTTGACCCATAGCATGGCGGAGTGTTGATGCGTATTCGCCTATAGACTCGCCCCTACCAAGCTGTCGCCTGAAGAAGGTCGCCGTCAGTGTTGAGTGATCTTTTTGTTCCCCCCATTCTTGTTCAAGAATCTTGATTTATTTTCTCAGCTGAGTTGATCTCGCCTGCTTCCCGTGTCAGGATCTCTTGCTTGGCTCGTCCGTCAAGTGAGTTAAGAAGCCAGCTTGCCGCTAAGCTGTCTGGATGGGCTGAAGTTGCAGGATGAGCGCACCTCTCGGGCGAAATCCTCCACGTCGCCATCGCCTGAAAATTTACGCAGCTTGTAGAGTCTGCAGGGGTTGCTGTGTTGCTGGAACTGGTCGCCAGCATCAGTGTTGTGTTGATCTTGGGGTTCGCCAATGGTCATCATCTCTTCAATGATGTCCATAATCTAATCTGAAGAAGCTGGTCTGGTCCGCAGCCGGCTTACTGAGTCTGGTCTGCTGTCAATATAGGCTTACTTCTATATTATGATCCACAATCCCACTTCTGACACCAAAAATCTGTGGCAACGTGGGCTTAGGGCAAAGGCAAGAGCTCGACAAAACCAAGGATTTTCAACTTCAATCTTATATATGTCGGATGCTCAATCTCATCTTCGTGCTGCCACTTTGCACAGATTAATCATGCAGACTAAATCTGCTGGGTGTTGTGGATCAATAGAAGTAGCAGAGACAGCAAGCAACCAGCGCTCAGATCAGCCAGGCAAACAATCTTGAGACCAGACCAGAATCAATGCTTCTCTTCTCTTTTATGTCAGCAAGGATGGTCAGCAAGCATCTGTCAGCGAGACCCGTCAGCAAGAACAACGCAAGAACAACTGCGCAAGAACAACAACCACCCGAACACACAAACACACTCTCCTTTTATACATGCTCGTCGTCAATTGATCGGACGACCAACACTACCACATCACCCTAACAACATAACATCGAAACAAATCTAACGACCAACTCTACGACATCAATCCTACCAACATGACATCGAAGCAAAATAATACTATAACAAACTATCGATAATCGCAATATAATAATCTAATTCTAACCAACAACTATTAAATGAAACTTAATCAAGTTTCGATGATTTGCTTGCCTTCGTTCCTAAAACGAAATGTAAACAGCAAATCATCGTAGCAACTAACCCTTAGCAACTGTGTCAAAATTTATATTCCCAAATAATTGATTTCTCTTCTCGTTGATATTTTCGTTATTGATGTATGATTTATGTTTGAACTAAAAACAGCTTAAATGTTTGCTTGTTTCGATATAAACTTATATTTACCTATCTTCCATGGAAACATATACTATTTTGGATCTACAATCTGATCTTTATGATTAAAGAGCGTTTGACGTCATTCGTTTGTTAAGAGTGATTTCTCTTGTAATAATGGCTGAAAAAATCGTAAATAACTTTTCTTCACTTCTCCACACATGCATGGGATAACAGGAAGTCACACGCCCCAGCGCACGCTCGCAACACACAACACCACACACACACACACACACACACACACACACACACACACCACACACACACACACACACACACACCACGCACGCACCAATACACACAACACACACACACACACACACACACACACACACACACACACACACACACCACA